>VWZW01005402.1:4035-71655 GCA_013397115.1 Edolisoma coerulescens | reverse complement strand
CCCCCCCCTTTTCACTTCAGATTCCATTCACACAGTCTCCTATTGATAGGAAAAAAACCCAAATGGGCCATGGATAGCTATTTCCTATCTTAACACACTTTCCCCCAATAACTGGATGATGGATCTGTGTTTTAGCACATCAAGAGAGCACTTGCCCTTTGCCAGACATCACTTGGCAGGCAGCACAACATCCAGATATTCTGGAGGTCTGGTTCTATCCTGACACACATTACTCCTGTTATTTTAGGACATCAGTAGGAAAATACAGGCTTGATATTCCCTTGTGTTTCTGGCTGTCAGCCAAGCAAAGGCAGCGTGTCTCTGTTGCAGCAAATCCTTCCCTGAGCTTGGGCAGCCTCGTGGCAGCCTCCCACCTGCATCCGAGCTGTTCTCAGCACTCAGTGCGACTCAGCCACTGAGGGGATGGCACAGCCCTTGGGAAAAGGATCTGCTGCTTCCCAACAACGTGGGAAGCAATTAGGAATTTCATCTGCTAGGACTGAAAACGAAAAAGAGGAAATGTCATCAGTGGTACCAGCAAAAATCAGACTCCTCCTCTGTTTCTGGGTGTTTTACATGAACACTGATATCTCACAACATTACCTGTGGAGGAAGAAATTTGTGTCTTATCTCAGGAACTGTGGCATGGCACCATTAATGGGGCAGCCCATTTGTCTCCGTCTCATTATGCTGCTGATTTGAGAGATGGTAAGTACTGCTAAGAATGACTTCAAAGCGGAGTGGTCCCCTAAGCTCCTTGCAGCTTCAAATCAAACTCCAATTTATGAAGTGTCTTTATCTTTGTCCCTTTTACCTTCAGGTGGTGTTTTGTCACAGATTCCAGCGGGTGCAGGATTGGGGCCTTGGCTGTCAGACTTCAGAGCAGGGCACTTGCTTTTTTTGTCAGCTGCCTCTTCCCTCCATATGCTCACTACAAAATTCATGTCACATCCAGCTTGCAATCGAAGTCTAGATTTGGGCTTCGATTGTTTGCTAACTGAGAATTGCTGGGAAGATGGTTTACAACGAAAATTGCTTAGTCAGGCACCATAAAAAAATCAACAAAGAAATACCATTTTCTTTCCTTTTAGCTGGATGAGTTTCCCAGAAGTGAGGGAACTCACAACACTCCCACAAAGGCAGGCACAGGGAGCAAACCAGCAAGAGAATACAGGAGTGTGTCTGCCAGAGCTGTGGGTTGTTTGTGAGATTCTTGGAGCACGTCTGGAGGGTGCAAAAATTTCAAAACACTGAGACTTAGGAGGAATTTCTCGTTTTGGTTCACATACATCTGCACTTCCTGAATTTTGCTAGGCCTTGTGGGTTTCTGGGTGAAATATTTCCTAAGCAGTGACAGTGCACAGCAGCAGAAACTGAAGCTTCTGGGAGGTGAGTCCATATCAAACAAACCTCCAGACTCCAAACAGCCTCATACAGGGTTGAGTAAATACCAAAGGCACTTGCCTTTGCCTTGCAAAACCACCAGAAATCCACACTGGAGCTCTGGGTGCCACAGTGTGGCAGAGCTGGGCACTTCTTGCCCCGTTCACCATCGTGTGTGCAAGTGGGAAGTGCTGGTTGGGAAAAAAGAAGACTCACACTCGGACAATGTCCTCCCCATGGGATAACCCCATGTGGGGGATCAGCTGCACCTCCCTTGGCAGGCTCTTAGATGAGAAACTCTGCAATGTCCTTTCCAGAAAAAGCCTAAAATTCCTTTGTAAAACCTCCTCTGAATATGCCACAGCCCATTGTCTGATTTGCTAAAATGAGTAGGTGGTAGTTGGAGTATCTCTGTAGGGGAAATTCAGTGTTTGGGGGCTGATGCACCATAAATGCCATAGGAGTGAAAACCCAGGGCCTGTTCCTGCCTTGGCTCTGTGTTGACAGGAGCTGTGCAGTCAGCAGGACAGAACTGAGCACGACTGGCTCATTTCGCTCATACAGATCTAAAATAGAAATCCTGATGGATTTGCTCCTCTTTGCCTCAGCTCACACTTGGCTCCCTGACTCGGGAGTTTCACATGCTGCAGAAGTGGGATTTGGCCCAGCGATAGGTTTCACTTCATCTCTCAGCAGATTTGTGGTCTAACACTCCAAGATGTGCAGCATAACACAGTGGCAATCTGTCACTCTCCTGGCTCTTGTCAGCTCCGACAGCTTGCTGAGAAAATACGGAGCCAAAATAGACGCCAGTCTGACCTGAGGGACCGGAGAAGCGTCGCCTGCCGAGAGCTCTGCCTGTCACAGCACGGGCATCCCTGCCCCACTTGGCTCTTCCATCATCCCAGCAGGCTGGGACCAGCCCTGGGCTTTCCTGGTGGCTGTCACAGCTTCCCATCTTCCCAAATCTCCCCTGAGCGTTGCCCTCCAGCTGCTGAGGCGGCACATTGTGTTCTCTCCCCTCTCTGATGTTCCCTCCCCTCTCTGAGGTTAACCTTGGCACAGTGGCTGCCCCTGAGCCCCGAGACTGCAATTAGGGCTCTTATCACTTGTGCACCCAGAATAGCTGTGGCTCCCCTCTTGGACAGGCTCTGCATTCCCAGCACTGAAACCTCTAATCAGGCCAGAACGTTGGCTTGGAACAGCTTGAAACGGGAACTTTGCGACTCCAGTCTGCAGCTCAGGAATTCCTTGTTTGGTTAGACTTGAAAAGCTGAGCTGCTGGGGATATCTGAGCACGGGCTCTGAGCAGGGACATTTATTAGATTAGACTGAGTCTGTTTCTTCAAGAGGACTTCTCGGAGACCACAGGGATCCGTGGGCATGGAAGGATGTGGTGCCAGTGTCTCGCCTCACCCTCTGAGTGCTTTCCAGTAATAACCAGCACTCACAATCCTGACATTGCTGCTTGGAGCAAATCTGTGGAGTTATGAAGAATGAACAAATAATTGAAGATATAAACCAGAAAAAGGAGTCAGATTCAATGTAAACCAAAATGCTGATGGAACAGCATTCGGTTTGCTCTGCGCTGCAGTGGGGTGGGAGAAGAGGATACAGAGCTTTTTCTTGGGGTACTCACTGAAATTCAGCCCCCAACAGCAGTTAGTGGGGCAAGAATAAATGTGTTTTATGGCTATTTGCAGCCATAATTTTGAGGGGTTGTGAGAAATGCACTGTCAGGCCTCAGTCCAGGACATCACAGCCCACAAAAGTCCTTCGGATGCTCCGTGAAAAGAGTGAAAATGGAAAGTGAATCGTTGTTGTCCTGAGAGTTTTTCTGCTGCTTGCCAGCCCAGGTTGTCTTTGTTCAAGGCGGCACCTGCCGCTCTCCTGGGTTGTCCTGGCAGAAACTGGGGCCGGGAGGCTCCCAGCACCGAGTGCTGCAGCTCCAGTGTGCAGGCTGCGTTTGCCCTCTGCTGTTGGCTCATCAGACTGTTCCCTCCGGATAACCCAAAACCTGGAGAACCTGAATGGTTACCCCCAGGTTTGAAATACTTACACTTAAAAGATGGTCACACTTAAAAGAAGTGACACCCACAAATGGGGAAAAGCCTCACCTGAGACTTTAGTATACATTTATTTTATATTATCAAGCTTTTGCTTATAACCATAAAGACCAGAAACTTAAAAAAAAAGAATTTCCCCTAAACAGAAACAAAACATTAATCCCCCTGCTCTCTTGAAAGTGTGACTGAGAGCAGGATCAAATGCTGGGTGAGCCCACAGGGGAAGGTGTGAGGAGAGATGCCCTGGAATGGGAAGAGCTGCTCTGCAAAGAGGAAAGATGCCCTGGGATGAGGACTCAGGGAGGTCTGGTCCCTCTGCCTGCTCTGGCATCCCAGAAGTGCAGATCTGTTCCCACCTGGGCCCCAGGCTGGTCACCCTGCCCTGTCCCCTGCAGCCACCCAGCCCTGCCAGTGGTCACTGCCAGGATGCCAAACGCCCTGGAAAGGACACAAGGGCTTGTCACGAAATCTGCTGGCATCTTGCCACGTGTTTGCAGGCTGAGATCAGCATCCAGGCTCCTCTTGTTGCTGTTTGTTTTCTCCTCTGTTCCCAACAGCCCCTCCCCGTGCTGTGGCCGCTGTCGCCCTGCGCAGAGGGGCACAAACAAAGGTGTGGCGATGGCTGAGCCCTGGAGGGGCTGGTGGGACTCCTCCGGCCCTCCCACTCCTCCCAGGACTCACGGGCAGGGCAGGCACTGACCTGGGACGTGTCTCTTCTGCGTTCCCAGCTGGTAGCAGGGAGCCTGTGGATGGCTCAGCCAGGGAAGGAGCAGCACATGGGAAGTTCAGTGCTGGGATCGCTCTCACACCTCCCTTCGGAAGTGCCTTGGGGATTGGCCACTCTTGAAAGGCTGCAGATCATCTCCAAAGGGCTTTTGCACAGCTCCTAAGTGGAGATTTTGTACCATGCATGGCTGAGGCTTCAAAAGGTAAGTGTTGAACTGGTGGGAACAGAGGGATGGATGGATGGATGGATGGAGCTGATTTTCCCGACTCTCTGACCATTCCTGAGCTCCCAGGCAGCTCTGCAAAGTGCACTGACCCACAGCAGGACATTTACCAGCTCTGCCATATCCCTGTCTCTCCTAAGACTCCTTCACAAGGCTGAGAAATTAGTAATAGCAGGTAAGATTTGCAAACACCACAGAAACGTAAACGCTGAGGCAGTCAGCAATTAGAGATGAGAAAATTTATATTTATATCAGCATATAAACACCCTGGGCTGTTCTCAGAGGGCAGCAGTGACCAGTCCTTTTGCATGGTTGTTTCAGACATGGAGACCAAGTAAGCAGAGCTGGAGCAGAGCTGAAAGGTGGAGAACAGCTTTGCCTCTGGAGAATTGGATCCTCTGACTGGTATGTGGGTAATGAGCTTCCACTTTCCTCTGCACAGTCACAGCAGAGACTTGGGTGACTTTATTTTAAACCCAGGATTTATTGCTTGTGGAAAGACTTCAGTGCTTAATTTAATCTGGATTGTGTGACTTCAGGCACAATGGAGCAAATATTTTGAAGTTTGGAGAGTGCTGGGCAGTTTTGTAACTGTTCATAGCCCTTACAGCAACACCAGCTCCCCCATTTCATGCTGCTTTGTAAAGAAACTCGCTCTGTGAACCTTCCTCAGCCTGAAAGCATCACAGCTCAGTTTCTGCCGAGTGTATTCAATGAGTTCACAGCAGGAGCTTCTCTGTATCTGATGTGTCACTTATTTTTTTTTCCATAAAAAGACACAAGCCATTCTTTCATGATTAATACTGTATAGGATTCTTTTTTTTTTTTGTAAGCAACTACTACAAATAGGACTGAATTGGGAAATTCAGCTCAGTCTTTTTTAAATGTGTGCTAATATCAGCAAGGATTTTGCTGAAAAAGCACTAACACAGCCCAGAGAGCTTTAGCTCTGATGGGACTCAGCACACACTGAGATAGAAAAGCAGCCCAGACACAATTTTTCAGGAGCAGTTCTGTGTTGCAGCCACCAGCTCAATGATCTGTTCTGGCTTGGGCATGAGGGGACACTGTCCATAGTGAAGAGATGCTAAAACATCTTTCATCTCTTGATTCCACAGCTGTGGCCTTGGCTTGGAAGAGTCTCCAGGAAGCCAAAGCAGTGGTATGTGCAGTTCAGGGAGCACTTGCTGTCACACACCTTTATCTCTTTCTGTCAGCTGCCTGTGCATCACCTCCAGGGCTTAATTCCATGGAAATATTGTGATTGAAAGCAGTGTGAACCTGCCACTTGTTTGTTCTTTCCCAGTGAACACAGCACCTCTTTATTTGCTAAATAACGAAGAGAGGATAAGGGGACAAGCAAGGAATCTTACCCAATTTCACAACACACAAAATTAATGACAAGGACAGACAAAGCTTTGCCTTGCTTGTGGTTGAAGCCCTGAGCACAACAACAGCTGGGACATCCTCTGGATTCTCCCTGTCTTATCATCCCCTTAGTAGGGAACATGATGGAGTTGTGAGCACAGCAGCTGCCACCATAACTGACGTTCCTTGGATAAATGCAGAATATTATCCCCATCCACGGGGTGTTCCCTGCACAGCAAAGGCCTGACAGCAGCATCCCACTGCTGGAGCTGCTCTTGGTTGGGGTCACTTCCAGCTTAAGCTGTTTTTAAAAATATCAGTAAAAATCTGAGGCACACATACTTGCAAAGTGTCAATAGAGGAGAGAGGTGATTTCACCTCTTGTCTTCCCAGTCAACTGCATTCTTTCCAACTGTAGGAAATACCACATGGAACATGCTCAGACAGGCCAGTATTTACACAGTAACTAGGAGCTGCAAAATTAATCAGAGAAGCAGCGGATGCCAGCAAAAAGCTACTCCAGAAATAAACCAAAACATATGTCTCCCTTCAAAAGAAAAATCTGCCTTTTCACAGCTACAAAGGATTGAAAACAAATTTTATCATCAAATGTGGAGCTGTGCCAAATCACAGGCAGCCAGAAGAAAGCTTTGGCACGAAAAGAGCTTTGGTGAGTTCTGAGTTACTGGGAAACCACTGAGATGGGACTGCTTTGGTGCTGGAGGGAAGGGAAGGTGACAGGAGACAGTGAGAAACCCTCTTTATTGAGGCAAGTGTGTATTTTCATCGGCTTTCTGTAGTGTTCCCAGCAAAATGTCACAATGCACAGGAAGTCACACCTTGCTGGGGAGAACTCGAGCAAAAGCTGCAGCATTAACACCCACCAGCTACAGTAAAAGCTCCCTGTGCTTCTCCTCTGAGGGTTTCTTCCCCAGAGATAACTGAAGTGATGTAAATACAGCGTTTTGTTTGCTAACTTTGGCAGGAAATACATGATGTGTTTAAAATGGTTTCTAAAAGATAAAGTGGGAGAAGAAAAAAGCAGGAAATTTAACCCAATTCCAGAACATTCTGAAAAACTAATGACAAGAACAGACTTCACTTATTATTTTTACATCTGCTGGGTATTTGTTTTTGAGGTGGTTTATTGGCTGGGAACAGTTTCAGCTGCCAGCCTTTAATATTTATTTAATATTTATTTAATATTTCTGGGCCAGGCTTGCTTGGGGAATAGTCCCCAGTAAAAGTTGCTCTTTGAATTTAATAGTTAAGGAATATTTTTGACATTTTGACACTGACATAGTTTTGATGTGCTGTAGATGGTGAGAGGAACAAAGATGAAACAGCTTTGAGTGAGAAAAAGAGCAATGAGATTGCTCCAGCCCACAGGTAAATAACAATCTGACTGTGCAGCACTTGGGGGGTGAGCTGGTGAAGGCACATGTAAAGGGATTTAAAATTCTGGGATGCAGGACTTCAGAAAAAGTTTAGAACCTTACTGGTTATTAGGAAAAAAAAGGAACAAAAGAGTCATCAAACAATTTCTCCCCCAGTTGTGGCAAACAAGGCAGAGGAGGAAGGCAGTGCCTGATATCAGCTCCCTGCCCATGCTCATAATTTCTCTTATCAGATCACAATTTGCACTGTGCTCTCCTAATATTGTCTCCATTTGCCAGGCTGCTGGTGACTGGCAAAATGCTGATTCTGTGGAGACGCTGAGGTCACATCAGAACATGTACGAGCTCAGCAGTCACTCATGTCGGTGTGTTCACACAAATTTAATAATTCCTCCTCCGTACTGACCCTGGTTTCTCTTTTTCTTGAGGGGGGGAAGCTGTGCTGTTCTCTCCCCTGCTCGCTCCCAGACCTGTTTCCCTGAGAGCCCTGCTGTGACCTCTGGCCCGTCCAGAATGACCCCTCTGGCCCCCAGGGCAGCCTCAGGACCCTGCAGCCCTGCCAGGAACTGGGCTGTGGATGGCAAAGGCTCACCTGGAACATGGGCCCCTGCAAAGAGCCTGGACAGCACAAGAAAAGACAATTTCAGGCAGCAGGGAGATTCAAGAGGATTCCCAGTTGAGAAGGAAAAATCTCCCTGCTCCCTGCATCGCCCACCTCACTCCCGTGCAGGGAGCAGCTCCTTCTCTGTCCCACGTGGCAGCAGCACTCCCATGCCCATGGCTCTCCTGCTTCCCACATCCCGCTTTTCGGCAGCCAGCAAGGCCAGGGATCAGAAGCAGGAAGAGCTGTGGAGAAAATCACCCCAAAACAAGTTAGAGCAACTCAAGAAGAGGATCCAGGAGCAGAAGAGAAAGCAGCAAGCAGCACCTCAAGAGCAGGAGCGCCTGATTTTTGCTAAAGAGCCCCTGCCAAAGAGAGCCCTGAAAAGAAAGGTGTGCAGAGTGGCCTCTGCTCCTCCTGCTCCAGCTTGCAGAGGTCAGTGATGGTCTGGAATCCACAGAGAAAAGCTGGAACTGGGTATTCCCTAGCAGTGCTTTGGCACAGCTGAATAACTTAGAACAGATTCCACCCCTCCTTGTGGTATCTGTGGGACATCACCCATGTTCTTGTAATAAATCCATTTATTTCTGCAGCTACAAACCTCCCTGTGCTGTACATCCCACCCTGTGCTCGCTCAGCTCACTTCCCCACTGGATTTACTCCCTAGCACACACCAATTCATAAATTTATTTCCACAAAACAGTAAAGAATTTGCTGCAAATCTATTCTTTTCTCCCCTTTCCTCCCACATCCTTCCTTTTGCCACGTATAAAACATGGAATAGGAGCCAGCAGTACAGTAATGAGGAAAGGCACCACAGGTATTTAAAGCAGGAGTTGTGTAGTTCAGAGGCATTACAGGGGATTTAACAGCTCATTCAGTGGAACTGGTGTGGATCTGAAAGCAAATATTATTAGACCTCCTTATCCTGCTTTGCTGCTAAATTTGGGGGCTGAAGAAACATCCATCTACAGCTGTCACTTCAGTTTAGTGTGGTTTAAGATCTCAGCTTGCTGGGAGCAAGGCGTGGAGTCGGGAGCTGCCCGGGGCCAGCCCGGCAGCCTCAGGCAGGGGGGATTACTGAGGGAATACGGGACTAGAGGAGCCGAGCCGAAAAGCTGCACATAATAAATCTTATTGCTGTAATAGCATTAGTGTTAATTCGCTGGGCGCTGGCATCCCTGTCACACACCGCCAGCTTCAGGGGCGTTTCCCTTGGATTTGCTCCCTGTCACCTTTTGCAGGGATGTTGTGGTGCTGCCCTCCGGTCTGTGGGAGCCACGTGTCCCTTTCCAGCTGCATCAGGCAGCACTTTCTGTCACCAGTGCCTGAGGTTACCCCTCCTAAAGCCAGAAGCCAGAGCCACGATCCGGGCTGAGCCTCTCTGGGACATTCCCAAGGGAAGGCTTGTTTAGTTTGTTTTTCACCCAGACCGTTTTACGTAACTGAGCGAGGGAACTGCCAGACAAACTGTTCAGCCTGCAGGACAGACACAGGCTCTGAGGCTGGGGAGTGACAGCTCCAGACACTCAGTTCAGCTGCATCTTGTTCACTTTGTCTGCCTGTACTCTACTACTGAAAAAAGTGTGTCACAGCTGCTTTGCCAGATATTGCCTCTGTCAGACACCTGCAGCCCAGCCCTGGGAGCCCAGTGCTGCTTTCCACACATGCAGGAGCTCAGCTATTGAATACCAGCATCTGCACAGCTCCTGATGGGACTCAAACGTTTGTTTTTCTGGGTTTTAGTGCTCTGAACCCAAGTCTGCTCTCTCCTTGCCTGATGAAGAGCATAGAATACCAGGCAGAGAAGGATTTAGCATCCCTGGACAAGGAAGGGATTATAAAAAAGCCCCAAAGATCCCAGGTTAGCAATGAGGTGTCACAGCTGGGAACTTCCCCAAGTATTCAGTGTTTGCTCTGCATGGAAGGGTTGGCCTGGATCTCCAGAGTCACCAAGGGGAGGGTGTCCCACTGCACCCACTGGAGGCAGCAGCTGGGTCAGGGCTGTGTGCACAGTAAATTGTTGTGTGGACAGACAGAGTCATGGATACAGCCTCAGGGATGGACCCAGGCCAACGCTTCCTTTGCTGGGACATCTATACCACAAAAATAAAAAAGAGAAGGAGTCCTGCGTGTTTTGTGACCAGTTTCAATAAAAACACTCCTGGTTTTGAGTTCCAAGGGAATGGGACTAGGATTGGATTGTTGGGTTCAGAAAGTTTGATTTTAGCTACACTAATTCCTTTCTGTGTTTTATATTCCCCTCCTGATTAAAGACCAAAGAGAGAGAAGCTCAGCGTGGAGAATTCAAACAGAACACCAGAGGCAGCCTTCATCCAAGTCCGTTCTGGAGAGAGCAGTGGCAGGGAAAGGTAAGGATGAAAACCATGAGAAATTACAAGGACTGATGGACAGAACTGCCTGAAGCAGTTGAATTCCAGACCTGCCAGGATTAAAAATCATCAGAAATGAAAAATAAGCCATATATCCTTAGTGGGAAGAGCTGTCTGTCACCTCTTCAGTTCTGTTTCCCTAATGAATTAAGGGTGCCACCAAAGGCAGGGATTTCCTGGCCTGCCAAGCAGGGAAAAGTTGCATGAATTATCCAAGTCTCAGATCCTGGTTCTCAGTTTTATTTGACAGGTATTTCTAAGGGCAGGTTTGAATCCCTGGTGTAATTTTACCCATTTAATGCTATTGCTTTGCATAGAAGTGGTTGCATTCAGATGTTGTGGGGAGGAAGTGGAAGTGCTGTGGGTTGTACTTTCCACCAGCCAAGTTACCAAGTAACTCGTGTGAAGCAGAAAGAAAAAAATCCAAGCTCTCTAATCCCATGCAGGTGGAATTATGAACATGGTGGCATCCTGTGCTCTAGTCCCTAAGTATGATTTAAAATGCATGAAATATGTAATAATTTCCTTCTCCTTCCTTTTTTTTTTTTTTGTTTTAATGGATTGTTTGAAAAATGGCTTGCTCTTCCTCTGAGAGTGGGTCATAATAAGACCATGCCACGTGAAGCATTCATCATTGTAACTGCCAGTGTCATGGTGTCTTTATTGGCTATTAGTTTCTGTCACTGAAAGAGCCAAGGCAGGGCTACGAAGAGATGAATGAGGGGCAGGGGTCAGAGCCAGAGTACTCAGGAATTTGATGAATTATAAATTTGCTGTAGTTAACAAAAAATTAAGTCACCAGGGCGATAAAATATTCATCTGTTCGTAGGTAGGAAAAAACCCAGGAGAATATTTAAATCAAAAGGTTTTCTTCTATCAACTGTTCCCATCAGGAATGCAGGCTGCTCTTGATCTTTAGCATCATAGTTTCTGTAGTTAATGAACACGATGCCGATAAAAAAAAGAATTAATTGGAATAAACAACACAGTGAAGCAAAGATTGTTAGATCCACGCATTAATTTGTCTGCTGCATTCAGAGGAACTAAGACAGGCTACAAAATAAATGCACCCTGCATTTTTAGTACTGCTAAACACAAAACAAAGTGATGCAGCAAGGTGTTTCCTTAAAGACATGGATGGATCCCAGCCCTCCTGAGTCCAACAGATCCTGGAAATTCCCTCTGTGTTCCTGCTGTGAACACCATGCACAGATCTGGTGATAATTCCTCTGAAGGCTTCCAAAGGAAGTCTCTGGGATTATAGGAAGTGACTTCAGCCCCACAGGGAGTGCAGCTCTTCCTTGTCTGAAAAACATCATTCCCCTTGTGACACAACTCAGATGAGCCTGCAGAGCCTCTCAGAGGCTGCTGCAAATGAAGGAATAAGAGTTGGTGGCTGTGACTCCATCAGTGGCCGTGGTACAGAGGAGATGTTGCCTTACACTATTCCCAAAGCACTCCAAAAAGGGAGTCTCGGGGCAATCCCACTGACCATCAGTCTCTGGAAAGCCCTTTGTGTCCAGCAGCTTCCCTGACTCCGAGGTGCTGCCCACGGCTCAGCACACAGACAAGTGATGAGCAGCAGCTTGAGAAGCCTGACTCAGGCCACTGACTGAGCACTGAACCACATGAGCTGAGCCTGATCCTGATTTCAGAGTAAGATCTTTCCTATAAAAAAAAAAGCTCGACTATTTTAATTGGGGGAGATTTTGGGGGTGAGGATTTCCATGCAAAACCCAGCTAAGAACCTGTTCAGCTACCTTGTGCTGGAGAAGTGTTTGCAATAAATACATAATTGTGCAAGTATTGGCATGCTGTGAATGCAATCTGAAATTATGAAGTAAAACAGTGATAAATGTTGTCTATTATTTGACATCACCTATTAAGCAAGAGTAATTTGTTTGTGCTGCATTCTGCACCGTTTATTTCTGCATTATACACTGTCCCTCGTCCTGTATCCTCCATTGATTCTTCCACACCACATCCTGCTGATTCTCACCAGTTTAAAAATGAATTAGTTTCCTCTGGTGAGTTTGAAGTAATCATAAGGAAAAGAATAATTTTGTTATCCCCTTCCCTTCAGTTCTCAAATGTGCTGGTACCCAGGAAGTCCTGACCTTTTCTCAGTGTTCTTGAGGCCTCTGGGAGTCAGTGATTTCTGAGGAAAACTTGTAAGAACTTTGTGAACGTATTGCAAGTGTTAAATTATATAAATTCTGATGGTAAAGCCCTAGGAAAGCACTGAACCTTCACATGTAGCACTCGTGAACTCACCTGATTCATGACCCTGGCAGCCTCCAAAGTTTGAATGCTTTAAAAACTTTTTGTTATCAAAGTAGCACCAACTTTTTTTTTATTTTAAACCTGCTCTGACTGAAATTTTTTATCACCCCACACCTTGATTGTGATTCCTGGAAACCACCATTAAACAGAGTTGAGTAAGAGAGTTACAATAGTCTTTCAAAGAACATGTGAGGGCTTAACAATTAAATACAAACTCTCTGTTTCAGGTGTGAATCTGCCTGGTGTTTCTGCATGGAGAGAAGGTCAGAAGTTGGCTAGAAGGCTGCTGGGTCCACCCCCTCCATTGCCACATTTGAGGAGCAGACCCGGAGAGCAGAGCACAGCAAAGACTTTTGGTACAGCTGCCCCTCTACAGCACTGGTTGTTTTGGCCCACAAACAAAAAAAAGGGTTTATTAAACCTAATTGAAACAAAAGCTTTCCAGGCCCTTCTGAGCACCTTCCTTTAATGGCTCTGGCAATAACAATTGGCCACTGCAACTTCGCATTTCACCTTTACAGATTTATCTTCTCCCTTGAATATCCCAGATTTTACAACAGACACATGCAGAGAGTCCTCAGAGCTGCAGTAGGAAGCAGGTTGGGAGATGCACACTGGAGATACAGGAATTGTTACTCTCTGAAGTAATTACATCACTGTTGTTTCCAAATCTTTCCCACAGAACCTTTGGAAAGAGGTCGAGGGCTTGGGGCAATGCCAGCGATGGAAAACAGCTCAAGAGTAAAGGGAAATGAACCTGTGGGGAAGAGCCCTGGATTCCAAAGCTCTGTGATTACTCCCAGCAAGGCTGAAAGGGGCAGCAGTGCACCAACAGAGGATACAAACCAAGCACTCAGGAACCTTCCCTTGCAAAGCCAGTCCTGTGAGGAACACAGACACATCAGGCTCCCCAGAGATGCTGTGAAGCAGCAATCCCTAGGGAGCCATTCACCTTCACCTGGATTTTGGGGCATAACTCCCTCTGCCTTCAGTGGGAAAGGGATACAACCTTCATTAATGAAAGATGGAGCCAAACCCAGCTCCTCAGGAAGCTGCAGCAGAGGAAAAAGTGCATCTCCTCAGAGACAGAAAGGGTCTGAGAAAGAAAACCTTAAGCAACCTTCAAAGAGGAGGGTAAACCTTAAAAAACCTCACCCCTACAGCCCTGAGAGTGTTCGGCAATTTATGTGTCAAAAAAAGGCAGAAAGAAAGAAGAAACTCCTTGAAGAGAAAAAGTCTTGGGCACAGGCTGTGGAGATGAGGAAGAAGAGGTTGCAAGAAGTGTACAGGAAGCAAAAAGAAGCTATTGGGAAGAAATCGTGTCCTGATGAGATGCCCAAACCCATTGGGAAAACGGGTTCTGCCAAAGGAAATCCTCAGTGTGAACTTGAGCAAGTAAGTCCTAAGGAGTGGCAGATTGAATCCCCTCCAATCTTGATCAGTGCAGCACCGTGTAGGACATGAAACACTTCATACAAATGCTTTGGAGTGCCAGGGAGAAAAAAGTTTTATCTAGAAAAATAGAGCAATTAGCTTATAATTATGGCATAAACTGTTGGGCCCATTAGTAGGGCTGGAACCCTCAACTCCAGGCCAAAACCCTGGAAATCTCCATTGCCTGAGCTAAAAGAACAGGTTGGCTGTGTGGTGTGAGCAGCTTTCCTGTTACATGAGTCAGTTATTAAGGGGAATAAAAGCCAAGTATTACCCTTCTGTTGCCAGCTGTTTGGTGCTTACACTGATGGGCTCTTCTCTTTCAGGAGCAAACCAGTGGGGGAATCCTGGAAAGGAGTTTCATGGACTGGGTGGATGAAACATCCTCTCCTCTATCACCTAAAGATCACAGAGGCAGGTACTCACACATAAAAGGCATCCTAGAAAGCCTCTTTCTCAGCTCACACTGCAGACATATTCCTCTTTTGGTTTTTTTGGGTTTTTTTTAACAGGAATCAGCTCCTAGAAACAGCTCAATCACCTAAAAAAAGAGAGGCATCAGGTCCTCCAGCACCACTGGAATCCCAGTGCTGGTTTCTCAGTCCTCTGAAATGTGAAGACTTGAGGGACTGCTCTCCCCCAGCTCTGCATTCGCCTCCTCTGAGCTTTTCTGCTCCTCAGAAAGATGCAAAACCTTCCTCCAAGGACTCATCCTTTGGACTTTCTCCACACAGAAGCAAGCAGGACCGAGTGAGAGCCATTCATAGTCTGTCCAAGGAACTTGCAGACAAGATTGACGTGGCGAGGAAGAGGCTGAGTGCAGCAAGCTGGGTTAAAGTCTCTGCTGGCAAACAATCAACAGGCACAACTGTGGACCTTTACAGTGGGCCTCCTTCTGCCCCAGAACCTGAGACTTCCAGGGCTGAGCAAGACAGGACAATGACTGTACAAATGCTTCTGGACACCACAGACCCTGATGTGCTACATGTGCCATCCGATAGGGAATGCCATGGACTGGGCAGGATTGGCCTGGTGGGCAGCACTGAGGGAGCAACGGCCCTGGACAGACAGAAGGAAATGCCAACTCCTTTGCCTGGTGGGAATGCTGAGAGGGAAGAATTGCCCTGGATCACTCATAATGCAGGACAGAGGCACCTCGGCTCTGCAGGAGACCTGAGGAACACATTGCAAGGTGAATCCTTTTGACGTGACACAACAGGGATGCTCAGGTGTCACTGCCCAGGTCTTTCAAAGCTACAAGCAGGGGTTAAGCTCCATCTCTCCTTGGCTATTTATTGGAAGTGTTGTGTCTTGGAAAATCCCTGAGCAGTGGCTCTCCTAGGTTTTACTTTCCTCCCCTCTCCTTGCACCCATGAAACTACATCTCTTAATTTTATCTGTGGCTTTGCCATCGAGTTTGGACATTTCACTTCACCTTCTGGTGCCTAGGCTTTCCCAGAAGTAAAAGAATTACAAACCTAACCCCATGCGGTTAAAAACCTGTGGATAAGAAGAGCTGTACAGAAGTGAAGTGCTCACACATAAGTAGGCAGTGAATAGATGCCAAAGCTTGGGCCATTTCATTTCTACGAAGAGCATATTTATTAAATGTCTTCATTTGTCTTTTTAAAAGGTTTCCCCGTGAATAAGGGCTCCAAGGTGGACATAAGTCTATGGCATGAAAAGCCAATAACCAGCCCAGCCTCTCCAGCTCACAGATTCCTCGCTAGAAGGTAAAAAAATTCGGATATTTTATTCTCTGCTAAATGCGCCTCGTGCACAAAAATTTAAAACAAGGAGCACCAATTCAGCTTGGAGCCAGACTCGGGGCAGTGCGTCTTCTAGGCTTCACTTTCCTCTCACTACATCTGTGAAATGACATCTCATAATTTTATCTGTGGCTTTGCCACTGATTTTGGACACATCACTTCCCCTTCTGCTCCATAGGCTTTCCCAGAAGTTAGAGAAGAAATACAAAACCGACCCCACGTAGCTGGAAAACTGTGGATAACAAAGCTGGATATATTATCCACTGCTAAATGTGCCACACAGACTTAAAATTAATAGCGGGCATGGTGAGTTCCCTGGGGCTGGTGGATCTCCGGGAGCGGTGGGTTCTTTAGGGGCAATGGATCCTTGGGAGCGGTCAGTGGATCGCGGGTCCAGTGGGTTCCTTAGGAAGAGTGTTTTCCCCGGGAACGGTGGATCGCGGGTCCAGTGGGTTCCTTAGGAGCAGTGGTTTCCCCGGGAGCGGGGGATCCCGGGAGCGGTGGATCCCCGGTCCGGTCGGTGGATCGCGGGTCCGGTGGGTTCCTTAGGAGCAGTGGTTTCCCCGGGAGCGGTGGATCCCGGGAGCGGTGGATCCCCGGTCCGGTCGGTGGGTTCCTTAGGAGCAGTGGTTTCCCCGGGAGCGGTGGATCCCGGGAGCGGTGGATCCCCGGTCCGGTCGGTGGATCGCGGGTCCGGTGGGTTCCTTAGGAGCAGTGGTTTCCCCGGGAGCGGTGGATCCCCGGTCCGGTCGGTGGATCGCGGGTCCAGTGGGTTCCTTAGGAAGAGTGTTTTCCCCGGGAACGGTGGATCGCGGGTCCAGTGGGTTCCTTAGGAGCAGTGGTTTCCCCGGGAGCGGTGGATCCCCGGTCCGGTCGGTGGATCGCGGCTCCGGTGATGCCCCGGCCGCGCCTGCCATGACGCTCTCTCGCCACCGGAGGGCGCCGGCAGCCGCGGGCACGGAGCGAGCCCCTGGGTAAAGCTGCCCCGGCCTCCTTCGGGCGGGAATTAATTACAAAATTAATTTCTAGTGATTGTTCTTATTCGTTTTTCTGCCGCTAAAAGTGGGTGAAGGATTCCCATCACTGCAGCCCTATGGGTTGTGTGTGTGCCGAGCAACACCTGCTCGCACACAGCACCTTTCCTTGGACAGCACACGCGTGATTATTGTGGAAAATTGGTTTGGGAACAGGAAGTGTAGAAAAAAAGATTACATTAATGTAGGTTGTTTTCAGCCTATGTTAATTAAATATTTAATGGAGACAGCAGGTGAGAGAAACCCCTTTGAATTTGGCCTGTCTTAGAGAGGAAACTGCCCCAGGTCTGTCTTCTCTGGTGACAGGGCGAACCATGAAGGGACAAACATGAACTGCAGGTCAGAGCGTGTCCCTGCCCAGCCACAGAGAAGGACAAAGCCAGAGTCCCCATACGGGACACACAACTCTGCAGAGATGTCTTCCCGAAGAGAATAAATCCCCTGAGCCCTGGAAGATTAAATATGACCTGGACAGGCATTAGCAAAGAAAGGACATATGTGCAGCAAACTGGCCACCGTGTCCCCAGTGTCCCGTTCAGAGACAAGGACGAGGAGTTGGTGCCGTGGGATCCTGCCCAGGCAGGAGTGGCCTGGCTCTGCTCCATGGGCACTCTGATGGTACCTGGGAATGAGCTGGCTGGGCCAAACTACCTGCAGCTAAACTTCTCTAGTGGGGAAAAAAGTGGTTTTTCTCTTTTTAACTGAAGGTGGGATATTAGGCGCAGCATTCTTTCCAAGAAGATTGTTTACAGCTTTACAGCACAAAGTAAACACGAGGAAAATGAAAATTGGAGAGATAAGCCCAGAGAGATGAGCTTACCAAAGTTATGAGGAGTAATTACTGGAATTACCGAGAGTTAAACCCCTGTTCTTTGTGCACACCACCCCACTCACAAAGGCTGGGCTGATTTCTGCTCCGAGAGATCAGTTGCAAGGATTATGGAGCTGCTCTGTCACAGAAGATGGCAAATGTATAAAACATGAGCACCGGGCACGCAGAGTGTGCAGTGGAGAGAGTCAGAGCTGTGTCTGCACTGCACCTTGGGGAGCACAGCCCAGCAGCCATGGGGTCCATCACTCTTGTCCTGACACAACCCAAATTCACAGTAAGGGCTGGTAGGTGCAGGACCCCCTGGGCCCAATGGGAACAGTCCCCAGCTGTGAGGGACAAGCATCAAACCAAGGAGAAATAAGACAGATTGCACTGATCTGCTGAACAATGCAATTACCGAGAAAGCAAAGCAGCTGGAGTCAAAAAGTCCTCAGAGCATCACTGAAAAAAACACCAATAAAACCTCTCAAACAATAAATCACAACCCTCTTGCAAGTGCTGCTTCAAAAGATGAGGAGAGCTACTTGCAGATAAAATATCGCTGTATTTAGAGATTAGAAGTGGAAAGTGTGGCTGTATTGTGAATGACTCCAAACTCATCTCCTGGTGGGCTGAGGGCTCCCTGTGATGCAGCAGCAGCCACAGTGAGGGGACAATATAAAGGAAAGACCACCCTTCCTTAGCTACTGGTAAAGGAGATAATTAATACAAAGGCTCAGAGTAAAAGCCTGTCTTTTGTCCTCAGCTTTTATTTGCATATAATCTAAAGTCCAGTTCTGCACCTCTCCTGAAGCTTGGACAGTCCTGAAGTTGATCTGGTATCAACTGATTCACTACAGATCAGATCAGACAGAAAGCCACTTGATAAAGGAGCACCAGCGTGCTAAGGAGGTGACTGAGGAACTTTCCAGGGCCATAATTTCTCCTGCTCCAGAATATTTGCACTCTGAGTGCATGAGCCCTCTGTGGGGAGTGTTAGCAGGCAGTGAAGGGAGCCTGTCTCTTGCCTCGCACACAAAACTTCCCAGGCTGTGCTAACCGGAGGGGTCAGTGCTGTGTTCTTGGGCTTGCAAACCTGTTTCTGTAGGGCTCCCACTGATGTAGCTAGAGCTGGGTTAGAAAATGTGATGGTAAAAGCAGCTGAGTTGGGTCTGTGCTCTGACTTCCACTGCTGAGGAGTTAGGAGTCCACATTTGGCTACAACAGACCGAGAGCCGTCTCTTTCCGAGAGCTGATCTGAACAAAGCCACCTGTTAAAACTGACCGTGCGCCGGCCTCATTCACAAATACAAAACACCCAGCGCTCCAAACCTCATGCTCTTGAGCATGACCTTCTCCACAGCCAGTTTCAACAGCACAGTTTGCTGTTTACATGTTTAATTATAGCTCTGAAAACAGCGGCTCGTGTTCATGCACGAAATCCCGCAGGTGCCTGTTTCCATAAGAAATGTTCCCATTTCATGCCCGGCTGCTCCGCCGTCCGCAGGGGCGGCTGGCGGAGATTTGTTGCTGATGCAAATGACTCACTGATGGGAATTCTCCAAACCGCCAGAAAATGTGTGGGCAATTCCATCTTACTTTGTTTCAGTTGCCTTTATAAGTGGCTACATTCTCAAGAGTCAAAAAAATCATACCATTTTTGGTGTAAGTTCAGATTTGAAAGTGCTCTGGGTGGCCTGAAGGGCAGAGGGTGATGGCTGGAGAGTCACTTATTGGATCACAGCTCTGCCTCCTCCTGTGGACCCAACAACGCTTTCTCTTTAGTGCAAACCCAGAGAGCCTCATCTGGGAGCTGTGGTGGCTTATGCAGAGCTGGCTGTGTCTGGAGGGCAGGTGGTGCTGGCCACTCCTGTGTAAACCCAGTGTTTTCTGTAGAATCTGCATTGATTTCCACTGATGCCCTTCCCAGGACACAGACCCAAACAGAAGTAGGCATTTCCCAAAGAAAACAATGCCTAAAAAGCCATCCCAACACAAATGCAGAGACAAAACACAGCATATTTAACCAATGAATATTAGAAGTGCTTCTTAAGAAATCCCTGTTTCCTCTGTTCTTTCTCTCTCATCCACCTTTGCTCCCACGTTCCAAAGACCACATCCAAGACGCGTTAGTGGAAGCTGTACTAATCGTTTTAGCAGTTTCTGGGTCATGAAAAACAAAGAAAAGCTTATTAACGAGAAAAATGAAATAAGATTTCCCTAAGCTGATTGCTGATAAAAAAAAAAATTTCCACATTCATTTTTCTGTATAAAAAAGAAAACATCTGTCACCATTTCAGTGTCTCGGTGTCCCCGCATGTGGTTCAGCTGAGGCTTGATCAATAAATGCCCATTTTCACACCTTCTTTCTTAATCTTTTTAGTTAAGCTCAGATAGTTACAGACCAAAACAAGGTAAAATCAGTTAGCTGAGGTCTTCGTCTGCAGGACTTGGTGCTGACATTGTTTTGAAATATTGAAGTGTATGTATCACTCCCAGATCTTAGTTGGGCCATAGCCATGCTCAGCACAAGTCCCAGAAACACTGGAACAGAGCTCCGTACTTTGTGTTTCTAAACAGATTTCTTTGCCAAGGTTCAGAGCTGGATTGTGCAACCAAGCCCCAACAATGGCACGGATTGTACAATGCAGCCCTCATAAATTAAGCTTCCACACTGCAAGGTTGTTGTTTGTATTTGCCACCAGGTTGAAGAATACCCAGCTCTTTCAGAGCAGTAATTAGAGTAGGTAAAAATGAGCGTTATTAGCTTTCCTGAACACATCAAGGCACAAGACAGGAGATTTTGTATGCTGGCAGGTACGATTTCTCAGAGAGCCTTTTGTTTCCATTTGACAAAATGTAACAGTTCTGTTAAAACAAAATAACCTCTTTTTTTTTTTAGTTCAAAAGATTGCTTTATACGCATCTCAAAAACTTAGTAATCGTTGTTGTTACCTTGACACAGCCCGCAGGGAGAACTCACAGCATGGAGGGATTGCTATGGATGTGAGACTATTTTGAAAGCTCAGAACCAAGAGGAAATGGCCAACCAGTCTCCTGGAGAGAGCCCGAGGATCTGGGACAGCCTGAGCTTCCAGCCCTCTGCCACTCCGAGCACTGACGGCTTTGAGCAGGACTTGGGTAAGGTGGCATCTCCCGGAGGGTCACTCAGTGCCCTCCCAAGGTGCTTCTTGTGCTGTGGCAATAGAACAAGACGTTTCCTCATTGCAACAGAATTCTTGCTAATGGTTCTGGCTAGGGCTGAAAATCTCCTGGGGTGAGGGGGAATTTCAAGTAGATGGTTCTGTTCCACATTTCGAAGGTGAAAAATTGTCCTCTCAACATTCATGCACAATCTAAGAGATTATATGAAATTATTATTAAAATTGCATAAAATGCAATAGAAACTCTTTGCCTTTTCCATGCTGTGCTGTCACAGGTGTGAATTCAGCTCACAGTGACAGCTACAGATGGAACAAACCCCGTTTAGCTCAGAGACATTTCCAGCACCTCGCAGCTTCATCTGAAGGTCTCTGGGAGCTTTACAATTAACTCTTCATAATTACCCCATCTGAACAGTGTGGGATGTTGTCCTGCTTGGACAGCAAGAGACATCAAGGCACAGGACATGGGCAGGGTGCAGGGGGAACGGAGGGATGTGCTGCAGGGTGCTCAGGGCTGGCCAGGGTGCAGGACATCACCACTTCTGCCCGGAGCAAAGGTTTGCACGGAAACAAGGGAAAGTTTGTGGCCGAAAGGGTTAAAAGCCGACCAGTAGCGTGCAGACCGCTCTGTCTGAAGAGATCTCTGCCTGCTCCCACCAAACAGGAGCAGATGGTGCATTGTTTTAAGGGCTTTTCCGAGACAAAAGAACAAGATCAGATAACCTTTCCTCAAAGAGGGTACTTACAAAAAGCCTTTGCTCTTATTAAGGATTCTTCATTGTTTTCCTCACAACATTTTATACATAATATTGGATTTTGGGGTGGTGGAGAAGCTGGCATTGTTTACTGTGCTGCTTCTCCCTACCCCCCAGGGACCAGGAGGGCATCTTAGACGATTGGGCAGCAAGGCCGTTGTCTGAAGTGTTTTACCCTAAGCGAAAGACAACCTATTTATTTACTATTAATAACTAAGGGCCCCAATTCTGCAAGACCCAGCCATCCACTATTCACCACAGGAACAATAGGAGCTTCTGCCTTGTGTCTCTGCCAGGAGAAACCTTCCCCTTCCCTGAGCATTTGCAGGAGCTGTCAGCCCAAGGCTGGACTGGGAAGAAGCACTCCCACCATGGCCACGCTGCTGCACAGGAGGCACAGAACTGTCGTGGTGGACACAATGTGGGTTTGAAATATGGGTCACAAGTGGGTCTGTCACCACCCTGAGCAGGGACGGGGCATTCAGACTCGAGGCTGCATTGTCCGCTCGGAGGCATCACCCAGCAGTTGGCTCTGTCCTTTCACAGGACACAGAAGTCACCGTGCACACGCAGCATAATGAGGTGTAATTCTGCGACTGCTGCCAAATGCACATATTTACCTTCCAGAGGGACACACATCACCTGACCTCCCACTGCTGTGCCAAAGAAAGATTTTCTGTAGTAAACATACTTGGTAAAATAACAAATTTCATTTCAAACGTCTTAAAGCAGAGAGAAGAAGATATTCACAAAATATTTATCTGTTTACTGCCTGGGGTAAGACAGTGAACTTGTCCTGAATTGTTGAATTTTCTTTTTAAACACAGCCAGTATAAAGTCCAGGATTGCAAATCCTATAAGCACATGCTGTGGTGAACAAAAATTGTCTCCCAGGTAGCACTGGGAACTATTTCACGTTGCTCTTACATGAATTTCTACTTAGTTTAGGCACAAAACTCGGTATAACCAATGAGCTGATAAGGAAGAGATTTGCGTAGTACACCACTACGTTAAATCTTTCTGTCATTCCTGCCAAACCACCAGGTCTCTCCCATAAGGAAGCTGAGAAGATGAGCCATACTTTCCTTGCTACTTCAGCCTGTCCTCTGAATACTGCCCACAGTACCCAAATTTCCGTATTTCTATTACATAAATAACTAGATGATTCTAAAAAAATACAACACTTTGCCTGTGCCCCTTCCTACAGTCTAGGGAATGGTCTTTGAGCCAGAGTGCACTGAATGAGCCAGAAATCTCATTTCATCAGACCAGACTTTTTGTTTCCTTTTTTTTATATTTGAGAGATAACAATATTTAAGCTCAAATTAATTGTTAAAGAAGTATTTTCTAAATGTTGAAGCTTAAGCTTCCAAGTAATTTGCATTAGGAAAGCAAATTTAATGTTTCCCACTGTTCTTAAAATGCAGAACTTTAACCTGAACTACAAGGGAAATACATTTATATGTATCATCTTCCCCCTGAAGTGCCGACTGACATATTTTCTCGTATCACTAGAGGGAGCTGCCTTCTTGCTTCTGGAAGAGGGAGAAATTATTAAATTAGTGGAATCAGCAGAGAAGCATATCAGCATGGCTTCAGCTAATTGTGCTCTGATGGAGAGTGTTGAGCTAAGGCAGCTCTTCGTGTTCCCTCCCAAATCCTGCGCTGTGTTTTGTATTTCCCACAGCTCCGGTGAGCTCCAGCCCTGCCCTCCAGCACCTCTGGAGTTGTCTGCAATGCTGGTGTCGTTGATTGAGGGAGTTTGGAATAACTGATGAGGAACAGCAGGAGCATTCCATGGAAATTCAGGATTCTGGATAGGTCCAGGTTCAGGCCTGGCTCTGTTGCTATCCTGAGCCAAGAGCTGCCCTGCAGCTCCGTGTGAGAAGGGGCAGCAGCAGGGTGAGGCACTGCCATGTGCTGCAACATCTGGCTGGAAGCTGAACTCAGGCCAGCCCTCCACACCAGAGGATTTAGATATAAACACAAAATATGCAGAGCACAGGAGCAGCACTGGCCACATTAATCCCCTTGTTTGGTAAGCAGCCACTCTTCGGTGACAAGTGGGATACCAGACGTGTGCAGAGAGGAGAGAAGGGCCTGATTCAGCAGCTGTGGAAATACAGCTATTTCACCTTACCTGAAGAGCATCCTGAAATAATAAAGCATTTGAGCTAACACAGTAATCTTGGAGAGGGGAAGGACTGCCCAAATGGGGGGAAATGGGGCAATTCCTTCTGGATGTGCTGCTCCACTCCACAGCAGCATTTCAGGACAATTTACACCCCACGTTCATACACCTCCAGGCAATAACGCAGACAAAGTTGTGCTTACAGCTAAACTTGCAAGTATGTATTTTTATAATAACTGGGTTGGTCTGATTGCTGACATGGGCAGAAAGAGAAAAAGCTGTCCTTGAGTAAAGCAGCAGTAAATGCTTCTGCCTTGCTTCAAGTGATTAGAAAAATGAGACTTTTAGCCTGGCTTTTTTAATTATATGTCAGGGAGATTCTACAGGGCTTTGCTGAGATTCTGCAGGTGCAGCGGAAAGTGATTTAATAAATAGCATTTTTTTTCACAAGGCTGAGTGTATGCACATTGAAGCTATCTGGGTAGGCAGTAAATGCCATTCATCATCACCTAAAAGGACGTGAAGTTTAGCCAGATGGTATTTTCTTTAATGCAGGATGTTGCAACACAAGAAACGCATCTGGAAATAGCCACAATTAGGAAAATTACATTCAAAAGGAAGGAAAACAGATCAAAACTTTTTTAATCACTTTGAGGTCAATACCACAGGTTGGGCTTTGAGCAGGACAACAAGAGCATTGTTCAGTTTGAGGCACAAATTGAAAATACTTGTCAGGTTTAAAGCTATATCCTAACAGATACTTCAGATACTAGTATTAAAAGATAAACAACTAGTGTCAATAAATTTATCTTGTAATTTTTTAAATAAAATGACCTTACCTATTAGTATTGAAGGAGCTTTTGAAAGTGCTGTCTATGGACCCACTGAAGAACTGTTCATTTGTCTTTTTCTTCTATTATATTGCTTAAATCCACTCTCCTGTAGAAACAAAAGTTCTTTCACTCATGTAATTTTCCTAAATAGGTCATTTCACAAAATCATTTCTAGTTAACTATCAGCATTGAAGAGTCTGACTCAGTCCTCAAAATTAGAAAGATTGGCTAAAACCAAAATTCTTTCTAAAAAGATGAACTCCTCACTTGGTATGTCTGGATAATTTAGTATGATTTTGGCTTTTCAAATCACCCTTCAAAACCAGGAAGTGCCCATTACCAAAATAAAGGATGAGATTTCCATTCAGTCTCTTGACTCTGAAAAGGAGGGGGTTAAGAGAAGCCTCCTATAGTACCACTGTAGGAGGAAAGTGAAATCTGCAATCAAGCTGTTTATAAAAACTGAGCAGCATTCTAATAGAAAATCTGCGCCAGGCTCAAAGATTTAATATTTTATTTCACTCACACCCACATAAACACAAAACTGATCCAGGCAAGCAAACAAGCCCACGTCTCTGCTCCTTCTGTGTTACAGACCCTTCAGTCTGTAAAGCAAAAACAAACTCTGCATGTCACAGGCTTATCCTGCACCACGAGGTAATTTGGATTCAGGTGACCTGGATAGAGATAGAGATTTTATCTCAAGTTTCCAAGTCAAACCTATTTCTATTTATGACCCATACTTCAATTCTTTTATGACTCTGGTTGCTGTGACAGTGGCACAGCACAGAATAAACACACAACCTGTTTGCATAAGCTGAGCAATTCATCTGAGAAGCTCAAGCAGCCAAGAACATTTCGCTGGTAAACATAATATCAGCTGCACTGTCACACACAGGCAGGGGAGGTACAATAAGGAAGTAGCAGTGAAAAAGGTGCACCTGGAGCAAGAGGGAAAACATCCCCTCTTAAAAATGAAAGCTTTTTTCCAGGGGTTTGTGTCCCCCTGTGACAAAACAGAGGAATCAGCCTGCATCCCAATACAGATGGAGGGGACATTCAGGATGCTGCTCGAGTTCCCAAAGTGACCAGGTTGGGAAGTTTTCCTTTTGTACCCAGTGGCTCTGATCCTGTTAGTGCAGCAAAGGAGCAGTGGGACCCAGAGTGACAACAACCCACACCCTGGAGTCCAGGCTCAGAACAGGAATTGTTCCTCATTCCTTCTCTCTCCTGGCATAAACCCTCAAGTCCTGCCTCTTCCCAATACTTGCAGGACTTTATGCTCACACATTTCTTGACAGGATGTAGGTACTGACATTTTCTTTCTACACTTATGGTAGAAGAAGTAAATGTACACAGAGAAGTTATTTTAGGAATAAAGGCAGATGTCAGATTTGGGAGGCTTCCAAAAATAGGCCCAGAGAAGATTCAAAAGGAAAATGCAGCTAGGAACAATGTACACATTCCCCTTGTGATGGTCCCCTAAACTTCTGCAGGTGAGGGAGACCTTGTCTGCCCAGAGCTGGAAGAGAAACACCGGAGCCATCGGGACATTTTGAGGCAAACCTCCCTTCTCCTGGCTCACAAACTGAAGGTCAGTGGGAAACCTGTGTAAGGAGCAAAGGGAATTCCATTTCTGCTGTCCCAGGTAAAAAGGCGCTCCCTATCCCCAGGTTCAGGTGTGCTTAGGCCATAATCAGTTGGCATCAGCTGATCTGCGTCAGGTTTATAAACCCCATGGACTATAAAGGTGAGGTGCCAGCCCTTGTTTGCTGTTTGGAGACTTCAGTGTAGCTCTGGTGGGTAAGAAGATGTTGCTGTGCTGCAGCCGAAGCAGCATTTGTGCTGCTTGCCCAGGGCAGCAGGATGTGACAGAAACTGGCCGTGCAGCTCCTGTCCTGCCCTTTGCCCCCCAGCTCTCAGGTGTTGTGTCACCTGGTTAAAGATATCATTTATAATGTGTCATTTCCTAACACAGCTCCATCAGCTCCAGCAGAAGCAGCAGCTTATGGTGCTGAGGGAGAAAGCAAAGCAAGAGGTTCAGGAAAGCCACAGGTTTTTGAGGGACCTGCTGCAGCACAGTTCAGAGGTAAGTTTTGATTTCTGATTCTGTATTAACACCTCTAGGCCCCAACTCTCATGAGAGCAGTTCTAAATACACAGCAATTTGTGAGCTGTGGTACCACTTTACCTTCATATGCCCACACAGTTTTCTCCCTGGGAGTAGTATCCAGCCCATTAATTAATTAACTCTTCAGGAGTTGTTGGCATAGGAAAAGCATTATCTACAACCAGGGGCTTTCCCAAGAAGATAAGGAAAAAAGGTGTAAATGTTGTGCCTTTCAGATAGATCATTGGGGTGTGTGCCAATTTCTGTGTGTGCAGGAGAGCAGGAATTCCAGAGGCAGTGATCCTTCTGTGACAAGACTGTACCACGCAGAGCAGCCACAGAGAGGAGACGGGTTGGAAGGTGACCTTGCTGCTGGCAGGTACAGGAGGCAGGGTGCACCAAGGCACTCCAAGGATTTGGCCTGTGGTTTGCCTATTTGAATATTTTGGGGCATGAAAGTAATTCCAATATAGTCTTTTTACTGTAATTTATGCCCAAACTACACTATTAACACCTTTCCAATGTTTTGGGAGGTTTTGCATTTTTTAGAAAGTAGGAACCCCTCTGAAACTTGTGTGAAAAGTATAATTTTCTTCATCTTGCTTTAGCGTCATATCCTTGATGTGAATTAGAATTTTGTATGTGCACTTTTTAATGTTCATTTAAAGTGGCATAAAGGCTTGAGAATTGCTTCCAGGGTCTTACAGATGCAATTACCAGAAAGGCACCTTTGCACAGGTAAAACTTTCAGTATCACATAAAAATGAGCAGCATTCTGGTTTGAAAAAGATTCAGTCTCCACAAAGGACTTGTCTGTGAAAGCTAGGAATTGAAATTGTATCTCTGACTGCAATAAGAAAACATTTCCTTTTTCTTACCTTCAGTAATCAAGAGATGGGTCCACTGAGACACTCTGCATTGAAGATAGAAAGAGATCACAGTCCAGTGGATCCCAAACTAGTGGGAGAAAGAAAACCTCTAGGAGGAGGAGGTTCATATTGCTCAGTGCTTCAAGGAGGTGAACATGAAGCTAAAGGATTTGGTGGTATTGGGAAAATGCCCCATTTAACCTGGCCTGGAACACAATTTTCTAACTAATTCTGAAAATTTTGACCTATGTTCATTGTGCATATTTAAACCATGGCCACCTTCCTCTGTATTCCTGGCCCTTCTCAGAAAACCATGTTGGGAGCTGGGAGTTATGTACCCTATTGATCGGCCCCTTGTTTAATTTTTACCTGTTAACATGATTTCACTTGTAAGGGATGTTAATGTCCATACCTTGCTCCTGGAAGTGAACAGATGTGGGGTAACTCCTCTGGCTCTTACTGAGGGCAGTGCACAGGTCTGGCTGACAAGTATTTGCCAAAGGCACCTTGAGTTCAGGAATGGATGTTAACTCTTACTGTGGGAGTCGTTTTTTGGGTCTCTTTTTTTCCTTCTGTTTCAGATATTTTATTTTTGGTGATGTTAATTCTTTGCCTTGGGATCCCTGCCAGCAGATCACGGGCAGTCACTGCACAGCCACCACACCTTGAATCTGTTGTCGCCTCGGGTGAATCTGCCCCATGGGGAGACCTGGGACAACTCTGGAGAGTGCAGTGACCAGGCCAGCTCCAACAGCCAGGTAACTCTCAAAATAGTCTGAGGGGTGTTTCTTTCTCTGGGTTGGCGGGTTTTTTTGGTTTTAGTCCCTCTATCAAACTGTTCACCTGATGACGCCGATGCTCTGCTCTGTCCCCAGTGGAGCGCAACCATTCCACGCTTCAGAGGCTCCAGCACGTTCCATGGTTCCAGCCTGGCCGTGGTGGAGCAGTGCCTGAGGGGAGAGGAGCTGCGGGCTCGGCACCAGGCTGTGCTCCTGCAGCTCCGGAGAAAGGCTCTGCGGGAGAGGGCCAGGGCCGAGCTGGCCTGGCTGGGCCACTGCAGACGGTGAGAGGCTCGGGGGGCAGCGCTGGCAGAGGCCTGATGGGCCACGACAAGCTTTCTTCCTTTCAGGGGAAGATAACAAATGTAAAATCTTCTTGAGAAGCAAGTAGCAAGTAAAGCATGAGGAGAGGAAAGGAGCCTCCATGGTTTTAGTGTCTCCAGAATAGAGTTGAGTTTCTACTGCAGCCTCCTCTGGGGTTGTGTGAGGCACTAAATGGCTGAGGAGCCCTCAGGGACAGTGAGGGTGTCCCTCAGTGCTGACTGGGCTGAGGAGCCCTCAGGGACAGTGAGGGTCCCTCAGCACTGACCAGGCTGAGGTGCCCTCAGGAATGGATGGTGAGGGGTGTCCCTCAGTGCTGACCGGGCTGAGGAGCCCTCAGGGATGGGCAGGGAGGGGTGTCCCTCAGTGCTGACCAGGCTGAGGACCCCTCAGGGATGGATGTGAGGGGTGTCCTTCAGTGCCTGACCGGGCTGAGGTGCCCTCAGGGATGGATGTGAGGGGTGTCCCTCAGTGCTGACCAGGCTGAGAAGCCCTCAGGGTCAATGAGTGGCATCCCTCAGCACTGACCGACCTGAGGTGCTCTCAGGGACAGTGAGTGGTGTCCGCAGCACTGACCAGGCTGGGACACGGTGAGGAACCTGCCAGTGCAGGGTGTCTCTCCCCATTGCTCAGGAGACTCCAGCTGCCTCAGTAGAGGTCCAGGCACCACAGCCCCAGGGTGGTGAGATGTCTTCTGAGTACATCAGAACTTTCTGCAGAGCTTTCCGTACCTACAGCTGTTTTGAGAGGAGCTTTGCTCCCATCCCTGGTATAAATTCAAGACATTTAATTATATCATCCTTCTGATCTCCAGTGTTCTGGGAAACCTGCAGGATAGCACTGGAGCCTCTGCCGTGGCAGCAAAGCAGCACAAAATCCTGACAGAGCTGAAACGGGAGCAGGTAATGCTGCAGTGAGAGGAGCTGGGATTCATCTCATATCCACAGGGAGGATGCAGCACAGGGGAGGTGGCTGGAGTTGCTGGAGCAAGTGGGGTTTGTGTTTAAAAAAAAAAAAATCACTTTGCATCCATTATTCTGTACATTTCCTACATTCAGTGAGGTGGGTTTTGTGCCTAAGTCAGCAGTCTGTAAATCTTGCATAAAAGAAAACATCTTTTTTTTTTCTTCTGCTACCTCACTGTTATTGTGGATTTTTCTATTTATGCCATAACAAACAGGTCATATAATGTAGGTTTCCACTGATTTATGCTTGTGATGTTGAAATACATTAAATTAATCTGACAGCTAATTTTATCATCTGTTATTCCACTATGCAGGGTTCATAATTACACTTGGTAGTCACAAAATTACTGT
The DNA here is from genome assembly GCA_013397115.1 of Edolisoma coerulescens. Lineage (NCBI taxonomy): Eukaryota > Metazoa > Chordata > Aves > Passeriformes > Campephagidae > Edolisoma > Edolisoma coerulescens. Next base: position 41,888 of record VWZW01005402.1, on the reverse strand, counting down.
CCTGCTCCTTACATAGTGCAAGCCTCTCCTTTAAGTAAAGGAATTCCTAGAGCAAACCACAAGCACCCTGTAGTTTTGAGTGATGTGAAGACAACTCATTTTTAAAGGTCTCAGCTCTTGATACCCCATCAAAATATCCCTTTACCTGTCATTAGTTTTCACAGGTGAAACCCCTGGTGAAAAATAAAACTGCAAATTTTTTTATAAAAAAGGGGAAAAAACCTACATATTGAATTTTCAGGGTATTTTGGGATTAATAGTGCCCATGTTAAGAAACATTATACATATTTTTAAGTAAATATCTGTTATCTTCACTCTGTTATGCTTCTTTCTTTCTCTGCTTTGCGTAGGCAGAAATCTGGCACCTGCAAAACATCCACAGGGCAGCCCATCAAGAAAGGAAGCTTTTGTTAAAGCAGCAGAGAGAAATCTTAATGATGCAGCATTCAACAGCACAACTCCAGGAAAAGCTGCTCAGTTTGGCTGGGAAGCAAGAGGCTACAAAGTCACAGTCAGGGAGCAAAGACAGTTGTTTCCAGCTAAAGAATAAACAGAGCAAGAAATACGAGGGGTAAGTAAAACCTTTCTCAGTGATCGCTGAAGGTAAGACTCAATCCAGTGGAGCAGATGGAGGCATGTCCTAGATAGTTGCATGAGCTTTAGATACTCCAAAGAGGGAGTTTGTGATGGTCAATACTGAAAACTTCTGTGTTCAAGCAGTTGATAAATGAAGTTCACTGCTGATCGTTCTGTCCCAAATGGTGAGTTCCTCAGGGCACCTTTAATGATGCCACACAACTGCTAATGCTAGTTCATGTTTTCATGGTGGCTTTTAACTACAAACCCAAACCACTTTGCAACTATAAGTTAATTAGGCTTCACAATGCCCATATGGAATGAGTAGAAATGTATTGATTTAATTGGCAAAATTCACTCCTTTTTCATCCTCTGGCTCTGAGCCTCTGTGTCACTCAGCCCCCCCAGAGCAGGTCTGTGCTTCACTGAGGATTTAACCACAGAAGGATTTTGTAATACATAGGGCTAAAGTTTATGCTTCAACTGAAGCACAGAGGTGTCATGTAAAATGCCTACAGTGAGATATAATTCAGGAGTTTAGTCAGACAGAAATCCCCATCCTCCTGTTCCCCAGGAGCTGTATCCCCTGCATCCCTCCTTGCTTCCCACTGGGCTGGAGGAGCAGAGCAGTGTGAATGAGAACCCCACAGCATCCACTCTGCTCAGAACAAAAACCTCATTTGCTTCAGGAAGAGAAAAAGCAGTTAAAGACATATATTTATCTATATGAATTAAAACCCCCTTTCACTCAGTGTTAGCCAGAGCTTTAGCAGGGTGGTGTCAGGTTTGTGCATTTACTTAAGTCCCCACAGGGAAAGGCTTTCAAATAAATCCCTGCATGGAACTGATCTATAATTCATGGTGTTATTGATTACAAGTCAGAGAAATCTTTAAAAGGTTTCTTGGCTGTGCTTTCACTTCTTATTACTGACAAGGCTGCTTGTAGGAGAACAGTGAATATTGGTGTGAGTCTGGAGCAGCCAGGGGCCGGTGGAACTCAAATGGACCCAAATTCTGGCTGATTGTCCATAGATCTCTGTCCTGTGTAGAAGTGCAGAGTGGTAATTATGCTATCTATCCACCTGCATGGGTGTGTTCATATTTTATACTGATCAGAAACAGAGTTAATAAGCAGGGCTGCAAGGGGATGGAAAGGACTGGGAAATACTTTTCAAACTGAAAGCAAGTGAAATAATAAATTACCAATAGGCAGAAAAAGCTGCTGGTTTGGGGTTCTGTTAATGAATGTTAAATATTACAAACAAGGGATACAGAAACATGTAATTATTATAAATGTGCAAACTTTTAACTAGGCATTTGGGATATATATTCTGAATTATGATATTTATTTTGAAGTCCTTAAACATCAGTGGTGTTGAATACTACATAGGTCTCCTTTTTGCACCTTAAAAAAGTATTGATAGGGATGAAAGTAAAAACAACTCAGAAAAACCAAACCAAAAAAACCTACATGCTTTTTTTTTTCTGGACAGAATAACTTACTCAACTGTCTATTTTAGAACTTGTACCTCTAATGGAAAAGCCTGTGAGTATGAATCACATTGTCTTGTGCTTCTGCAGTAAGAAGAAAGATCAAAGTCACCATCACAATCAGTATCTGATGTCCCAAATGTCCATAAAGCTGTGATGCAATGTTAAAAGTGAAAAATTTAGTGAGAGCCATTGAAATCTGATGTGCTATAATTGATTGGAAATGGAGAAGGCAAACAGGTTCAAAGTTTGATCCTGGTTTTGCTTTTAAAGTGCTGATGATTTTTTTCAGTCTCCTCCTATTCTTGTCTATGCAGATTAGAAAACTGATTATACAAAATACACGATCAAGTGAGAGGGACGAGAATGGCACCATAAATACACTATTCAGAGTGTTTCTGGCTTTACTCATTTGCTGGTGTAAAAATGTGTGTGTGAACACTCTAGAGATAGTCATGGCAAATCCATAGGAAATCAATAAAGGTACAAATTAAATGCTTCTGGTTGTGCTTGACTAACTTGGAAACACAAAAACAACTCCCAATCATTAATTCCTTGTCTAACTGTTTACAGCTTTTCTACTGAGAACAAGGAGTCACTGGTACAACACCAGAAACAGCTGGAGGAGTCCCCAGGCTTGGAGCAGTCCCTTAGTGCTCAGGATAACGTTTTCTTACCTCTGGAACCTACAAATTCAGCTGGAATGGAAGCCATAGCCACACTCATTACAATAGAAGACAAAAAGGGTTCATTTCTGGTAAGGATCACCTCTGGAATTACATTAATGCCTAAAGAAAGGGTATCCCAGGTTATATTTGCCTTAAGATAGGACCAGCACAAGACTCATTTGGCAGTTATGAAGTCAAAGTCTTGGTTATGTGCACTTTTTCCTTAAGACATTAACTCTGTCTCCTAAATATTTACTTTCTAGGAATCTGTGCTGGAGGAAAAGGCACTTCTTTCAGACCCGAACCCTGATCCTAAAGATAATGAAGATATTAATCCATGTGGCAGCAAGTACCCAGTGAAAGGCCTGGGGATCCTTCCTACTTGGTACAACTTATGCCCGGTTCAGGCAGAAAATACTCTTGAAGGAACAGGTCAATCATCTTTAATGCTATTATGTCCAATCTGTTTCAACCACTTCAATCAAACCTTAATCCAGATAGAAAGAGAGAAAATCTTCTCATTTATTACCAAAGTGTCTTGTTCACTACAGCCAATGTATAAATCACTGCTGGGCGAGATGGTGGGGATCTCTCAAAGGTTTATTAAGAGATATGATTATACTGCTTCCCCAGAACAAAATCATAACTTACTCTGATTGTGTCATTAACAATTTGCCCTCTTTTGAGGCAGTTTTTCAAGAATTTAGGGATGTTCTTTTTAAAAGAACATAGATCACTTGAAGATAGACTTGGACAGGACATGCTGGAGTTATTTTTGTTTCCAGGTTTTATCCTCAGTTCATATTTCTTACTCTCAGTAGGACAGGTAAAAAATAAAACTGTCTGTTTATATATGAGTCAGTTATATCATTTACATAGTTCTGGGTATGCATAATCTCTGTAATATAAATATTTACATATTGTGGCAATATTTCCTATTTCTGTCATTTTTCTAATGAACCATCTTTCTGCATTTCATAGAATATCCTGGTTTGGAAGGGACCCACAAGGATCATAAAGTCCAACTCCTAATTTACTCCTAGATATCATAGTGAGGAGCACTATAGGTTTTTGTATCCTAAGTGATATATCAGCAACCTCTTCTATAAAATATTTTTTATAAAATGCTGATTTAAAAAAAAAATTCTTTTAAATGTTCTAGTTAAAGAAGTGGAAGTGCTTGTCCCTTCTGAGATCCATCAGGTGGATGCCAGTCAACATTTGAAGCATTTGGACCATATTTCTCATGAAGCTTCTGATGAAGAACTAAATTTAAAAGCCTTTTCTGAAGGTTTAACTTCCACCAAATCATCATCCAAGTCAAACAACTTCTTTTTGAAATGTGAAAGTACCAAATCAGGCTCGTCACCCTCAGAGTTTCAGAAAGTGGCTGCAGTTTGGATCGACACTGCAAAAAGTTCCATTTCAGACCTGGAATTAGAGCTGAAACATGGAGAGGACACAGATGTCAGTGTCCCAGAAGAGTTTGTCTGTGACAGTGGGGATGCGTTTGCTAATCTCTCAAAAGAGATGCCAATAGCAATGAGCAATGGAAAGGAAACATCACCTAGTGACAAACACAATGAACGTGAGCTGCCTGAAGATGACAGAGCTGAGACTTCATCCCTCTCCCAGAAATCCCCTGGAGATGCATTGGATCGTGGCTGCACTGCTCACTTGCTTGCTTTCATTCCAGTAGACAAAGCAAGTGCCTCCAGAACCAAGTCAGCACGTTCCTCCCAGTCTGAAAACCCTTCTGAGGGAATGGATGAGCCAAATCTGGGTGTCTCACAAAGCTGCAGCAGAAACAAACCCTGTTCTCAGGAGATCCCAAAACTGGGGAATGATGCAGCTGCCAGCCCTTCATGCACTGATGCAACCTCCACTAGTGATAAGGGTCTCCCTCCAACTGATGAGGATACCTTGTCGGAAATACTGTGTCCTCTGGATGAAGTATTGTCCTCTGGAAGTGCTGACTTGCCATCCTCTAACAAAAAGGATTTGTCATTTCCAAGTCAAGATCCTCCTCCTCCCCCTTTAGGTGCAGATGCAATGAAAAATGGTGATCCTGCCTCTGGCACAGATGATTTCCCATCTCCACCGGAACAAATGACAGGCTCAGAGTCTAGTCAGGGCATGGATGAAGATATATCACTGCAAATGGATGCATTACCCCCATTACCTGATAACATCGTGCCTGAAGAATCTCCCCTGTTCAGTATAGAGACAAGTGGTGCTTTTCCAACTCGGGATGGTCGTCTCTCAGAACAATCTACCTTTACAGCCCTTTCCAGCTGTTTATCAGAACACCAGCACGGAGAACAGGAGATGCCTTTGCAGCATTTGGAGTTTCTGCCTGTGTCAAATACAGATTCTTCTGGTGGAAGTAAAAGTCCTGAATTCCCAATGAAACAATGCAAAACACATGTAAAGCTGCCCAAGGCTGAGGAGGGCAGTGATGACCCATTATCATCATTTGAAAATGGGGACAAAATGTTGGTAAAGCAGAGCCAGCCTGGAACTCTGATGTTCAAAGGCCAGACTCATTTTGGCAGTGGCCATTGGGCTGGTGTTGCACTGGACAATGCTGAAGGTGACAATGCTGGAACTTATGAAGGGGTGAAGTGTTTTGAGTGTGCTCAGCACTGTGGGGTCTTTGTCAGATCTGATGAGATTTCACACCCATTGAGGGCTAACAAAAATAATTCCAGTTACATGGGGGATGACGAAGACTCTAACTCCTATGATGATGACTCCCTCAAAGGAGACTGCAAATATCCTGAAGATGATGAGCAGAGAATGGGGTTTGCAGAGGAGAAAGCAGAAGACAAAAACAGTGCAGGAGGTTCAGAAGTGAAAGAAAACCAGTCTAGGTTACACAGTGCCTTGCTGTCTGGAAAAGGGCAAAAGTTTCCCCATTCCAACCAGTGTAACTGTAATGAATTCCTCTGTCAAAATAAGTTAATGTGCTTGGGAGCAGATAAAGATAAAACAGAGCTGGCACAAATAAAACAAAGGATATTTGCAGATGCTCTTCCAAAGAAAAGCAAGACAGATGAGGTAAACACAAGTAAAAATATTTGCTGCTTGGTAGAGGATCAGAAAAGAATTAAACTTGCTGATGATATTGCAAGTGAACTCAGTAAAAAACTTCTGTTTGACATTTTAATTGCATTTTCTGAAACAGCTCAACACAAATATAAAAGTGCCTTTGAAAAAGACATGATGAATTATGGCAAAGGCCTAAGGCAAGAAGACAATCAGAAACAGTTTCTCCTCAAAGAAAATTCAGTTGCTGCCTTATCTGAACCATCAGCAAAGGTTTCTGATGTTTTACTGGGTGATTTTGATACGCTTTGCATTCATGGTTGTCACACAGTAACAGACAGAATTGTAACTAAATTTATAGACGATGCAGTTAAAGAATATAAGAAGATTAAAAGAAAACACAGATCAAAAGCAGACAAGGTACTTCATTTATCTCCAGAGACTTCTCCAACCACTTTGCCTGTAAGTACAGTGAGAACGCTTTTATTTCAAGTGTTGGCCCTAAAGCTGGGTCTATACAGGCAAGAGTTTGTGTGGCCCAGTTTTCCATCATCCATAAAAATTACATCATGTTAATGTTAGGAACCAGATTGCTCACTTCATGTGACCCATTCCTCACTTAGGGAATTATCCCGTAGCCAGTGGATAGCACGTGTATGGTCCAAACAAAGAAATTGTGATTTTATTGGAATTTGTCAGTTGTCAAAACTGATAAATCTGCACAGACATCAATTTTTATCAACTTCAGAGCAAACCTGGACACTTGTCAGCTCATCTGCCTGACTCCTTTCCAGCTCCTGGCTGCAAGAAAATTGCTTTGAGGGTGGTGGTGGGGAGAGCAGTTCCACATTTAGAACAAAAACATTGCTAAATGTCAAAAATTTTCATGGAACTCCAGAACTGTAATTCTTTCTAATTCTGAATTCTGCCAAATACAGTTAAAATAGATTTGGGTTTTTTAAATAATACATTAGTAAGCCTTTCTTTGAGCCCCTGAATAAGATGGTTTTAAGTGTAACCTTAATCAGTTGCTAACAATCTCAATACCCCTGAAAAAAAGGAATATGTCATCTGGCTTTTCTTTTTCTCTCTATTGAAGTTTCTTTTAAAAATCCTCGATGCTGGTGTTTTTGGAAGCTCTGAAGATTTTGATCAGCCTAATTCTGACCAAAATATGCTGGTGAGACAGACACAAAAGCAATACTTGTACAAATTAGACCAGTGGCACTCAGCTCCTTGGAAGAAAACTGTTGAAGTTCCTCTTGTGATTCCACATAACAGTTCTTATGTTAAGAATTTGTCTGCATATGCTGTGGAAGAATTATGGACCCCAGAGAACATAAATTCAAATTTCAGGAACATCAATGTGCCAAAGTACTTTGAATATAATGATCTCCCAGGGAATGATTTGGAAGCAGAAAGCAAGAGGCTGTATAATCAGGTATTTTAAAATCACTAACTGTTAATTAACATTTCTAGTGTTCTGTAGGCTGGGTCACATTAGCTAATATTTAATATTATTCCAGCTGCTAACACTAAATACAGCTAAAGGGACACTGAAAGCTACAACCAGGAGTATTTTGCAATTTACTGCAGAATAATTCTAGTAGAATAAATGTCCCTGCAGAGAATCCAGACTTTTGCCAGAGTTCCACCATAAGACCTTGGACACCTGACCAGTGTCTGGTTTGGGTCTGTTCAGGAAAAGCCAAGTTCCGTGGAATGCTGTAGACTGGAATCCAGGTCTCCTGACTTCAGTGTCCTGCTGAGTTTGTTACAGGTTATATTTGATCTGAGCTGTGAGTTGCTGTGTGCAGAACATCAAGTGACTGCAAAGCCAAATATGTTCCCATGGATGAAAAAAAATGTGGGATCTCACTGTTCCAGGCATCTCTGCAGAAGGATGGATGTCAGTGATGTCAAGGTACGTTCTGGCAGCGTGAAGTACAGAAACAAGAGTGAAAAGAGCAGAGATTGCAATGGCAAAAATAATTGTGAAATTTGGGAGGATCATGGCAGTGTAACTGAGGTGATGGGAGAAGAAACAGCATTACTCTGAAATGCCCGAGTAAATACAGACTGAGCTGATTAATGGAAATATTCCATATGTGTGGAGTTAAGAATGGGAATGGGCCTTTAAAATCTCCTAATTATGACTAATTTGTGTGTAACCTCTAAAGTAACATTATGATTAAAATGTGTTGATTGGCCAGTATTGATCAGCTACCTCTAGATCAGTCCCCTAAACTTTGGGATGTTTCTGGACTTAAAGCTGGATTTTCACACTGGCACCTGTCACTCATCTGGAACCTTCACGGAATTCCTATGAGGAGAGTTCTTTTCAGCCTTCTTTATTTTGTAGACGTTTGTTCAGGGTGAAATTATTAAAATAATGAACCTGGAAAAGAATGACTTAGAAATGAAAAGAAAATTCCTAAATATGACCAAGTATGGAAACTGTAAGAGAGACAGAGTGGACCTTATTCTGGTAAGCAGACTTTCCAATGGGGATTTGTTTATTTCCTCTAGATTTAAACTAGAAATTCTCATCCTTTTGTGAGAATTGCTTTTAGTTAAATTAACTTCAGAACTTCAAGTTACAGTATTTTAAAAATTGAATTAAAAATCCAGTATTTCCAGTTCTTGTGAGTGGTTTAAATTAAATAAATTAATCATGCATATATAAAGTTGTTGGATTAGGTGCAGTATCTCATACTTTTGCGAACCTCTTATTGAAGTAAAAATTCCTTTCCATGTTATATTTTAGATTCAGGAGCTCCGCAAGGAAGAATCTCAGTGGACTTCCTATGGTGATGATGAACTAACAGTGAAGATGAGGATGACTGAAGCTATATTTGATAGCTTGATCCTTGATACAATCAGAGTTCTTAATAAGATCTATCTGAAAAAAGCCAGTTTTAAAGGTGACTGTGCACCATATTTTTTCTTTTAATACACTGTGGAACTGGTTAAAAGGAGCCTGGAGAGGGCTTCAGAGAGGTGGCACATGGAATGGCAGGACCTAGAGCCAGATATTCAGGTTAAATATCTACAGTTTTATGTAAATGAGACAAATACTGATTTTTGAATTGGAGACTTCTATCAGCACCTTCAATTTCTGATAATTAGATATGTGCCTGTAATTGGGTTATTTATCATGCACTTCATATGAGCCCATTGAATTTTCATGACATCCAAATGTTGGGTGCTGAGAATGTACTTTAATGGACAAAACGGAGGGAATCAATACTCCTTTTGTATTGGCAAAACTGGGAAAATCAAGATTTTAACAAGGAAATAGGAGCATTTCCTCAGCATATGGTAATTGTTCACTATGTTAATTGCTGTGGTCCCACCTCTTTTGCATTGAGAAGATCAAATTTTTGTTAGTTCTTTTAAAAATAAATACTGTGCAAATCTTTCTTACTAGAATTCAGAAACTGTTCATTATTGAACAATTGATTGTAAAGAGATCAGATTTTTTCAAATCCCATTCATTTGTGGCGTCTTTCAAATAAAAATCAGGATAAATAAAGATAAATTATATATAAACTTAAGATTAAAAATACAATACTTAAAATCTGATTGGGGGAATAGAAAGACATTTTATGTCTGTATTTTTAAATACTGCTGGGCTTAGTTGGTTTTGTACTTGTTTTCTGAATAAACAAAATAAGCCAGGTGTATCGTATTTTATTTATTTTCACTGAAATCAACTAGAATTGCAGATTACATTGTACACACTGTTCTTCTCAGCAGTGAATGGGTGCACTTTTGTTTTGCTGGGCCCATTAAACCCTCCCTTGCTTGTTGCCATATGAACAGAAATAAAAAGGCAACTTCTGCCCCCACCGCATTAACTGGTGATCTCATCCTATAAACTATTTTCATGTCTCTAGTGGTATATTTCCTTGTCTCTGACTTCTATCCTCATTGATTAGTTAATCCACATCAGTTACTTGTTTTCTTGTTGGCAGTTTATAGCAGAATTTAACTCAATTTTTTTTTTTTCTCCTGGACTTCCAGAGTGTTGGATACAATGACAAATCTGTATCTTGCAGCAGTCTAGTTTTTCAGTTTATTCTCACTCTGCTTTTGCAGCAGCAGCAGGATCCTGGTGTTTGGAGCGAAAGCTATTAAAAATATCCCTTAGATACGAATAAATAGCTGAAGGACTTGTTTGATTTCAGCCTTATGTTACACCTGAGGCAGAGACCCATCAGATTTGCAATGAAGAGTGTGAGTGAAGCCTGAACCCTCACACGCTGCTCTGCAGGGAAGGACACAGCTATAAAGCACCTCCTGCTGATGAGAATAAAAAGTGTGTACACAGAACATGTCAGACGTGTTTAATATCCCCCACCATTCTGTGTTCAAAACCTGAGATTCTGGCACCCAGATATATTGACCTGTTCATGCGGTGGCAAGGCTTCAATATCAAGATTACTCTCCTTCAAGGTCTAATATTTTGTTTGCCTTGGGTTTGATCAATATTAACCTCCTGGGTCAATAAATCTTGATACTGGCCTCAAGAGGAGTCATTATCTTTCATAGAAAATGATTATTTCTCAGTTAAACCCTACATTTAATTCTCCTGTAATCCATCTCTTTCATCTTCATACATTTAACAATTCTTCTGAATAAAATGTGCTCTAAAATATCTTAGGCGCTGCAGATTTTTAAAGTCCTAATTAGCAGCTCTCTCAAGATTTTTCTGTTCTTGGAAGCTGTTGGGCTCTGCTATTGTAACCATCTATTTTGTTGCTTGCTGTACCCAGGAAAAATAGAGACAGAAAACCCCAAAGCTGGGATGTGATATGAGAAACCATTTAGGTTGTAGCTCTGGATATGGATCAAAAGATATGTCTGAACCACTTCAGATATTAATGGTCAAATAAAGGAAAGGATCAGGAAAAGGCAAAAGCTGCAGAATTTTACTCTTGCACTGTTTGTGGGTTGCTGGCCACAACAATGATAAATTAGATTCTAACCCTGATAGGCCTGAAGTAAGAATTTAAACCCCTTTGTTTCCCACTTGTTCTTCATGGATTAAAAGAAGTGTTTGTGAGTAATAGAAGCAAGAATTATCTTTTCAGAGACCTCAGTCTTTCATTATCTGAGTTTTTAAACTTCTCTGAAACCCTCCTCTGGGGATGTTGTTGGGTTTCTGCTTCTCATTAATGTAATGAAAATTCTTGAGCCTGTATTTAGAAATGAAAGGAGACTTCCACACTGGGCTAGAGCTATAAAAGGTGCTAAAATCCATTCCTAGTGCTCATCCAGCCTGAATTTATGGAAAGGACAGAGCTTCTATCAAACTGCCTACGCACAGCCTTTTATCGGAGCTTCAGTTCCAGGAGAGATGGCTCTTCCCTGCCGAGAGAGGTACTTCAGGATGAAAGAGCTCTCGACCCAAAGGCTGCCCTGCGTTCATCTCCACTCAGTGAGAAGGTTCGTGAAGTTAAAACGTCTCTTTCTATACCGATTGTCACATAAATGTGGCCACCGAGCGATCTCACAGAAGGTCAGAATGAGTAAGAGTGGAAGGGACCACAGTGGGGCATGGAGTGCAACCTCCGTGCTCCAGCAGGGTTATCCCAGAGCACATGGCACGGGATTGTGTCCCCATGGCTCTGGGATATCTCCAAGGAGGGAAACTCCACACCGTCTCTGGACAACCGGTTCCCGTGCGTGGCAACTTCAGTGACGAGCGTTTTTCCAACACTCGGACCTCACTTAGACCTTGTTGGCTGCTCTCTGTTTCACGGATTAAATCAGACACCAAAAACATTCTTTGTTAATAAAGATTTCATATATTCTGTATTTTGCAAGGCTCAGGGGACACAGACAGTCCTCACTCCCCTCAGGGACACCGGGCGATTCCCTGCTTCCCTCAGGGACGGTCCCGTCAGGGACACGGGCAATTCCCGCTCCTCTCAGGGGACACGGAACGGTTCCCGATCCCCTCAGGGACACGGGCAATCCCAGCTCCTCTCAGGGACACGGAACGGTTCCCGATCCCCTCAGGGACACGGGCAATCCCGGCTCCCCTCAGGGACACGGGACAAACCCCGCTCCCCTCGGGGCACCGCCGCTCCCCTCAGGCCGGGCCGCCATGGCCGGCGCGTTGCTATGGCGCGGCCCCGCCCCGCCCCTCTCCGCGCGTCCCAACATGGCGGCGGCGGGCGGGGGCCGGCGGGCGCTGCTCCCGCTCCTGCTCCCGCTCCCGGTGCTGTTCCCGGCGCTGCTCCCGGCGCTGCTGGCGGCTGCCGCCACGGCGCGGCTGTACCGGCCCGGGCACGACCCGCTGACCGTGCTGACGGCCGGCTCCGTGCGGCCGGCGCTGCTCAACTCCTCGGCCGCCTGGGTGGTGCAGTTCTACAGCTCGTCCTGCGGCCACTGCATCGCCTTCGCGCCCACCTGGCGAGCGCTGGCGGGGGACGTCAAAGGTGAGGCTCGGACCGGGTCACCCCACACGGCCCCGCCGGCCCGGCCGCTGTCCCGCGGCCTTTCGCGGCCTCCCGCGGTGCCCGGAACCGGTGCAGGGCCGCGGCGGTGCCTCGCGGTGCCCTGAGGGACGCTGGGCTGGGTGACCTCGGGGCCTCGGTCACTGTGGCAGCTGTGGGCCGTGCCACGTGTGGCCGGGGGTTGTGTGAGCCGCGGTGCCTTGGCGTGTGAGCATCACCCTCATCCCCTGCTCTGGTTGTGCCTCGGTGTGTGAGCATCACCCTCATCCCCTGCTCTGGTTGTGCCTCGGTGTGTGAGCATCACCCTCATTCTCCACTCTGGTGGTGCTTTGATGCATGAGCATCACCCTCATCCCCTGCTCTGCTGGTGCTTTGATGCGTGATCATCACCCACTTCCCTCTGCTCTGGTGGTGCCACACAGCCAAAATAGCACATGGGACAGAGCAAGGGGTGGATGCTGGAAGCACAACTCCAAATTAAAGGTTTTGAAGGAATCCAGGGATAAAACATCACTTTGCGTGCACACAGCAGTCCAGCTGTGGGTTTGCATGCAAGTGTCCCTGTGTACCCCAGGTATGTTTAGACTGAACTCTTGAAGGCACGATGTTTATCTTCTAAATGTTTTATAAAGAGAACAGCCTGTTTCAGAGGATAAACAAGAAAATGCTGTGGTACTGGAGAGGCCATGCACACACTTGATTTATATCTTGCAAATTCAGTGTAGTGTGAATGGGCTCGAAGGGGGAAAAGGACCACCAGAAAATACTACAAAAATCAAGCAAACTGAGAACCAGGTTTTCAGATTTATCAATTAGTGACTTTAAAAGAAATGGTGGCCTCCACAGCTTGTGCTGAGGGACCTGCCTTGCTGTGTCTTAGCCTGCTCAGGTTTTTTGGCAGGTGCTGAAGTGTTTTACTCTATTTGCAGATGTAAGGAAACAAACAGGCCCCTGAGGTATTGATTAAAGTTCAGTACTTCTGCTGGGGACGAAACCTGAGATCAAATTTGTAGGAAATGTTATGCTTAATATAGCCGTGTAAAAGGCTTTTAAACTGCTCTTAATTTCACATTTCACCCAAGAGACGTTTCCAGGATTGAGACAGCAGTTCTAATGCACTCATGGTTTCACTTTGAGGGGGAGTGAAGAGCTCTGGCTGTTCTGTGACACTCTGAAAAGTGTTAACAACTCGCATGAAATGTAGGTGCAGTATTAGGTGTACATTTAGATATATGGAAGTGGAAACCCACCCAAAAATAGGTCCTGATGAACTCATCACACGCTGAGGAATTGTGATTGATGAGTAAAAACTCGAAAGCAGAGAAACACAGAGCAGTCATGCTTTTCAGAGCATTTCATGTGCTCCTTACTTGCATAAAGGGTTTGTTTATAAACCAGTAACTTTTTTCTGTTTGATTTGCATAAGTTTATGTAACATTTTCTCTACTGCTTTGATCTGCTTGTGGCCAAAATAATTTTAGATCTTCTCCTTCTTTGAAGTAACAAGGAGGTCTTTGAGCACAGCAATGGAGAGCATGAAGGGCCCAAAGTGGTCAGAGCTTTGGTCAGAATAAGACAGGGATTTACACAGGATTACAGCAGTGTGGTACCTTTGTAACTTGTAAAGGCATCTTCAGATACGTATTTTCTTTCTCACCTACAGTCATGGTAACTGCAAATGCTGTTATGCACTTGTATTACTGCAGCCAGTTAAAGGCCTCTCTCTCCTTTAATCCATTAAGTTTTTATGAAGACTTTCATTTAGAAAGTGGATTTTGAAAGTTTGTGGACCTTGGCATTACCAGCAAATGCAATTTGCTTCCAGTGTTATTTGTCTGCAGAATGTTTCCATTTTCGAGTTGGAATGAAAGAATTTTAGGAGGAGACTGAGAACAGTCACACTTTTCATTGGTAGCTTCATCAAAGAAACCAAACCCAAAACATTTTGCCCACTTAATCTGTCTCAACATTTGTTTTTCAAAAATATTTACTCATCTGCTGGGATATTAAAGCTATCCTTGAGGATGCAGGTTCATTTACATTAGGGAGCTCCTAGATCACTGGGGTTATGTTTGCTGATTGGTGTCCAAACAAAATCCAGTTAAATTGGTGCAACAGCTTGGTCCAATAAAGGCCTGTGATAATAGACTTAATTTTTATTGCATTTCTCATTTGTTAAGTCTTGGCAATACTACCATTGCAGACTTCACAGCAGAATGTAATCCTCCTGAAAAATAGGATCAGTGCTTGCTTTTGTGTAATTTATGTTGTTACTTTGATACTCCCTCTCAGAACAGGCTTTAAGCTCAGCCTGTGCTTCTGCTTTCCTAATCACACATTTCATTTTATTACAGCAGTGGCCAAAGTGGCCATTAGAGTTAATTGTCCTTTTTCTGTCTAAAAGATGATTAAGTCTATCCAGCAAAATATCTATGGGCTGGAATTATGTGTAGTAACAAACCCTTGGAAATCCCACATGGGACAACCTGTGAATTATACACAGAATGAATCCACTCCTCAGGATTTGGAGTAACTGTTCCAAATCTGGCAGTGATTATTTCCTACTACAAATTGTTCTTTGAACACATTTGGTGGGGAACTGCAATCACCTTGTGTTCGTTCAGGAAACAGCCAAGTGTCAAAACCTCCCAAGCAGCTGTGAGGGAGAGGTGCCTTGTGATGAGCTTTTTACCTCCCTGACTGAAACTTCCTGGTGGAAAACACCCAGCTGGAGAGGATGCTCCAGGTTTGTGGAAAGAAAGTGTATTCCATATAATTCACTGATTCCTGCTCTGTGGCATTAGGTGGGAGGTTTGACCCACCTGCAGGATTCCAGTTTATCCAGCACAGTCCTGTCATTCACTGGAGCTTGTTTAGCATAAACAGAGATTGTGTTGGTTAATGCATCACTCATCTGCCTCTTTCCCATCGTGAGTCAGTATTTCAAAACCACTAATGCTAATTTAAAATTAATCAGCATTTAAAAAAAAGCCAACCCAGGCTACAGTGCCGCTGTAACTCCAGAGTGTAGGCTGTGCACTGCAGCAACTCTGGCATCCCTTGGAAAGGAAAAGCTCCCTTTCCAGCAGCAGGAATGCTAAGCAGCACATCCCAGCTGGTGCTCTTTAACCCGAGTGTTTAGCTGGGGTGGGGCCGCTTTTTTGTGCCGGGTTATTTGCATTGTGTTCAGAGAGCCCCTATTCATGGCGTGGAGGAGGATCCAGACAGGTGGAAAAAGGAGGAGGAGTGGTGAAAGTTGAATGAGAGAGATACCCAGAAGCCAAACTTTTCTTTTGTATTTTGTATTCTGTGTGATGAAATGGGCTGTTGTGTCCTTTGTGCTGCTGTGAATAGGTGCCCATCTGCTCCAGCGTGTTCGAGGGCTCTCCTGGTGCCCGCTCAGCTCTTGGCACGTTCAGCACAAACCTCTCCGTCAGCTGCCCCAGCCTCCTCCAAAGACAAATAAAGGTCAAGCTAAATTTCAGAGGCAGCTAGACTAGAACTGTCCATCAGCTCTTGAACTTGATGAAGCTTTCATGCTCTTTGCTGTAAAAGCAGGTTTAATTTTAGTGCTTTTTAAATTGTACTGGGAATTGTGGGGGACCTTCAAATTCTGCCCACGGCTGGTTTGATTTAACTTTGCTTTAAAAAGCAACTGTCTAAGGATTCTCTTGGAGTGGTTCTTCCTTAAAGTGATTGCTGCAGCAGAGCCTGGCTCAAAAAGATAAATTCCCAGCAAAAAGAGAAGGAAAAAGCTGTAAGTTAGTTGAAAGCTTTTATTGAAGTTATATAAGCATATTTATGGGAATACTTGAACTCTCGTGGTTATTGCTATGAAGGAAAGTCAGAGTGATGCTCAAACTCAACTATTTAACACTCTGGTTAAAACTCAGGTATTTTTGGGGATATAACTAATGCATTTCTGAACAATACTGCCAGATAAATACAGCTTTCAGCTGACACTGCGTGAACTGGGAGTTGTGTGTAATTCTGAGGCCTCTCAGAAAATTGTAAGTTGGAGAAAAAGCAGCTTGTTAAAAAAGCTCTAGTACAAGGTGCATCAAATTTATGGGTTTGTAATTGACAGCCATGTGGATGAGTAAGTGTTGGATGAATTTTATTCACTTTTAGACATTCTGCATGCTCTCTTTTATGAGCACAGCTAATGGGAAAAGCTGAGGAATTCAATCCAGTGCCTTGCAAGTGCTGGGTTGGCCCCGATTTCATCTTCCTGGATTCAGCCCTGCAACTGCTGCATTGTGTTGGGATTCCTCTTGTTTAGGTGCATTGAAAACACTGATGCAGCCAAGAAAAACAGGGAGGTTTTTGTTATTTTAAAAATCAGTAGGTTGTATTACACTGGGGGATGGAAATGAATGGCAAATGAGAATCGACCCAGGGCTGGATTTTTATGCCACTGGAATCTCTCAGAGTCCTGTTGCTGGTTTCCATGGGAAGCAAGGTAATTCATCAGCTGGGATCCGTGGTCACTTCTGCTGCAAATTGAAAGATATCTTTGTTTCCAGACTGGGAATCTGCAATTAGAGTTGGAGTGCTGGATTGTGGGGAAGAAGGGAACTACGAGACGTGCAAAGAATATGGGATTCACTATTACCCAACTTTTAGGGTAAGTGGCAGAATATCCTGCCTTAGGCAAATGATGCATGTTTTATAGTAATTAAAACCATAAAGTGTTGTGTAGCTCATTGTTCTGTAGCTGGAGTTTTGCTTTGCTTTGCTGAGAAAGCTGCAGAGTTGATAAAAGATTAATTTGAGGGGTTTTTGCTGAATGCAAGAGCTGATGCAGCTGTTTTGAGCAGCAATTCAGTTCTGAATCTGAAAAATTCTTACTGAAAGAAGATATCATTCTATAAAATATCATGTTATCACGTGTATAGAACACCTAGTTTCAATAGATTAATTAGATAATAACCATTTGTATAAACATTTTTCAAATTGAGATGTTACAGGATTATTAATAATGTTTTTAGTTTGGGTGTTGTGAAAGTAAAGGGAACACATTGAAATTGCCTCATGAAAACAGCTGATTGCATGACCAGTTAAAAATTTACCCTTGATGGATCCTTCGCTAATTTGGGGATTTATTTCTTAATTTCCTTAAACTGCCTTTTAAAGGGGATGCCACATTAGCCAAAAGTATCTGCCATTGCTCATTTTTAAGTCTAAATGCCATTTTTACCTTCTCGGTTGGTCTCTATAATCATGTTATTAAGTATAGGCAGAATGTGGTGGATGGAGAGGGTTGAATGAACTGTTTGTGACGACAGGAGAGGGAACAGGAGACATTTCATTGTAGGATTTGTGATCTTTTACCCTGATAATAAGAACAATATTTATATTTTTTACTCTTCAAAGTTTTAGATATAAACTGTGATATGCTCTTCATTAAACACTGAGTCTTTTCCATTTTATTTTTTGTAGCAGAAGGCAGCCAGGCTCCCTTAGATCTCCTTTTTAACCACTGGAGGGAGTTGGGAAAATGTGAATAGTGTTCCAAGTACACGGACAGTTGGTGGCACTGATTTGGTGATCAGTTAATTTGGGTTTGGGTTAATGTTTGCAGAACAGGATCAATATACACCATTAAATTATGCATTAAGGTATTTTTCCTCTTGCCCACGGGTAGGTGAGAAGCAGCTTTTTGGAACTCATAGGCTGAGAGGGAAAACTGTCTCCTGACCAGATAAATTGAAATGTTTTGTAGTTAGAGCTGTGAAAGTAAAAACTCTTGAAAGCCATTTTTGTTCCCAAATTAGGGGGTTTTGTCTGATACGGTGACTTCTCTTTTCTCCCACGCAGTACTTCAAAGCATTTACAAAGCAGTTTACAACTGGAGAAAATTACCAAGGTAAGAACATTGTACTGTAAGAAATCCCAGAGCAGTTTTCCTGTCAGCCAGGGCTGTGTCACACAACAAGCAAAACCCCTTTTCCTGTCAATTGCTTGGACAGGGACGGGGTGGACACTAAATACCTCTTTAAGACAGGATATTTCAAGCATTCTATGGAGTGTTAGGCAGAATTTTGGGCAGGCGAAACATTTCTTCAAGAAGTTAGGATCACATTCCTAATTTTTTTTAATGTAGCTCCTAATTTTCACAAATGCCTTGTTAATTTTTTTAAATCCTTTTTTTTTCCCCACCACACCCCTCATCAGCACGAGATCCTATTTGCTCAATCCTGACTCTGGTGCCTTTTGATCCCTCAGCCACTTTCCAGGCATCCTGAGTTGCACTGGGAGAGCCCCTATTCAGATGGTGGCTCACTGAAAATAGGCTTATCCCAGGGTTTGACAGGATCACAGCTTGAGGTGGTTTGTCTGGGACAAAAGTAATGTTGTCCTTTCTATGGATGAACATTTAAAAGGCCAGAGGTCAGAGGAGAGACCACCTGCACCATTAACCCTTCCTGTACAAGAGAGCCTTAGTTACACCTTCTGGGCATTTGAGATATTTTCTGCTTTTTAATGTGGTTCTTTTAAAGCAAATAAAATATTCTCACACTTCAGTTATTTCCTCCTCTTGTTCCATGGCTTTGTGGCCTCTCCATTTGGCAGGAATGATACACCTTGGCAGATTTTAATGCATGATTAATATCCTTATTCCAGTAAAACTGCTGAAGTTGCCCACAGCAACTACTGTGAAAATGTTCATATTGAGACTCAAGCTTTGTTTCAAGAGAAAATCAGCAAGGCAGGCAGATGGATACAGTTGGAAAAATCTTGAGGTTTTATTACTTTGGGGGTGGGATGACAGCTTTTAAATATGGTCTCACATCAACATTAAAATGAAATCCTACAACTAAATCCTATTGTTCAGCCGAATAGTATGCTGAGTTTTAAGTCCAAATTTCAAGCAAAAGCCTGACCCAGAAAAGCATGAGAAAACCCACATGCACAGAAAACCTGCATGTGAGTCATTTTTTTGCCAGTTTTCTGAAGGGTTGTGGTTTTTTGGAACCTGTTCCCAGCAGGAGCAGATCGAGAGCTGCAAACAGTTCGTCAGATGATGATTGACTTCCTCCAGAACCATTCCCAGGAGGTGAGACCTCCTGCCTGCCCACCACTGGATCCAGTGTTGTAAGTTCCTTCTTCCAAATGTAGCTGCTGTTACTCAGTTCATTAAATAAACTCTAGAAGATCAAAAATGGAGTGAGTTTTTTTTTTCTTACTACCGGTTCTGCTATGAGATTATAAAAGGAAATTCCATGAGTAACAGTGGGTGTATTGCATTCTGTGCTAAATTGCTTTTCTTTTCTCCAAAGGTCCAGTGATATTACATCTCTTTTTGACAAGAACAGCCACCACTATACAGCCCTTGTGTTTGAAAGCAACAGCTCCTACGTTGGCCGAGAGGTAACGTGTGACCTGTGAGGGACAGGGTGACTGTGGATGATGTTACCATAAACCAGCTGGATTTGAGCTTATTTAGCCAAGCAACAGCTCTCTGATTACAGCACTAGAGCAGGTCACACATGTTTGAGGGATCATAAAACCCAGGGGTTTTATAGGTGTGCTGTTCAGTCACACAGAGGAACTTGCTTACAAAAGAATGTGATGTCGTGTTAACTTCTTCCATTCCTGTTTCAGTAGATTAATTTATCAATTTCATTCTCAGCACAATTTTCTTTCAAGATTTGAAAGATCACGACAAAAATATTGGCAGATTGCATTATTGTTACTGCAAGAGAACCATTCATAATACTCATTCTTCTGGGCTACTGTTTATAATAATCTAAATTCTCCAGTTCCCTTTCTTCACATATACATTTTGGGAAATTAAGATCGTAGCATGAAATTGTTAGCACAGTTCAGAAACACAGAGGAAGTGGAAATCTTTCAGTTTTGCTTCCCAATAAAATATTTGATTGGGCATCCTTTCCCCACCTAATGAGCCTGCTGTTAGCTCAGACAACTGTTACTTTTCTCTTCCTGCCAAGATCTAGGATAAGTGAAGAAAAAAAAATTGCATAATTATCTAGGCATAATCTGTGTGGAAACATCCAGTGTCTGCAAAATGTTTCTAATTAGATTTGATGCTGAGAGGGCCCAGTGTTATGAGTGGAGGAGATTGTGCTGCCAAAAGTGGGAATCACTTTGGGAAGCAGGCTGCTTCCAGACATTTGTTCTCTGGAAGCTGCTGTGCTGATACAAGTGGGCATTACCAAAGAAATGTTGAGGTTATAAAGTTCTGCAGCTTTTTATCACACTCACTTTGTTTTTATTAGAGGGGAAGGCAAAGTCGTTTGATTAACACAAAGTGGAGTCTGCTTTCAGAATAAAAAATGTTTGCTGGTGTTATGTAGTATTTGAGCTTTATAGAATAGTTTAGTGAAACAGAAAATAGCATTGTTTTTATGTTTACAACACGAGACAATATGGACAAACGTTCCCATACTGCTGAAGAAAAGGAGGCCATGTGTCATCAGTGATGAAGGGAAGGAGGAAAAGACCAGAATAGACATGAAAAATTAAAAAAAAAAGGAAGATGGGAGTAATAATTTCTAGAGAAGAGTGAATCTTCTTTAAGTGAAATTGTTGGTGTGCACGGAGCAGCCGTAGCTGCACTTCCTGCAAACAGCTTAATGGTGCCTTTAAAGGATGATGCACTTCACCTGTTTGTGTGTCTTGTCCTGCAAGATTGGATATTCCTTGAACAATGTATAATTCATGTCATCCTTTCATTACCCAGGTTATCTTAGACTTGATCCAGTATGAAAACATCGTGGTGAGGAGAGCGTTGAATTTTGATAAACCTTTCCTGGAGAAACTGGGGGTCACCTCAGTCCCCTCGTGCTACCTGATACAGCCCAATGGCAGCCATGGATTAATTAACAAGTAAGTAATTATCTGTCACAGGATTATGGGGAAGTTCACTCAACTTATAAAAGTGTCAGGATTTGATGTCCTGACACCTCATCAATACATTGTACTGACTGAAGTTGTGTGTTCCCTATGTTATCAATAAAAGACCTAATACTGCTTTTACTTACCACTGTTGCCCATTTATAGCTTAAATTTATTACTGTGATACTTCTGAAAGGAAAAAACTTTGGAATAAAAGTGAAAAAATAAATGAAGCATCAAAGTAAAAAAACCAATTTCTTGTATAACGTGAACTGACATTTGGGTAAACATTATTTGTTCTTATATTAAATGGAATTTCACACCACTAATGCAAGTGATTTGTTATTCATAAATTGAACATAATTTCTTTTCACTTTGTATCAAAACAGACCGTGCTGCGCTAGGACTGCAAAACATAAACCAAAGGGAATATCTTACTTTATAAATATGCTAATTTGCTTTGGAATTCACTTAGTCTGAGATTAAAAGTGGTCTCTCTTTGTCCATTTGCAGTTTGAAGCCTCTACGGTCTTTCTTTTCTTCATATTTAAAGTCACTGCCAGGTGTGAGGAAAAAACTCCTTTTGCCACTGCAGCTGCCTGCTCCAGAGAACAAAGAGGAGAGCACAGAAATCAAGGTGTGGAAAGAGTTTGATAAGTAAGTGATGCCCTTGGTTTTAATAAATTTGGTTATTAAAATTTACCTGCAGCTTTTGCTTGCCATGTGGGAAGCTGTGCTGTAATTTATTATAAAATCCTAGTGCAGTTCCATATTTTACTTCATTTCACTCTGTTCAGTTCAGCTGTGAGCAGCTTTTCAAACAATTCACAGGTGAAAGTACTGAGGGCTGCAGTATTTTGGTTTTAGCAGCAAACATCTGCACTGCTCTGGAAGGAATGTTTTTACCAGAAGTATTGTTAAATATTCAGTTGCCTTGAAAATACCAAGGATTTATCACCCATTACTGAAATGTGATTTAAATTGTTGGAAAACCTCAGAAGTCATCAGTGTCCCTGAAAAAATAAATAGTAAAATACCAAGCTGTAGTATTTCTGTGGGAAATTCTCTGTGTGTGCAGTAGTGAAGCAGTGCCTGCTAAAAGGGGCTTGTCAAGTGCAAGTTTAATAGGAAATACTAAAGTCACTGCAAAAGATGTTTATCACCCCAAATCCTCTAAGGTTTATCTTCACCCTCTTTCCCTCTTTGAGAGAAGGATGCAAAGCCTTTGCAGAGAGATAATCCCTCAGCATCTTTAGATGGAAAAGATGTGGGACTGAGTGCTTTAAAATAATACTTATTTTCCTTTCATAGACACTATTAGTGTCATCTTCTTTCAGTGACTATTATAAAATACTTGATATGAAACATTCTGTTAGCAAAACAACTTAGTTAAATTGAGCTGCTTTCCAGCAAGGCAAAATCTTGTTGACACGAATCTCCACTCCAAGTATCTTCTAAATAGGATCCTTTTGGAGAACCTCCTGCATTCATGTGGATGTCTCTTTATTTAAGAAACTTGAAGCAGAATTTTGCTGGTTTTTAAAATTTAAGTGAGTACTTTATTAATTAAGGAGATAAATTCAGAATGAGTCTGTGGTTTAAATTAAGTTCTAGATGTAGTATATATGATTACAGATGATTCTGTCTTTTGATATGTTCTTTCCTGCATGTTATTTAGGAGGTGGGAGCAGCCAGTTTTTTGAATTATTGTTTTTTAATTCTGTGTTTTAGAAACAATAGTGCTGCTGAAGTCTTACAAGAAGTGTTAACTCTGTGAACTTCTGTTTGTTCAGTTCCATTGCTCTGTCTCACACTGCCTGCAAAGCATTGAAAGCTGGGGCTGTGTGCCTGATGCATTTGCACTTTGTAAAGTAGGGTTAGTCATGAAGATACTTGGTTGTGAGAAGGAACTTTGAAAATGTTTGATTTGGTTTGTGTGGTTTACTTGTACCTGTCATAACTCTTGTCTTATGAGCTGCTGTGATTTAACTCGCAGGGAAAGGACCTGCAGAAAACTGCTGCATTTGGGAGAGGATTTCTAATTCAGTCCTTTCCAACACTGCCATTTTCAGCCTTGTTTGCACCCCTGCCCTGTGTGTAATCCCCTGACGTTGAACAAAAGCCTCCCTTTGTTCAGAGCATGTCCTGCTTCTGTTTGTGGTCAGCCCAGCAGAGAAGCTGTAATTTCCTTACACCAGGGCTGTAATTCCATTACAAGGTAAAGCTAGCTGGGAGGCAAAAAGTTCAGTCAAATATAAAAAAAACCTTTCTTATGTGTGGTTTTGCCTCAGCTGTCCAAACTCTGGGACACTCAAACCGAGCTGGGCAGGACACTGCAATCACTGTGGGGTGGCCAGTGCTGGTGGGGCTTTAATGACACCTCCTCTCATCAATTTTTCCTCTGTGACTGGTGAGGAAACGAGTGGCAGGAGGCTGCCAGAGCCCCCCAGGATTGATGTGTGTTCCAGGTCCAGGCTGTACATGGCTGACCTTGAGTCGGGATTGCATTTCCTGCTCCGGGTGGAGCTCGCCACGCACAAGGCACTCGAGGGAGCTGAGCTAAAGACCTTCAAGGACTTTGTCACCATCTCTGCCAAGGTAGGCACTTCTGGGCTTTGATTATTTGTGAGGATAAAGCGACTCCACCATAAAATTTATTGTGGGGCGTAAGTCTCTCAAAATGTCTTGCACGGTGTTTGAGTGTGTGCGTCCTCAGTAGCTTAAAAAAGAGTTTGGTGGGTTTATTTAAAGGCTGGTTTTGAGGTATTGTTTGCTGTTCTGATATACTTCCGGGGTTAAAATGCAATTTAATTTCACCTTAGGGGGCTCAAAATTAAATAAAGCTTAAGTAGTCTGCAGCATATTGAACAAACACTGTAAATATTGTCCATTTATCAGATTTTCAGGATAAGTAGCTATTGTAACTCAGTGGGATTAAACCAACCTTTGTTTTTCATTCTTGACTTTTGGATTTCATTAATGCATACTTGGCAAATGCTGTTCTATTTAGACATGTTAGTAGCTTCTGTCTAAATTTTGAATATAATTGAGGTACTGATTTTAATTAAATAGGTAATCAAAAATAACTGAGCTATTGAATAGAATTGAGTATTTAAAAACTCAAAATGCTTCTGTGTTACATTTTCATGAAAGGAAAATAAATGTAATAAAATGTGATATGACTTGAAAAAATTTAAAATAATTTTGCTTTATAGTGCCAGCTTCCTGAAATGACCAATATCTCTTTATATTTACTTACTGTTCAGCTAACACCATGTTTTATTTTTAAAAAGTGAATCAATAACTCTTAAGGGAATAATAGGGCCTATATGAACCATTTCCAAATATCTGGGTTTATCTGAAAATCAGACAGACAGTTCCTTACCCAGCCAGCTCCCCCCTGCAGCCATCAGAGGTCAGAAATCTCCAGCTGGCCTCATTTCTTTAAGAAAGTGTGGTGGTAATCTTTCCATCATATTATCCCTAAAGCATCCTCTGTTCTTCCTGATGGCTCCTGGCCAGCTGATGTCATTTGCTTCCCTGGCTGTTGGTGATAAATGAGGAATGTTCTCTTTCAGGTGCCTGCTCATCTCCACCTCCCCTGTCACACCAGTCACACCCCTGTCCTTTATTTGCTTTTTTTTTTGTCATGGAACACTTTCCTTGTACCTCTCATTCAGGTGTTTCTGTTAGGAAACTTTTTAAACTCTTCCCCTCTTTATAGTGATGGTCAATCCAAAGGCACAGAGGTCTCTGATTGGGGAATTTTCGTGGCTGGAATCCTGCTCTTTCTGGAAGGGTCCTAAAGGATGGCAATCATACTTGACTTAATTCTGTAGTAATTACAGTCCTCGTTAAAGCAAAATACCATTTCTGCTGTGAAATAATGGCCTTACCACTGATTTACAGTTCCTCACACTCATCTGCCAGGCTGTGGTTCCTGTTTGTTCCAAGTTAAAGAGGTCCCTGATTCCAGATCACTTTGGAAATCACTGTTACACATGTGAAAAGGAAAATGCTCTTCTGGATAACAACTCCTAAATTTACAGAAATCTGACTAAAAAGAACTTTTATTTTTTGTGATTCATCTTCCAAAAATGAGAAGGATTTCAGCCTCTCTGTTTCACTGAGGTGTTACACTCTGTTTTGAGCAACATTGTGAACTGAATCATATTAATGTGAAATCCTAGATAATGTCAAGTTGTTCTGTAGCATTCCTGCCTGCTTTATTTTTAACATTTTGCACAAAAAAACTTGTTGAATTTTGTAAGCAAAAGCTGGTGTGATATGACTTTGTACCGAAAGCAGAGCAAGTAATTTATTTGCTCATCAGAGAACAAAATGAAGCATTTTACAGACAGGAAAAACATCTGGATAAAGCCAAAAGCATCTCGCTGCTGATGAGATTTGTGCTTGAAAATATTTTCTTCCTTGTTTTTTTTTCTTTTTCTCAGCTTTTTCCTGGCCGTCAGCCCGTGGTGAAGTTGTTAGAGACCTTGCAGGAGTGGCTGGTGAGCCTTCCATTAGACAAAATCCCTTATGATGCTATCCTGGATCTGGTCAACAACAAAATGCGGGTAAGCTGTTCCCAGTTCCAGCATAAAACAGGGCATTAGGAAAGGATAAGATTCCATATCAATCTAAGACATCACTTACTGATGCTCCCTCAGTCATAATGGAGTTATAAGAAGGTTAAAATGAAAATAAAGTGAAATCATTAGCAGAAAAAAAACCCCAACAAACCCACATCCACACGAAGGAATTGAAATGAGAGGACTGAAACACACAATCCTGGCTGGGTTTTATAATGAGCAAGCAATACTTGTTCCCTAATGTCATCCCCAGGGATGCAAGATTCCCAGAGGATATTTTTGACTTGCTTTCACTGTGCCTGCTGTCAGCAGGATTCTCTTGAAGGTCAGAGTTTAAGTGATGGGAAATTTACTCCCTGAAATGTGCATTATTCCTGAAGAGTTTCCCCAAATATTCTTCAGTTTCCTTGCTAGAATCCCATCCCACTTTGGCAAAGCCCTGTGATAAGGCTGGCTTTGCACAGAACTTAACAAGTCTTTCTTCCCTATTTCTATCTGAAATTTGGGAACCTCCTTTGTGTGTTTTAGGAAGAGGAGAGAGAAGTCTCAGAAACGAAAATCTTGCACTGGATTTTAGGTGCAACAAATAAGGAGTGGGTTTGTTCTAAGAAGAAATAATACTGAATTTTACAGCCAGTAGTTGTACACTATAAATCATGTACACCTTGTGGATTCATAGGGAATTTTGAATGTGCCCAGGGAAGCTGGAGCTCTGTCAGTGTACAGGAATATTTTTGTGTGTTGTGTCCTTAAAAAAAACCCTCACAGGTTAAACTGATTGTGTGTTCTGTCAGACTGATTTTAGTAGGTTTGATGTCAATGACTGAACATTTTGTGTCATGTAATACATGTCCAAGAGGGATGAGTTTTATGATGTTGCTTCAGAGTATCTGAGACTTATGGATTTTTAAAAGTTTGTTTGCCTTAAGCATGAATCCATCAGCAACAAGTGCAGAGTCATTTATTTTTCTTTACCCTTGGATCAACTCAATTCCATGTGGGATCAACTGTGCTGCTACATCCAGTGGTACATTTAGGCCCCAGAGCAGCACATACCTAAATACATCTCTTTTTTTTTTTCAGATTTCTGGGATCTTTCTCACCAGGAAGGTGCAGTGGGTTGGCTGCCAGGGCAGCAGACCAGAGCTGAGGGGCTACAGCTGCTCCCTCTGGAAGCTGTTCCACACCCTCACTGTTCAGGCTGCACTGAGACCAAAAGCTTTGATAAACACAGGTGAGCAGCAAATATTTCTGCTGTGTGAATCCTCAAGGAATCCATCTGTGGAGGAGAGTGGCTGCAGGGCTGCACCAGCAGGGGTCAGAGCTTGGCTGCAGCAGGAAGCCTTGGAAATGTGCTAAATAAAATGTGTGGCCCTAAAGCTGAGAGTAATAAAGCAGAAAAAAAGGGGGGAAAAAAAAGAGAGAGAATTTCAAACAAAGAAATTTTGAGCTCCCTGAAAAGGGATGAAAATGATTCAGGTTACCTGAGGTTGCACTGGGAATGAAATTTGAGGAAAATGAGGTTTAACCATATAGCTATAAAAGATGTGCAGCCATTAGCTGATCCTTCTGTAATGTTATTTCTTAAATACTGAATGTTATGACTGTTTGGGGTTTTTTTTTTCAGCTGAATGTACCTGTCATTAATCCCTGCAGTGATTTACTACTTTGCCAGCACTCTGTAAAATTGCTTATTTTTAGACTTGCAGCATCTTGTGAAGCTGATTGTTAATATTCTGGTGATGATTCCTGTTTAAGAAACATGCTGGATATAAAATCTATTTTCCTCACCCAATGAAAATAGAATTACTAATGCTAAAATGTTTGCCTTCATATGTTTTTATCCTTGCCAGGACAGTGCTTTGTTTGGTTACAGTTCTGTTTAGTTTTTTTTTTAAAGCTTTTTAAATACCTTTTCCAAGGAATATGAGAATTCTACATGGACATCATAAAACTCAGAAATTTTCAATTTACCAGTTGCTGATTGTGTGTTAGAAAGTATTTTATTATTTCACTCTATAAATGCATACATTTGTCCAGTATTATTTGCAGTCAGGGTGAAAGTCCTTCAAATCTGAATAATTTTCCCGTAGAACAGGCATTTTTTGATAGCAAATCATCCTGTTGTTGATTTTTGTTTCTCTCTTTGTTTTGTTTGGGGCAGTAGATTGAATTTCTTCAATTTAGTGCTTTCACTGCCTGGTGAGTTTGAGGGGTTTGTACTGGATAATTTTGAGCTGTTCAGCAAGATCCTGCATAACTTAAATTTCCCCTTTTAGTCCCAGAGTGCTCTGATTAAATCTAAAAAAAAATTCTTAATATTTAACTACACAAAATTGCACCTCAAATAGTGTGTTTCAGGCAGGAGCCTGAAGTTAGAAATGCATTGTAGAACCTGAGAACTCTTTGGCACAGTTAACCCTGGCTGTAAATCGGGCCAGATATGTGATGATCACTTCTTATGGTGAAAGAATTGGGTCAGTCTGAGACTGTGGGATTATGTCTTGGGAGGTTTTCCTCTCCTTATTGCTTGTTTAAATCCCATCTACTAAAAAGCATGATGTACTCCCTAATCCTTCCCACCACAGGTAGGGTTTTATGGTTCTTGTCCACTTTAAAGATTAGGGTTACCCTGAATTGCAGTAGTTTGGGAGGAGAGAGAAAAGGAGGATTACACGATGATACATGGCAGATGTTAATAGAAGATTCATCTCGGGGCTGATAAAAGAAAAACAAACAAAATGAGCCATTTTGCAATTGTTTTCTTTCTGAAGCAGATGTATTTTTCTTGCTCGTCCCCTGTGCTCGAGGGCTTGGCACTCTGGGTGAACTTGCTGTGGCTTTCTTGATAAAAATGATTTTATTTGGCTATATTTGACACATTTTAATGCTGAATGGGGAAATTGGAAGCTGCAGTGGGAGCAGCAGGAGGGATCCAAAGGAACTCGGAGCAGGACTGCTCACACCCAAGGATGTGTAAAATCGTTGTAGAAATCATTTCCTGAGCACACTTAATTACAAGAAATGTGTTTTTAGGTAACAGGATGTGTTGGTGGGAATAAGACAGGCTTGTGGATTTTATAATAAATTATCTGGATTCTTCTTTAATCTGTTGCTGAATTTGACAGGTCTCCCCACAGAATGAATTTCCAGGGGTGTAGAACAGATGTAATTAAATTTGTGTATGAATCTCTGTTTCTCCACAAAGACATAATTTGCTGGTAGTTACTTTTGTTGTGTTTGTTGTTGGGTTTTTTTTCTAAACACATTTTTCAGTATAAATGGTAAAACTGTTCTGCCTGAAATTCGTTTCAACTTCCAAAATAATTTCCCAGCCTTTCTGTTAATGCAGTAATTTAATCTGCTTTAATCTCGTAGCTTTTATTTATACACGTCTGTTCAATCACAGATATTGAATGGCTGAGGAGAAACCGTTTGTTTTTTAGGATTTCTTTTGGGCTTTAAAGACTTCTTTTTGCTGCTGTGTTTGAGAATATCCTGTTGTTGTTCTAAATAAAGGTGTTGATGACAGTCTTGATATATTTCCCATATCTATAACAGATGAGTGCCTGATAGTTTGAGCAGGTTTTGTTGGGGATGTTTGGGTTTTTTTCCAAGAAAACAAAGCAATAGTAAATTACTCGTGGTGTTCAGCAGCAGGAGTCTGTAATTTGATCAATCTGCACCATAAAATGTGTTTAATTTGACAAGTGTGTGTTCGTGGTAACACACAGTACATTTTTAAATACATTTTGACATAATTTACTGGGTCGATTAAGCATGAATCAGAAATTCTCTGAGACAGAGATGAAACCATTAGGATTCCAACAAATTATATCAGGTTTTCAAACCACTTAGGGATGTAAGGAGCTACCTGCTGACACAATAAAGGCCACAAAGTTCTCAACCTGTGCAGGCCTTATCTTCCTGCTGAATTAATTATTCTTTTGCATGATCTTTGGTGTGAAAGTGTGAATGTTACAGAAAGAATCACGTGTTGGTGTTTATTTTACGAGGAATTCCTGATTTACTCTTGAAAGTGCAAATGTTGCTCAGCAGCTGCTCTGTGCCTTCAGAGCCTGCCAAAAAAGCTGTGGAATTAATAACTGTAATGAGATTGTGGTGCTCTCTAATTCCTCAGAATTGTGGAGTAACAAACAGCCACCACAGGCGCCTCATGCAGCACTCACCAGAGAGGGATTGACTCTTGATTTTTCAGTGGCAAAGTCACCATAACTTCTGTGCCTGGGCATGAATGTAGTGGTGAATGCATAATAAAAATATTCATTTAGTTGCTGGGCAAGAGCTTGGAGAAGGTCTCTACTTCCACAGGAGTTGTGACATATACACAGTGTGAATTTGCATTTTTTAACCATTTCACAAATAATGATAAAAACAATGTCTGGTTTTCATTTAACTAAGTTTGGTTTTCCCCTCAAAATTTAAGATGCTCTTTAAAAGGAGAATTTCACTGTAGAGAGCACTTTTATTTTATTGTGGTGTTCAGGGTAACTTTGAGCACAGTTGTACAGACTAAATGTGCTTTATGTATTGGTATAAACAGCCACCTGAAATTACAAAAGCAATTTGTTTCAGATCTCTAAAGTCAGGTGTCAGTTCTATGGAACAAAAATGGAGCAACTTTTCCTTTCCTTCTCTCCTGCTTCACTTTCCTGCTGTTGGAGCTGTGTCTGTCACTTGTCTTGTAGGTCTTGAGGACAACCCCCAAATTGTGCTGCAGGTCATGAGGAGATACATCCAGCACTTCTTTGGCTGCAAGGCTTGTGCTCAGCATTTTGAGGAGATGGCCAAAGAATCCCTGGATTCCGTGAAAAGTTTGGACCAGGCTGTTCTGTGGCTGTGGGAGAAGCACAACGTGGTGAACAACAGGCTGGCAGGTAGGGGAGAGAAACAGCTGAGACAGAGCTGGGCCTTTCTGGAGAATAAAAAAAAATCCTTCTCAGAGCTGATTTCTTCTGAGATTTCACCTGTTGCTTGCTGAGAGGCTCTTTCTGGAGCACAAATCAAAGCCTTCTCCAAAAAGAGCAGCTCAGCTGCTTAGGAGTGGTTAAAAAATAATTCCGTTTCTTTCTCTAACAGTTTAGGGTTAAAACCTGCCTTTGTTTTGTTTTTGGAAAATGATGGCAATTGAACAAGAGGCTTTCTCAGGATAGAAGAGCCTCAAGTCTTGGCAGCTCAGCAGCTGAATAAAATAAAATTACTGTATAAAGGAAATCTGTGCCCCCTCCAGATCCCCGTGTTTGCAGTTAGGCTGAAAGTGCTGTTAAAATACTGGTTGTGTTTAATCCATTCTGTTATGGGGGTATCAAGTAACTGAAGCACTAAAGAAAATTGGTTTCTCTTTGCACTAAATCCCTGTCTGCTGTTATGGATCTGGGTAATGCAGCATTAGTTACAATTTAAATATGCTACATTGTGTTCATGTTATGCTCACGCTGAATTCCCAAGATTTATGAAGTATTAAATATTGTTGTGAGTACAAACAGTTTGTCTCCTTTCTCTGAGGAGAAAAAAAAGTAGATAATAAGAGATTAAATAAAAACATCCCCTAATTTTGGTTCCTTTTGCTGGACTGAACACGGGAACAGGCAACTCCTGTGGACTTGGAGTTGCTAAGTGGTGGAGCAATGCACTTATTTAGAACATTAAGGTATTGGAAAACTCACATGGATATTGATTTAGGTGATGCAGCAGCCAGCTAAAATACCCTTTTAGTAAGAAGTATAAACACACTGGAATAAATAATAATGTTAAATTATGCTTTTTAAGTTTGCTAAAATTTCTCTGTGAGACAATGATGTATTTTCACCCTTAAAAGCTGCATCTGTATTTGTGGTCCTGCGTGAGAAATGATGTTTTGTCAATGAAAACACCTTGGGGCAGCCTTGGGGTTGGGTCAGGAGGTGGCTGGATGTGGCTCTGCCCTATTGAATTATTCCCTGTTCCTTCAGAATGCACAGGATTTACAGCATTTCCCTCTTTGGCAGGAAAACACGAAGTACAGGGAGTTTTCTGTTTGGAACCTTGCTGGAACACATTTCGTTTCTGCATTTTCTGTTGAAACAAATTGATTGCTGAGTGATCTGTAGGATAAAAAAGCAAATTTGTTCTCTCGCTTGTAAATATCAAGGAGACAAATATTTTTAAATGTCTCTTGAATCCCTGTTTTACCCAAAATCATGGGGAAGTTTCCTGCCTTATAAAGAATAAAAATAATGATAATAAAATGAGACTCTATATTTCTGAAATATTTTAACTGTTGGTGTATTAACCAGGTAAATAACTTGTGTTTTTTACCAGGTGGAGATTTTTTTTTCTAAAAATTATCTCCATTCAAATTTTAAAATACTGATTTTTAGAGCAAAGTGTGACACCAGCTACGGTGTTCAGCTCAGAAACGTGGCCAGAGATGTGAGCATCCGAAATGGTAAAATTAGATCTAATTCTAGACAGTGTTACATGTTTAAAGACTTGGTTTTTAGCTGAAAAATACATCTTAAACGTGAACATGGCTTTTAAAGTGCTGCGAACAGTTTTTTCTGGTAATAATAATAATGCAGAGCTGTGGAAAATGAAGCTTGGGATGGAAATGGTTCCCAACACAGAAACATGAAAATATCTGAGTGTCTGGCCTTGGAGCTGCTCCTGCAAGCCAGGCAGAAAACAGGGATTAAGGAGCACTGAGTGAAAAGAGCAGTTTGTTTTGCACCATAATTCAAGTTAACCCTGGAGGGCCCAGACAGTTGTGTGTTCCTGCCCTCTAAAAGCAGCAATTGCAGGAGTCGGGTTGGGATTGAAATGCTGCATCTTTTCCTGTGAGAAAAGGGAAATAATTGTGATTTAGTTGTTTGTATTTTGAAATGTTTCGAGTCAGAATTGATGAGAAAACTTCCAAATTTGTGATTGTCTTGGTTTAATTCAATTATTGTGTTGTGGCTTTTTATGCCAACCTCACTGGAAGTGGAAACTACTCCCCGTGAAGTGTCTGATGATGCAGCTTTCCCAGGTCATTCCTGAATTTTTTTCTATTTGTATTTTTCTCCTCCCAATTAGGTGATTTGACTGAAGATCCAAAATTTCCCAAAGTTCAGTGGCCAACTCCAGACATTTGTCCTGCATGCCACGAGGAAATCAAAGGGCTGCACAGCTGGAATGAAGACCAAGTCCTACGGTTCCTCAAGTCCCACTACAGCAGTGAGAATATTCTCTATAAATACACCGACAGCCAGACTGACCCCGGTGACAGCGAGCAGGGAGACACAAGGGAGGTGAAGGACAAAAACCTGCTGAAGAACCCGGGGGGAGATGGAGAAAATAAGCTCCAGGATAAGGAAAACCCAGTAGATTCAGGCTCCAGGGTGTTGGAGAAGCCAATGGGAAATCCTGGAGCTGTCCAAGGTAGCGGGAAAAGCGCGGCTGCATCCGTGAACCTCAAAGGGACGAGGCAGGCTGTGTCCTTCCTGGGGATTGGATTTTCCAACCTAGACATGAGTCTGTGTGTCATCCTCTATGTGGCATCATCCTTGTTTTTAATGATCATGTACTTTTTTTTCCGGATGAGATCCAAGCGCTGGAAAGTGAAGTATTATCGTTCCTCGGTGTAGGAGTTCTCGTTGTACGTGGCTGTTCGGTCCCAGACACAGCTTTAATATTTATGATCAGGGATTTTATATGCAGTATTCCTTGTTCCAGACCCCTTTCTTCCCGAGGCATTTCCCAGGTGTTCACTGAACAGGTGGAGCTGGCCTTGAGATCCCCAGGCTGTGCCCGAGGCCACGTCAATGTCCTCGTGAGGGAGCGTTGCGTTTGTCAGTTAAGATTTTTCCGTGACTTCCCACCAACATCCTTTACTCATTTCCAGAGTAAACATTGCATTATGCAATCCACTGTGCCTGCTGGAGAAGGAAATTGGATATTGTTTGGTGTATTTTCAAGTCAGGTGTTATTTTTTTTTTAATTTATCCAGAGCTGGTTTCACCTCCCCGAGTGCTGAACGGTTCCTCTCAATGGTACCTTGGCTGCTTCATTGGGAGAAGCAGGAATTCTGATTTCTTTTTCAGGAAACAAGAGTTCTCTTCTGATTAAATCAATTCTAAACCTCTGCAACTTTCTGAAATATTATTTACATGGCATATTTGAAGTAGGAAGCATTCCGTGTTCAAATCATTCTTCTGTTCTCTGCTGCATTCCAGCCAAGGATGTGTGAGTGTCATCCCTAGGATGAGAGTTTTGGGGCACAATTAGCAGCCTGATTCTGGTTGCTAAGTAATTATGGTGTTACCCAGGTGGAAGCCAATCCTGATGAACTCTAGGAAAGGAAAACAATGCTTTTAGTGAAGGACAGCAAGATTTGTGTTACCATGGCAGAACAGATTGAAAAATCTGCAAACATTGAGTTTCTTCTGTCGAGTTTCTCCACCACAACAGAGCAGTTACCACTTCCTGCGGTATTTGCAGCTCTGAGCTCGCTGAGTGTCAGGGGTAAAGCTGTCTGTGCAGTGCAGAGCCCTTCCCTCCATCCCTGCTGCTGGAGTGCCCTGCTGGGATCAGGAAAGTTCCCTCAGAGGTGAGGCCCAGAGCTGCCCTGTTCTGGGATGTGGCAGTTCCCTCTACGGGTCAGTCTGGGGTCCTTGGGGCAGCAGGGAGAAGAAACCACGAAAACATTACAAAATCATCATTGGGAGTAGGAGTTGCTGTGATCCTGGCTGGGGGGGATAATTCATGTCCTGGATAGTGAAGTTTATAATCCTATCCAATGTAATTGAGCATGTTCTGGTTATCCATTACCTAATCTTTAGTTAATCCTAATAGGTTTTGGCCTCAATGTTTTCTCGTGGCAGTGAGTTCTCCAGATTAATTATGTTATATAAAAAGGCTTTTCCTTTCAATTCTACATTTGCAACTTTTAATTTAATTGAATGTTTGCTGGCTCCTCTGTTACACGAGAAGGAATACGGAGTCCCTGGCCAATTCCCTGGATTTAAACCATTGGTGTGTCCTCCTCTGATTTCCCTCATAAGCCCCAGCATAGAAAGTTTGAAGCCTGGCAACAAAAAAGCACAAAAACTCCACAGGGTTATTTTTTTATAATCAAATGTTGGTTGTTCACAAGATTGGGTATTTCTGATGTGTCTCTGCAGCATCCAATTGGAATAACAGAACTGAGCTGCAAACACTGTCCCTTGTGGCTTAAGTTGATCAAAAGAACACCCACATAAAGGAACAACTTTTTGGGGTTGCTGTGAACGTGGCAGAGGAAGAAATCTCAGTTCTCATGACCGTGTCAGTCCAACATTCCTGCAGAGGGGCTGAGTCTGTGCTCTTTGAGGACCCTCACAATTCCAGAGTTCTGGCACAAAGAGCCATCCTGGGTCCTTCCTCTTGAGGAATTTATGACTCCAATCATTAGAGCAGCTGGGCTTGGATATTCAAACACCCTGCAAGCACAAGAGTGATGGTGAGCCCGTGGGGAAGGGGGTCCAGGCTCATCAGGGCCCTTTGGTTGGGGCTGGAATCCAGTGAGGGATCCCAGGAAGAGGCTCCTTCAGAGGAAAACCTGGAGATTCCACGTTTAGTGTTGAAAATCAGGGACATTTTGGGAAGCCTGATCTGGGCAGGTGTTCTCAGCCCACCAGCAAGGACACTTAGCTTTAAAAGAAAATCCAAACACCAGGCAAACCTAACCCAGCATAGCAATGTTGGATCTGGAAATCTGGAAATCTTAATTCCTGCTGTCAGTATTGCACATTCTCAAGTTGAAATTCAGTTATTAATGCTGTTGTTCAGAATTTAACAAATACATAGACCCGGTTTCATTAGCTTTGACTCATTCTGCTCATTTTCATCTGCACATGAAAGCAAAAGACTTTGGAAAGTTGTAGGGATGATTTTGCCATTAAAAACCAGCAAATGTGGGTTTGGAATAACGTGGGGGTTTTGCTACACACGTTTGACTTCCACATTGCTGTGACACAACGAAATGAATCAATACTCAAACTTCAGTGGATTTTTTTTGTCTCTCCAGAGTATAAAAGTGTGAAATTAGGATGTTGCTTGCCCGTGTTGGTGCTCCAGCTCTTGCCAGTGAACCAGCCAAGGCTTTCACTTCAATGTCCCCATCTGGGAAGGTTTTCTTGACTTTGAATTCACTTGTGTAAATCTTGGTTTGCTTGGTTTTATTTTCTGTATTTTCTAATGACAAATTATATCATTTTATGTCTCTGTAACGATGCAGTCTGTGCTGGGGGGTGGGTGATGCTACCAGGAAAGTGTTTCTGGTTTAAAAATTGCCTCCAAGCCCCATCTCCTCGATCTTGGAGGGTTTATTTGTGTGGTGTGTTGTCCACAGAGGTTCCTGCGATGCCACTTCCCCGTGGGGATTGTGCTGTGCTGGGGGCAGCCAGCTCCCAGAGGGATTTCTTGGCCCTTTGTAATTCATGGAGCTCTCTTGGCTCTCGGGATGTTTTCAAATGGGAAATATTAAAATAAAAGGAGTAGCATGTGCCAGGAGAGACAAAAGCTGCGAGTGCTGAAGAAACCTGATGAAGTTATTTGTGAGAACTCCTGGTTTTCTGTTTCCAGCAGTGTATCCATCCTGCTGTTCCTGCACAGAACTGCATGGGAACGAAGGTCCCTGGTGTGTTGTTGCACATGAGGTGTTGAAAATAGTGATGATACCATTTCAGTAATTTAAAATGTTCTATTTATTTGAAGTCATTAACCTGACATTTCCAAGTCTGTTCTGGTTTGGTTGGGTTTTTATTGTCTCGTTCCTCTCTTGGAAGGAAAAGTGACTGTTTTGTACTAAATTGTAAATTAATGTGCTTGTTTAAAATAAACTGCAAACGTTTGGGCAAAGTGGATGCGTTTGGGCTCTTTACCTGTGTTTGCAAATTGTTTTTAGCTGGACTCTGTGGCCAGGACAGCTCATGAACATGTCCATGATAAACCATATCCATCATCCTGGGGAGGTGTATTTTTAAGCCCAGACTTCTCAGGAACTGCTAAGGAATCTGAATGAGGGCAGAGAAAATAAACCAGGAAGAAAGAAATGTTTGGGTGGGTTGGTTTTTGTTAATGGTTGGGTTTTATTAAAGACAGAAGCCCAAGTGAGGAAGGCCAGGGACAGGTCTGGTGCCTGCTGCAGCCTGAGCAGGAGGGCACAGGGGGATGTGCAGGGAGAGATCGGCACAAGGGGGTTTGTGGGGTCCTGGGTGTCACAGAATGAGAGACCACAGGGCTGGCGGGTGCCACTGGCGGTCCTGAGTGGGACACAGCCCCTGCCCTCCCTCCTGCCCGGCCACGGCTGCCCCACCCCTGCCCGGGGGAACCGGCACCACTGCGCGTGGGTTTGCTGAAAGTGCTTCCTTAGAGGCTCAGACTAAAAATCCACTTAAAAGCCGAGCTTAGAAGGGACCGCGTGTGTCATCAGCTGCCCCCAGGAGCTGTTCGTGGTCCTGGGGAGGGCCCGGTGCTGGTGGCACCCCAACTCCACCCCGGCATTTCTGGGTGCTTTTTTTTGGGGACCCCAATCCTGGTCCCCAAAGTGTCTCCCTGCGTTATTTCCCGACCACTCAGGGCTGAGCTGTCCCGCAGACTGGAGCCTGTCCCCGGCCGGATGAACCATCCCAGGGGACAGTCCTGACCCAGCCCTCGGCCCCGCAGGACCCGGGGGAGGGGAAGGTGGTCTGGCACCGGTGCCTCGAGGTCGGGGGCTCGGTGGGGGCTCCCCGGCCGCCCCCAGGAGCGGGCGAAAGTCGCGGTGCTGCCGTCGGCAGGAGCATATGTGTATTTGGAGACTCCCGCCCCTAAGCTGCTTTTATTAATTTGTAATCCCCCGCGAGCAGGAGGTAAAGGGATTCGGGGGATTAACGGGCTCACAGTAACAACCACAATTATCAGCTCCGGCTGCCTGGGGCAAGCGGTGCACACACGCACGGGGCTCTTCACAGACAAACACGGCCCCTCTGACCGCACCGACAGCTCCGCACACGCGGAAAGGAGAGGTGCCGTGGAACAGAACACAAGCGCAGGGTCGGGGCACAGGCACACGCCCCCCACACCTCTGTGCACACCCAGACACCGGCCCGGCCCCACCTGCGCTCCCGCGCAGCCCCGCACTCACA
>VWZW01005398.1:221732-266369 GCA_013397115.1 Edolisoma coerulescens | reverse complement strand
AACACTCGGGATTTCGGGGTTACCTCCACATCCCCCACAGAGGACTCCCCAAAGTCTGAAGCTGCCGGCTTGCTCTGGCTGAGGGTGTGCTTGGGATGGGACCCTGCCAGCTCTTCCAACCCACCCCTGAGTTGTTTCTGGGTACCAGGGGAAGGTAAAAGCAGAAATAGCATCAAACTGAGAGAAGTTGGCTGCGAGGGGGGAAACTTTAAAGTATTTTGTCCTGGTGTTGAATGCTGAGCATTAGTCCTGCGAGTGCCAGGTATCCAGAGATGGGTGTCCCTGAGAAACAACCTCACTTTGTGGGATAGCAGGGCTGGATTTTGGTTGTTTGAGGGTTTTTTTTGGTTCCATTTTTTTTTTTAATTCTTTGTCAGCCAAGAGCTTGCTGGGCAGTAGGTCAGTGGGTGACACTGAGGTGTAGGAGTTTGAGGGAATTTCCCCGAGGTTCAAGGGTGCTAAAGCCCCTCGGGGCAGGCGTTGCAGGTCCCTTGCACAGCACGCCAGGGATGGGTCTCACCCAGCAGCTCCAGGAGCACCCAGGGCTGTCAGAGAGAGACTACACCTTGGGGAGCTTCACCTCTGTCCCTGTTGTTATTGCAGGATCTGCCCCATCCCTCCCCTCCCGTTCACGTGCAGCCCGGGGAGCACTGAGGGAGGCATGGCGTGGCCGAGCCGAGCGCTGAAAGCCAAGGGCAAATTGAAGTGCGTGGAGGAAGACCTGGATGACAGCCTGCCAGACCTCATGTGGCTGAGGGACTTCACAGTGGCCCAGACTGGCCTCCCCCAGTTATACTCTGGTCCGGACCCCCAGGACTGTTACACGATGAGTGAGAGTCTGTTCAGCCTGGTCGATTTTGAGTCCCCGTGCTCGCCCCTGGCTGCTGACCCGGCCTGCAAGGGCACACGCCACACTCCCTGCACGCCTGTCTCCTCCTCTACCTCCTCCACCATGCACCACGATGTGGCCGTGCCCCCTCATCTCGCAGGGGACATCGACTACAAGACCAACCCCCACGTCAAGCCACCCTACTCCTACGCCACCCTCATCTGCATGGCCATGGAAGCCAGCAATAAACCCAAAATCACCCTCTCTGCCATCTACAAGTGGATTACTGACAACTTCTGCTACTTCCGACACGCCGATCCCACCTGGCAGGTAGGAGATGTGGAGCCTTGGCCACTCTCCCTGCAGGGCTGAGCAAGGCTTTCCACAGCCTCCACCCTGGGATGCTGGATCCCACTGGGAAAAGAGTGACACCAGCGCCAGTGGGGAAGGGCTGGAATGGGAAAGAACTTGGCTGGGCACAAATGCCACGGCCACAGGTGTGGCAGAGGGAAGGAGCCATTCTGGGGAGAGCCAGGACCATTTTAGGAGCAGGGAGGTACTCACTGGGCTCCTGGCACCTGAGAGTCCTCTTGGCTTCAGGCAAAGGCCCCTTGGTCTCTACATCCCTGGAGCTCTCGTGGGGTCCTGAGTCCCTTGGGGTTGAGCACACATGGAGAAGTTGCTGGGTCGAGTGTCCCTGGGTGCTGAGGACAAGGAACAGGAGAGGGATGGAGATGCCACTTGTTGGACAAGTCTCTCTCTGGGGAGGTTCTGAGCAGAAATGCTGCTGCTTTCCAAGCAGGGCAGAGCACTGGGCTCCTGGCCCCAGGGACAGGCCAAGGAGGCTCCATCACTGGGATGAGCTGGTGAGACCTGCAGAGGGAA
Source organism: Edolisoma coerulescens (assembly GCA_013397115.1). Lineage (NCBI taxonomy): Eukaryota > Metazoa > Chordata > Aves > Passeriformes > Campephagidae > Edolisoma > Edolisoma coerulescens. The sequence continues at coordinate 264,655 of VWZW01005398.1, read as the reverse complement.
GCCCAAGAGTGGTTAACTTGGGCTGCTGTCCCCAGCTAGCAGGAGCATGTCCCTGGGGGGAGGGGACAGCCCCCAGGCTCACCAGCCTGGGGGACAGCCTGAAGCCCAGAGGCTTTTCCCAGCCACCTTGGCTCGCCACCCTCTTCCATCACATGAGGGGACCTCTGGCACGTGAGATTTTCTAGGATGTGGCAGGGCTGGAGAGCCCTGGGGGGCTTAACCCTCTGCTGGGGTCATTCCCACCCCAAATCCGCAGTGTGTCGCTAATCCTGCTGGCAGTGCCCATCCAAGCAGGGCTGCAGAGCCCCACTGCAGAGCCCAGGCATTGCCCACCCTCTCTCCAGGCAGGTGGGTCTCCTGTAGCTCTTGAAGCCCTTCATGGGGAGGGAACCTTTCCTGGTCCCCCCCCCGAGGCCATCTTGGTTCCCCTCTTGCACTCAGGGGACCTAAGAAAGTGATTTGGAAGCAGGAGCTGGGTGCCAGCGGGTTGACTTTCTCCTGCACACTCATGGCCGGGCATTCACAACGTTTTTAATTAAATGTGTTCATTAAAAAAAGAAAGAAGGTTTTCAATCCCTCTCTGCAGAGATGCAGGGGGTACCCTGGACTGTTGCAGGCAGGAATGATAAATATGTTGACCGGCTGAGTAATAATTCAGCCTGGGCTGAGTGAAGTTTGGGATGGGGAGGAGAGATGGGGAGCAGAGAATTCAGCTTTCAAGTCTCTGATCCTTGTAAAATTTCATTACACAGTAAAATTGGAGTTACCACAGCCTGGGTTGTGTGGGGGAATATCTGTGTTCCTGCTTCTTCTTTCTTCTCTTTTTTTTTTTCTTCCTTTTTTTAAATCTTTTGTTTCTTTTTACTTTTCTTTTTTTTCCCTTCTTTTCTTTTCTTTTTTTTTTCCCTTTTCTTTCTTTTCGAGGCTGTGTTCTCATCCTCTATCCCGATTCCCGTACGTGAAGACAGCCTGGAAAGGTCATGCCACCCATAGTCTGGGGGGGGAGATGGATATATTCCTGTGGGAGCTGAGTGCTTTGGAGAGGAGCCAACAAACCCAAGGAGCTTCAGCCCAGAGGAGGGTTTTGTTATGTGTGTGTGTCTGTGTGTGTGTGCGCATGTTTTTCAACAGCTCTAAGCAATTGAGCCTTGTTTTTCCTATTCGGCACTACGGATTATGGATGAATAAGCATAAAGATATCCAGGCAACATTAAAAAAAAAACCCACCTCTACCATATCCAATCTCTTAGTACAGTCCTGGCTTTGTGGAGTCCAACGCTGGGTTATTTACCCAATAACTGAGTTTCCTTTCTGATTATTCACATCACTCCAGGCACATTCAGGGTCTCAGAACAGCTCGACGGGAGCAGAAACTCCTCCTTTTCTTTTTTTCCCCCTCCCTCCCTTTTTTTTTTTCCCCCTCAGCTTATTTGAGCAGTGGCTGATGAAGATGCAGTGATTTCACACTGAGCTTCCCTGGGCCAGGAGGCACCTCTGGGGACACACAGGGTGGAACAGCCCACGTGTCTCTCCGGGTTCTCCCGACTGATTTGTGCCAGCCTGGCAGGGGAAGGCATGGTGCCTAGGCTTTGGCCAAAGATTTTCCTCTCAACACTAACAATAGACACAGATGAACTGGGGGATGCCAGCAGGGCCCTGATGTTGCCACCACCCCACGGTGCTGCCATGCGTTGCCCTTTGTAGAAGGGCCATGGCCACATGGGTGTAGACACCCACCTCTTCCTCCTTGGAATGAAGGAGCATCCAACCTCCTCCAGCTTAGGTTCGTGCCTAGAGAAATTCAAGCTGGTTTCTCCCAGTGCTCTGCATGATCCAAGGCCCCATGGCCCAAATTTCCAGCCAAGGAGAGTTGTCCAAAAGTTTCCCATTGGGTGGCAAGTTCTAGCTTGAACCCCTTGGCTCCTGCCACCTTTGGCTGGATGAGACAGGAGGCAGGAAAACTCTGCTGGAGACTCGGGGGGGAAAACTCAGGGGTTTGAGGGACTTCCTGCTGGGCATGTAGCCTTGGATGTCTGGATGTTGCCAGTTCTGCTTTGTCTCAACGTCCTTGCTGGAAACCTCCACCAGCCTCCCCAGGCAGGTAGGTCCCACAGCAGCAGACAAGCATTCAGCCTTGGTTTCTTTCTCTTTTGGCTCCAGAACTCCATCCGGCACAACCTCTCCTTGAACAAGTCCTTCATCAAGGTGCCTCGGGAGAAAGACGAGCCAGGGAAAGGTGGATTTTGGAAGCTGGACCCCTACTATGCCAGCCGGCTCAAGTACGGGACTTACAAAAAGCGGAGGATGTCTCCGGTGCAGATCCACCCGGCCTTCTCTGGAAGAGTCCAGAAAGAAGCACGGCACGTTGTCAGCCCGGCCGCTTCTTCCTGCAGCTCCAACAACGTCCTCGAGGCCAACGTGGCATCGCAGCAGCTGCTCAAGGAGTTTGAGGAAACCACCAGCAGCCAGAGCTGGAACCCGCTGGGTACCAAAGCGGGGCAGAAGCGCAAGCAGCCCTCGCCCCTGCCCACGGCCAAGGCGTCCCGGCTTCCCAGCTCGGCCCTGATGACCCAGGAGGAGCAGACCGAGCTGGGATCGCTGAAAGGGGTCTTTGACTGGGAAACTGTCTTTAACACCAACCTCAATGGAGACTTCTCCACTCTGGTGGATATGGAGCTCCCATCTTCCATCAACCCTGTCACATGCGACCCAGACTGGACAGGACAAGGGCAACACGTGGAGTGTCCCCAGGGACAGGAACAAGTTGTCACCGATTCCAACCAGTACAGCCTGGACTTTAACGAAACCCTCATGGCCACGACTTTCTTGGAGCATCCCTGGGATGAAGGGACAAGCGATTACCTCTCCAACTGTGTCAACATTGACCAGGTGTTTGAAGACATCGATGCCTCTTTGCTGGCAGATGTTATCAACCTGAGCAGCCTGGCACGCCTCTTGTAAGACTTTTGTGGGATGCTCTCCCCAAGCTGGGACTTACAAGGGACAAGGTTTCCTAGAGATGCCCATGGTGACTTTTACCAGCTTCATTGTAAGGTTATTCCCAGAAACACCAGGGAAAAAACCCACCACCCCAGGAACTGCCTGCTGTGTCTCTAAAGGACACCTCAGAAGTCTCTAGTTTTCTCAAGAGAAGAAAGTTAACACTACTTATTTTTTTACACTTTACTTTAAAAAAAGAAATGTGAATTATGATGGGTTCTTTTCCATCAGGGCTAAAATTACCTGTGAAATCCCATCTAAGGCATGAGATTCCTGGTGGCTTAGGGCTTGATAGACTTAAGTGCAATTTCCACACCTCTTTGTCTCTCTGTTTCTCTCTCTCTTTCCTTTTTCTGTCTCAGTGCAGTTGGTAGGTACAGTGTGATAATTAGCTGGTAAGAAAATACAGGTCCCTTCTGGATTCTCCAAGTTCAACATCCCAGCTGACTTGTGCCTAGGGAAGAAGAAAAGGTCTATAAATTCAGCAAGTGTGCCTCTTTAGATGTTTTTATATAATCTATTATATATTATATATTCAAAGAAATCTATATTTTTTAGCACTAGAATTTCTTAAGGGGGGAGGGGAAGACTAGAAATGCAGTTTGAGAGTTGTTTTATATTTTCACTGTTTAAAGGTTTTGTGTTCACTGTTCTGTGAAACAAGACCACACAGAGGAGGACTCCTGCACCAACAGGTTTTGTGAAGAATCCAGGAATTGGCCCTGGCAGGAGAGGAGCAGCAGGGACTGGGGTGCTCCCAAAACTGGCTTTTGTATTTTTTGTACCCAAAATCCTTGCTGCAGTTGCCAAAGGGTCTGGAGCACCATGAACCCTCTCTTTTCACCCACTGACGTAGCCCCTCTCCGCTTTTTTGGTCTGAGACTGTTGCTCTTCAGTTCTCCAGCTCTTCCATCAGGCTCCGAGCATAAGGAAAACCCCGTGGCCTGGCCCTCAGCTGGTGGTGATGTGGTCACTCCACACTGAATGCTCCCAGGTGGGACTGAGAAGGAAAGAAATCCACATTCAGGCTCCATCCAGGAGCTCAGGCCAAAGACTGTGTGTGCAACAGGCTCTGGGGACAGCAGTGGAAATGAAGTCACATCCAGCCGGGAGAGACGTCGGGATTGGCACCAAGAGAAGCTTTTGCCCTTTGGCTCGGTGTGCAGCGAGAGCGTGGCAGGGTCAGTGCAAGGTAACTTGGAAATATTTTGGGAGCAGGGCCAAACTCTGCTGAAACTTGACTTGAAGCTCTCAAGAACCGGATTCTTTGCCTCTCCTTTGCTGTAGGCTGTGAGAGGTAGAGCAGCCATTAGGTAGGAGCAAGTAGAAGCTGGAATTTTAGTGGTGTGTCTTAGACTTGGCAAAAGAAATGGAAGATTGTAAATAGATTCTGTTTTGGTTACAAAAGCACTTAGGAGGGGCTTTGGGGTAGGTGTAGTTGTTTGTATTGACAATGTTTCTTTTTACTTGCTGTTTTTCTTCTGTTTTCCTGCTTTGGGGATTATATTGGAGAACTACAGAGATACTTGTGCAATTTAACTTTTTTTCATGCAAAGTTATTTACAAATTTTAAAAAAATAATAATAAAGAAAAAAAACGGAGAAGAAAAAACCCCTTTTGCCTCCTTGTTTCCTTTCCCCAGCCCAGCCCTGCTTGTACACCCAGTCCCAGGACATGGGAGCTCTCACCTACTTCCACAGCTGTGCAGCAATTCTCTGTGGGGAAACTGAGGCACGAACCAGCCTCAGTGAGACAATGGTTGCACACCACCTATGTGACACAAGGTTGGCCATGCCTGGTGTCCTGAGCCCCGAGAGCTGCCCCCAACCCTGGGAAAAGCCTTCCCTGGCCCTTCAGGGAGCTCCCAGGGCTGACAGGGAGTATCCCTCTGCTTGGGCTGTGTCTCCACCTGGCCCTGTAGATGCTCCAAGACGCCCAAGAGGCTTCAGAGCCCTTTTGGGTACAGGGGAGGGAGAGGAGCTGCACAGAGATCCCCCTCCAGGCCCTGCCTGGGGCTCCTCCAGCTTGGTGCTTTAGGTGCACCCATTCCTGCCTATCCCATCCCTCTTGCCCCGAGGACACAGCCCTGGCCTTCTCCCCAGCACATGAAGAGCACCCCATCAGCTTCCCAGTGATCTCCTGGATCCCCTCAGCACCAGGCACTCCAGCAGCCAGTCCCAGAGCTGCCACAGCTGCTCCCAATCCAGCCACTCTCAACCCAAAATAAGGCCTGGGCTCAGGACAGACACTCGCCTTGGTCTCTGTGTGCTTTGTGCTGGGAAGGCAGGATGCTGCCCTTGGGAGAAGGCAGGGTTATCCCTGGGGGAATAGCTTTGATGTGCCTGCCTAGGGGCACGATTTAGAGGCAGATCTGGGCTTTCCTTTCAGCTTTGGGATATTGGGGGGCACGAATACCAGAAGGCATTAAGGAATTCCTTGTCCTGGCTTCTCGTCCTCTCAGCTCCTGTTGGAAGCACTGGAAGAGCTGCTCCCTTCTTCCCTCCCGTACTGGTGGCACTTCAGGGCTGAAAAAGCTGGCACTTCCCTGCCCCTCAGTCCTCTTCTTTAATTTGTTTTGCCAGGCACAAACGTGTAGTAGTGTTTTCAAACCCCCTGGAAAAGAGAAGCCTCCAGCATCCCCACCCTGCCAGGGGACTGAAAAATCAACCTTGCCAGGAAAAAATATTCCAGCCTGCTGGAGCCAGTCGAGGGGTTTAAAGTGAGAAAGGGTGAATATAAAGGAGGCACCAGGCGAGGCTTGAAACAACCCCGTTTTGTTCAGCAGCTGAAAGCAACCAAACCGACTTGGACGTGAATTTTCCTTTCTTTCAATGAGATGGTTTGGAGGGGGTGGTGTTTTTTCGAGCGGCAGCCAGGAGGTGCAGGAGCTGGGGGTGCTCTGGCTGGTGGCACCGCTTCCCGCGGGCGGGACGCGGGACACAAAGCGCGGCTGTGCTCGGGGCGAAGCTCGGTGCCAGCAGCGAGGTCGGGACCCGGCAGCCGCCGACCTGCCCGGGCTTGCCGGTGGCAGCGGGGTTGCAGCCGGGGCTGGGGCTGGTCCAGCCCCGCGGGCTGCCCCGGCTCGCCCGGCACAGGGGCGGTGACGGGATGGGGACCCCGCGCTGGCAGTGTCCCCCCTGCTGCAAGCGATGAACCCAGAGCGCTCCGGCCCAGAGCTGGCTGCGTTTTGGGGCATCCACCAGCACCCACCAAAGAGGGTCTGGGAAGAACCCAGCTCCAAAAACTCTCTGCAAGCTCAGCTCGCTGCCCTAGTGAGGTCCTTCCCCAGCTGGTTATTAAGCACATGGCAATTATTCCTTTATTATTTATTTCTGCTGTTTCCCCAGCCGTCCCCTCATCCATCATCCCTCCCTGATGGGCAAACATTGACACCTCAAACCAATCTCCCGCTCACAGAGGGAGAAAAAAATATACACATAAGCCCTTCTTTTCTCTCCTTTCTTGCCGTGTCTTTCTTTTCCCTCCATTGAGTGTGGGGCTGGCATGGAGCCATTCTGGCAACAGCCGGCTTTCACTTGCTAATCATCCTAAATATTGAAAATCAACCCTAGAATAAACAGCTCAAAGATTGGGGCCATCTCTGCTCTGTTTGGAAATGCTAATCTCACTGCCTTTTGTTTTCCTTGTGTGGATTTGGTGCCTTGAATTTGGAGGAGGTCACAGCTCATGGGTTCTCTCTTCATCCCCAGATTTCTAAAAAATTTTTCCCCTCTCATCGTAAAAAATTCAGCCCATTTTAACATCCTAGGCTGGGATGGTTGGAGTGGTGAGGGGGGAGAAGGGGGAAACAGGATGGAGGAGGGTAGGGAATGGACTTGCCTTGCATAGCAATGAATGAACCTCCAAAGTTTGGGAAAAGCCAGGTTCCCAAACGTGCATCCAGGAGTTCACATGGATGTGAAATCTCTTGGGAACCACACTCGGACAGGGAGATCTACTTGGTACAGCAGGTCCCTGGTGGGTTTGGGATGGGGATGGCATCGGGGCAGGCTGGCACTCACACAGGGCAGGGCTTGGGGACAGCTCAGGAACTCCCTGCCCCTGTGATGCTGATTTTTTTACTGTTTCATACCTGATGGGCTGGAGGTGCCATAGCAAACTCCAGACAGGCTGTGCTGAGCCCCACGGCTGGACTCTGATGGCTTTGCCTGGAGGGATCAGGCTGGATGCAAACACCTCTCTGCGGGGCTGCAGGGGCGCTGGGGGAGGTGGCTTTGAGAACAGAGAGGGGGGCAAAGCCCCTGTCCTGCTTTTCCAGCAGTCACCTTGCACTGCCAGCAGGACCCGGCAGGACCTGTGGCACCCACACAGCCCAGATGGCTCTCAGCACCCTGATGGGGAAACTGAGGCAGGGCTGATGTGGGTCAGAACCTGATTAACTCTGCAGACCTTTCGGAGCGTGTCTGCACCTATTTCAGTCCTGTTCGCGTGCGGTGTGCGGGGCGCTGCACCCTCTGGCATGGGGGAGCACATCCAGCAAAAGTCCCCAAGGGTGCCCACGTCCCTCTGCGCCCCAGGGAGCCCCGGGACGGGTCAGTGGCCGTTGCCAGTGGCTGTTCCCGGCTGGCACAATGTCCCGGCAGGCCGGGGCTTGCCCTGCAGCGGGGAGGGGGGGAGTGCCGGCGGCCACAATGCAACAGCCCCCACGTAAGAGCCGTCACATGGACACGCTCGGCTGCCCCTTCCTCCTCCTCATCCTCAGCCCCACCGTCCCCTCGATGCATGCCTGGGTAGGAGGCTGCAGCCCCACAGGGCTCCTGCTCCTCCAGCCCGGCCCGTGCCGTGGAAAGGGGTCCCTGTGGGCAGGGGGGGACACATCCAATCCCCCATGGAGGGGCTGAGCTGCCGGAGCTGTGCCAGCATCGCCTCCTTCTTTGGGAAACCACGTCACGCCAAGGTCGAAACTTGGCCGGTTTGCAAACAAGCACCGGGGCCACGGGGATTTCTTTACAAAGGCTGTTTTTCCAGGTGATTTATTTCCAGGTTTGGAGCGTTAGGACCATCCCATGTCTTGAGATTGTGAGGTTTTTTTCCCTGCCATCATGACAGTGAGAAAAAGGCTTTAGAAATCCAAAGCAAACACACGCCTTTGGTGTCTGGCTCCTTGGGATGGGTCTTAAACCCCTCAGACAAGGTGGAAGCTGGGGCAAGGTGCAGGCTGTGCACTCCCTGGACACAGCTCTCCTATGGGTGCTGCTGTGGGCAGAGCCAGGCATTTGGGGAATTGCCCAGTTCAGAGCAATGAGGGCCAAATATTCAGGGGTTACGAATTTGGGGCCAGCCAGGATGAGCAGCATTGGGTGTGGATCCTTTGTGATGCTCCTGTCTTGTGCACAGGGACCACTGGGCTGGAGGCTGGCACAGGCAGCAGGAGGGCTCAGGGCATTACGAGAGGCGGGTGTTGACCTAGAAATCGCAAAGAATTTGGCCTGGCACCGTGCTGGCGGGCAACGTGCCAGCCTGGCAGCCGAGGGAAGTGTGGCTCTGCTCCGAAACGGAGCTCCTTTTCCCCATGCCTGGCTGGGAGAGGTGACTGCTGCCTGCCCCAAGAGCTCTGGGAGCACTCGGGGCTCACTGGTGTCAAGGGGTGCGATGCTCATCGTTCCTACCAGAGGCATCAGGTGTTGCTCCTTTGGAGAGTCCGTGCTCCCAGCCGGTACGGGGTGGGTGCCAATTCTCAGCTGGGGAAGGGGAGGGAGCAGCCTGGCAAGTGCTGGGGGGAGTAATGCTCCATCCTGGCAGCTTTTGGTTACGAGACACATTAACAGGCAGGAATGCGCAAACATCCAAAGGTCGGAGCTGAGCAAGGCGGCTGCGGTGGCTCCAGTCCCTGGGGGTGCAGCAGATAGAGGCAGGACCCCCTTGTCCTGCTGCGGGCGGACAGGGGTGACCGAGGAGGGTCCCCTCTGCACGGAGCTCATTGGACCTGCACCCCTCAGCAGACCCCATGGCCTCGCTGGGCAGCCCCTTGCCATCCCTGAGTGAATTCCTGCCGAGGGGATGAGGCCAGCTGCAGCCCTGCATGGCCTCCCTGTTCCTGTCACATGGGGGATGTGTGCCCGGCACCAACCCGCATGGCAAACACCCCCCTTCCTTCCCCAGCAACGTGGCATAGGAAGAAAATGAGCATCATCCCCCAGCCTGGCCCCCAGCTCACAAAACACAGGGCCCTGGACTTGCCCTGTCCCCCGGACTGAGGCTCCTGCTACGTGCACACACATCCCACCCATCCCAAACCCATCTGGGAACCTCCTGCTCCAGGGAGGCTCTGCCATGTGCTGGGTGGCACCTTGCAGGTCCCCAATATGTGCCAGCTCCTTGGTGGCCCAAGGGGCTTGCCCAGAGCAGGGGGTCTCTATCCTGCTCCCCTCACTCTGGCAGAGCACTAAGTAAACAGTGATGAGGGGAACCTTGTTAATCCTGGGCTCTCATTTACAAAAAGCCATTTAGAACTGGCTCTGCAGGCAGTTATCAGAGCACAGGGGAGGTTTTCCCAGCAGGACCTTAATTCCCTCTGCAAATAAAGCCAGAGGGAGGGAGAGCACAGCTTGTGTCTGTGATAGGTGAAGGCTTGGGGGGCACTTCTGGGGCCAGCCGTGAAGGGGCTGACTGCCATGAGCTCCTTCCTGCAAGGAGCAGGGAGGGCCGTTGAGGGATTTCCCTGCCAGGATCTGTTTCAGGGCAATTCCTGCCGTGCCACATCCTTCCCTGGAGCAGCAACGCTGGCATGGCCCTTCTCAGGACCGCACAGAAACGGCTGGGAAGCTGCTGAAGCCCAGGTGCCAGCCCTTGTCCCACACGGAGCTGGTTTTCCGGGAGCAGTGCACATCCCTGTGGCACATTGCAGTGCTCTGGACCCAGGTCAGGATCAAAGCGAAGCCAGAGGGGCTTGGGGCGTTACCAGGGAGGCAAAGTCCTGTGGTGGATTTGGTTCCTGGCTCATCCCTTCAAGTTCATGGACACGTAACAGCCAAGGGCACGTGCCTGGGTGCATCCCATGCCCTGTCTGTGCACCCTCACTCCCTCTTTCAGGGGCTCTCTGCTTATAACCCCACCTGGAAGGGAAAACTGGGGGCTCGTCAGGCAGCTCAGAGCTATTGGTTTTCTGTCTGAAGATTAATTTGGCTGAAGATTGATCACTTTTTCTGTCCAGCTGACCTGAGGGGAGACAGAACAGGCCGTGTCCAGGGAGGAGGGAACACCAGTGACAGTGTTCCCAAGTGTTCCTGCAGCCTGGGGCATTGGTGGGTCACTCCATGGGGGAACACAGTCCAGGACAGCCCTGCAGCCCCTAATGGAAGGTTTGTAAATTTATGTTAATCCTGCCTCCTCCATACTCTGAACTCTCTCCTCTCCCACATCAAATGCAAAGCCCTTTCGGAGGCTCCTGGCTGCATTAATCTTGTTTTGCCCTCACTGCATCCTCGGGCAGCTCCTGTGGCTCAGGAATGCTGCTGCCTTGTTGCATCCCCATTGTCCCCTCCTCACTGTCCTCTCTTGCAGGAGCAGGATTAACCCTGCCAGTGGGAGGCAAGAGCAGGCATAATTCATTTTTTTTGCAATAAAATGACTATATTTTAATGCAGGAACTGTTCCTGAGGTGAGCAGTACCAAGCCACAATGCAGGGGACAGAAAATCCCTGCTTTAAGAGCTACTATTAATTGAAATTTATCCAAATCTTGTCAAGATTACACTTTTGTGCCATGACCTTTGCCACCATAAAGGCAATCAGTAGAAACAGGAATTTGGGGGATATCTGGGTCTATCCAGCAATTCACTGCCAAGCCTAGAGCGGGCAAAGCAAAACCCCTCTCTGCCTCAGTTTCACCGCCCCCCTGCTAATCAGGCTCATTTCTCTTTCCTGTGGCGTTTTGGGTGGCCAACGCCCTGAACACCTTGTCCTCGGAGAGAAGTGACTGTCACGTCCCGGCCAGCAGGTGCCACTTCCTCATGCCTGTGGTGGTGCAAGCTCCCGTTGCCGAACAACAACAGAGCGATGCCATCGCTCGAACCCCGCAGCCTCCACACCCCGGAGGTGCTGGGCTCCGATCCGAGCCGCTGTCTCGGGGTTCGGAGCGCTGGAACCAGTTTTGTTTAGCAAATGCACTTAAAAGGGACTCGTTAACTCTCTTACCACACCAGCCCCCACCCGAGCCCCGCACTGAGGATGCAATCCTTAGTTAGGCACATGGGCTGAATTTTCCACCTCCTGTGCCCGTGCTGACGGCGCAAATCCCTTCTCCGGCGGGGCAAAAAGAGGCTTTTTCTCCCTGTCGTGCGGCACGGGGCGGTGACTCGGCATTCCTGCGCGGCCGCTGCGGTGTCCCCGGGGCGCTCTCCGCTGCCCCGCGGCGCCTGTGGCGCGGAGAGCGCGGCCCGGGCCCGCGGCCGGCGGGGCCCCGGGCGGGAACAGCGGCGGGAAGGGANCGCACCCGCTGGGTGAAACAGCCCGCCGTGACCCGGGGGGATGGGCAGCACGGACAGCCGGCTGTGCTTCGCCTTTTTTAAACACAAGCTCAAACTGCAGCATTTCTACCCTTTCTTTTTCATTTTACCCAAAATAAACCCTTGGGCTCTTTACATTCTAACCAGCATTACTTTTTTTTCCCCTGCTGCTTCCTCTTGGATGTGGTGCTGCACCTCAGGTTTGCACGGGGTCCAGCAGTTTTTACACAACGCTGTACGTTTATTTCTGTACATTTATTCACTCCTTATCACCCCACACAGCTGGCGGGTGGGGTGGCTGTATCTGTCCCACTTTGCTCTAAGGGACTGTCACTCCATAAAGGCTGAGGGAACATTTTCGGTGGGTTTTCAACAAATAACCAGCATTACTGGGGAAAACACACGCAACTGCTCCCCAAGGGAGGTTCCTTTTGGCTCTGGATGCCCTTTTGATAAGGGGGTGAGTGCTGGCAGAAAGAGCATGGGATGCTGTAAAGGAAGAGATCGATCTGCTGTTCAGGGAGAAAAATCTTTCCCGATCACACCAGCCCAGTGTGGGGAAGCACAAAAGGTGCTGGGCGCTGAGCCTGGACAGGGATCTTCTCTCTTACACCCTCAAGATCCCCTTTATCAGGTGTCCCCACAAAACACAGGCAGGTGGTTGTGGCCACACAGTGAAAACAGAGCCAGAGCTTGGCTACATCCGTGGGCAGCAGGACAGGGAGGGTTGTGAAATGCATTGTAGAATAAAAGAAGAGCTTCTCTCGGGAGCTTGGGGTGGTTTGACAAGGGGAAGACAGACGGGCACACGCCGGTCCCTGCGCGTGGCAGGGCTCTTGGAGCGGAGCAGGACAGCGGGAGCTGGGGCTGGAGAACCTGCAGGGGCTGGAGAACCAGCTCCCTGCTCTGGGCTTGCTGTGGTTTAGGGGGATGCAGAGCCCCTGGTGTGTGATACCCCCAGCCATCCCCACCTGTGCTCCCTTGTGGGATAACCTTTCTTCCCTGTGGGGTAACTTTTCTCCCTAGAAAGTGGATGCAGGACAGGGGTGGGTTGACATAATTCACACTCAGATTTCTATAATTTCACTTCCCTGGGCCCAAAGCCCTGGACTCTCCCTCTACATCTGTTGTGCACAAAAATTTGATTTGTTACCCCCAGTGCAATAAGTCAATTATGACACACTCAAGAGAGACATTGATCATTTATTTCAGAGCTGCACAAGCCTGGGTGCTCGCTGGGATTCCACAAATCAAGCCATGACAACTATCAAAACCTTTTACTATTTATACGTTTTAGCAAACAAAGGAATTTGTGTTAATTTGCTACAAGTTACATAGTTCTCTTATTAATTATTATTCTGTCTTCTATTGGGGAATGATTCTCTTGCTTGCCATGCTAATTAGTCCACGTTCCCAGTCTTTCTCTTTTTTTGGGTTGGTGGGTTTCTTGGATCTGCCCCTGACAGTATTAACTTTTACGCAGTCAGAGCTGATTCAGCCCAGTTGCTGAGTTGGCTTCATAGGTGTCTTCCTTATCATGGGGGTTCTGCCAAACGTCCTCGTGGCCCTTAAATTCTGCATTCTTTCTGCTCACTATCAGTAGTACATCCTTCTTCCCAAGCTTTGTTAACCTACCCCTAAGTCTGAGATAATTGAAAAATGTCAAAGCCTAAACCTTGACAAGGCAATTCTACCAACAAGCAATTGGTTTTTCTAACACCTGGACATCACTTAGGACTTGTTGGCTGTTATCTCTTTCACGGATTAAATCTCCTTTATTGTCGATTAGGCTTGAAAGTACAGAAAGATCAAACATCAAAGAACATCCTTTCTTAAGAAAATTTTACGCAACAGTGCCACGCTCAGGACGAAAGGACATAGTTTCAAGCTGTGCCAGGGGAGGTTTAGGTCGGAGATGAAGAGGAATTTCTTCACAAAAAGTGTGATTAGACAGTGGAACGGGCTGCCCAGGGAGGTGGTGGAGTCACCATCCCTGGAGATGTCTAAGACTGGACGTGGCACTCGGTGCCACGGTCTGCTTGACAAGGTGGTGTCGGGGCACAGGTTGGACTCGATCACCTCAGACTCCAAAATAATTGATCCTGCGGGTCTGTGACCCAGCACGCCACTCCCAAGATGGCGGCGCAGCCCTCCCGCCACTCCCAACATGGCCGCTCTCCCGGCAGTGCGCACGCGCCGCTACCCCTGCCAGTCGTCGGGCCCGTCTTGAACCGCGCCACTCTCAAGATGGCAGCGGCGCTCTCTGCGCATGCCCGCTGCGGCCCGCCGCGCCCATCATGGCGGCGCGGCAGTGACGGGCCGGGCGCGGTGGGAGCGAGCGGCGGAGCGGCTCCGGCGCGATGATCCCGAGCGAGGAGGTGTCGGCCCGCAGGAGGGAGATCGAGGACAAGCTCAAGCAGGTGGGACTGGGCTTGGGGCGCGCTGCGGGCGCTGCCGGGGCCGAGGGCTGGGCTCGGGCCCGCAGCCCCCTGGCGTTGCTGGGGAGACGAGGCTGGGGCTGGAGGTCCCCACCGGGTCTGGGGGCGTCCCGGGCCCCCTCAAGGGCCTTGTTCCCCCACTCCTGGCTTGGGAGCGCCGCCAGCTCCCCGTCAAGGCCTGGTTTGCAGCGTCGGGGCATCTCTGCTCCCCGCTTTGGGCCTGGGCTTCCCCTCTCCGTTCTTGGGAGCATCAGTGGGCTCTCCCGTCAGGTTCTCGGGTGCAGCCTGTGAGACCAGCCCCGCCAGGCTGCTCTTCCCCCTCTACCTGTGGGCTTTGGGGACTTAAAACCAGCTCTTGGTGGCTGCTTTGCATTGGCCACTTTGAGTTCCCGGGGGATTTGGAAGATGCCAGTGCAACACCTGTGTTGTGCTGTGGCAGGGAGATAAATGTGTGTTCTGCGTCGTTGTGCCTCAGTGGGAAAGGTGTTCATTTTATATTGTGCTGAGGCTCGTGGCATTGAAGGGAAGCGAGTATTTCACAAACCCCTCACTCATTACGTGGTGTGTCTCCACCTTGGGTTACTTGCCCTGATTTCTCTTCAGAGGTGGTAAGGTTAAAATGTGGCCTCAGCATCAGACCAAACATGGCTTGCAACAGTGTTTACAAGATTGGTAAAAACATATGTGTAACGTTTAGTGGCTTAAACCTTAGTGTTCAGAATTTAAGAGTATTTTTTCGTCTTACTGACAGGAAGAAGAAACTCTGTCCTTTATCAAAGAGAGCCTTGAGAAGAGTGACCAGCTCACCAAGAACATGGTAGGGAGGTCCTAATGTTGGGCCTGGCTTTACTTTTTTTTAGGTTTTTAGGTTTCTTAGTTTTCAAGGCTATTCTTGTTCCTGTCTAAGGGGTGTGGAGCAATGAACCACTGTGGGCTTCACTGACTGGGCAAAGGGGAAACCTGAGAAATGCTTCAGTCCTGAGCTTCTCTCCTGCTCTGCTGAGGGCTCAGATGAGCTGTTGGCCTCATCTCTGCTGCAGTCAGTCCTCTCTCTCGGGGAAAAGGTATTAATAGACTCAGATTAGTTTGTGCAACAGCATTGTGTTGTTGCTTCATAAATTCAGGTTTTGTTTGGAGTTTTATTTTGTGAGTGTTCTGTGTAAAGGTAGAAAGTCATTATTGTGCTGTAATTGCTCATACACCCTCAGTTTGTGTACTATGTCCAGTTTGGGGCTCAGTGCTTTAAAAATGTCATGGAGGCACCACCAGAGAAGTGTGGAAAACATGACATAGGAGTGAATCTTGTAGGAATTATGTTTTGGCCTAGAAGAGATGGCACTGAGGCACCCTTTTATGAGCTTGCTATGGTTTTCCCCCTGTCAGAAGCAATATCACAGTCCTCTTTGAAACCAAATGTCTGTGGTGGAAAAGGTTTTCACTAGACTGGTCCTTGTGCAGCTCCTGTTTGGGTCTCAGTGGTGTGGAGCAAAGGGGCTGCTGGTTTGTGCTTTTGTTGCTCTTTTTACATGGGGCACCTCCAGGCAGTTCCTGGGGATTTATTTTCTGTTGGCCAATAAAATTTTGCTTGTCCTTCATACTGTCTTGGAACATTATCTTCACTCTTTGCAAGCATTTAATTTGGGATTGGCCCATCCCTATATGGCAGCTGATCTGTTTTGTGATTGTTAATAAAAATCAGGACATAGAGGGATGGAAACAGCTGCTAAGGAGCCATGGCAAGTTAGTAGCAGAGCCAAAAAATAAAAGCTGGGCCCTGAAGATCCCTGACTTCCCTGCTGTACCTCCTACCCCACTGCGTGGATCCAGAGGAAGGAAGCCCTCAGCTGTTGGTTTCTCTCTTGGTGTGCAGGTTTCAATCCTCTCCTCCTTTGAGAGCCGTTTGATGAAGCTGGAGAACTCCATCATCCCTGTCCATAAACAGACAGAGAACCTGCAGCGCCTGCAGGAGAATGTGGAGAAGACCCTGTCCTGCTTGGATCACGTCATCAGTTACTACCATGTGGCCAAGGACACAGAGAAGATCATCAAGGAAGGGTGAGTTGAGCAGATCCTGCTGGGAGCTTCATCCTATCGGATTTTTGAGACAGAGGTAGGGGAGCTGACTCCACACACCCTTCCCACACTCTTTCCTCATCCCCAACCCATTTGACCACTGACTTGACCTTCAGCCATTTCCAGAGGGCAAAGACAGCTCAGACTCTGCATTGGGATCTCTTCCAGATCTTGCAGAAGTGCTGCCACAGCAATCTCTATGAGCACTGGCGGCTTCCCTGTTTTCCTCTGCCCTTTTCCCAAAGGTTTTCCCTGCCCATTGAGGTTGTCACTGCATCCAGGATGAACCAGAGCTGTTCTGGAGCCTCCTCCTCTGGGAGGGTGTTGGTTGACTCTTCTCTGGGCTGGGAGGTGCAGTTCCCTCTGCCTTCCCATCTGGGCCTGTCTGGGAGAGGAAAGCAAGGCTGAGAGTTGTGTGCTGCTCCATCATCAGTATTTCTGCACTTGCTGTGTGGATTGGGTATCCTGCTGTGGCCCTGAGTGCAGGCAGAAGGGAATTCCACGATCTCCTCCTAGCCGAAGGAAAGGGGATTGAAATTTTCCTTCTTATTTTTATCCTGAGTCTGGTCTGGTGCTTTCTTGTTATTTTCTTTGTTTGCTTCTTGGGGCACTGCCTTTTATTTCTGGCTTTATTTTTAGCCCCACGGGGAGGTTGGAGGAATACTTGAATTGCATGGACAAAATCCAGAAGGCAGTGGAATACTTCCAGGACAACAACCCGGACAGCCCGGAGCTGAACCGTGTGGTAGGTCATGGACCTGGAACCTGGCATGGATGAGAGGGGGACAGACACAGCCCTGCTGCTTGTGCCCTGCTGGGAGAGGCTGTGGGTTTGCTGCCTGGGGAAGGTGGTGTTTGGGCACAGCTGAAGGAATGATTGCTTTGGCTTCCATTTAAGCCTGTACTGGGCAGCATTTCTGCTCCTGGCATTTTGCTCTCTCTGTGTTGTGCCAGGAGGACTCTGAAAGCAGCTCTTGCACCTGTGGAGGAGTTGATTGAAGCTCCTCCTGAGCGGCTCTTGTCAGTCTTTCAGCTGCTTGAGCAGAATGGGTGATCTGTTTAAATCCCACTTGAAGACTGAACAACTCCCAAGCAATTTTTAAATTTAATTCACTTTGAAAGTCTCTCAGATACAGGCGTGGTTGGAGTTTGAAGCCTGCAGTACTTGACAGTGGTTAGGAAGGATGTTCTTATGCAAAAATACTCATGAGTGACTGATTACAGAAGTCCTGTTCTGCTTCTGTCCTGCTGGTTTGTGCCAGAAATCCCTCTTTGAGCGGGGCAAGGAATCCCTGGAATCGGAGTTCCGCAGCTTGATGACGCGGCACACCAAGCCAGTGCCACCCATCCTCATCCTGGACCTGATCAGCGGGGATGAGGAGATGGACACGCAGGAGGAGATGACCCTGGAGCACCTCCCGGAGAGTGTCCTGCACGACATCATCCGCATTTCGGGCTGGCTGGTGGAGAACGGCAGGAATCAAGGTGGGTGGTGCTGCCTGTTGTTCCCTTGTGGGCATCTGGCAGCACTGGAAGGACAAGTGATGCCTTAGTGGCACCTTTTAGGGGAATAGTTCAGTCTTGCCAGCCCCTGAAGATCCTGCTTTTTTCTGTAGTGAGACTGAAGCGTTGGTTTGTCACTTGAACAGAATGAGCTGTGTAAATAAAGCACAAATTATGCGAAGTCTGTCCTGTAGCAAAAATCTACTGCACTTGCACCTGTAATGCCTTCAGATGAAGCTACAGCTATCCAATGCTCAGGTTTTATAAATGTGCAAGACTTATTCCCATTTGGGAAATATTTATGACCAGATCTCTTTGTATGAAGTGTGACCAAGAGCAGGGGGAAAGCAGCACAGACTTTGTTCACTCTGTACATGTCTCTCCTTTCCTGTTCTGCAGCATCAAGAGCTGCCTAGAGCTTTATAGTTCTTTATTAACTTTTCCTTTGGGATTGAATGACTTTGTAGACTTGTACAGGAAATGTGAACTTTCACATTCATGCAGCTCCAAGAATCACCCCCCACTTCAATGATTTACTCCTGAGGGGGGGATTACTGTGCCTACCAAGTATGAAGAACATCCTTAAAAGCTTCTTAAGAATTTTTCCATGATCAAAGGCAACTCATGCAGATAGAGCATTTTTTATTAGTCAGTTTGTATTCTGCTTTCAAGTGACAAGCACCTCATTAAATTCCCGAGTGCCCTGAATCCTGAGAAGTGTGTAAAGCCCCTTGTGCTGGAAACTGAGAACTTAAATTGACCATGTCTTGCACTAATATCTCCTATCAGTTCCACCGCTTGGTAGTGGTGGAATTCATGTTGTGTGTGGTGGGAGGGCTAGAATGAAGATTGCAGGGGAAGGGAGAAGTTTTTGAAGAAAATAGGAGAGGCTCTGGGAGGGAAGGATGCTGACTTGGGGTCCCACACCAATGCTTGTAAGTCCCTGTAGGGACACATAGTGTTTGCTTGACCATATAGTGTTCCCTGTTTGCTTATAATCTTATTTTTACCTTGTCTCCTCAGATTTCATGACAGTTTACTTCCAAATCCGCTCAGTGCAGCTCGACCGCTCCATCAAGGGGCTGAAGGACCATTTCCGTAAGAACAGCTCTTCCTCTGGGGTGCCCTATTCCCCTGCCATTCAGAACAAAAGGAAGGACACCCCCACCAAAAAGCCAATCAAGAGACCGGGTGAGTCCCTGAGGAGGGATCACTGCACTGGGTATTGAACAAATCTTCAGGCCCTCTCTCACTGCTGAGGCGTCTCTGTGTCTAAAACGTGCTTTTAGGACATTAGGTGAGATTTTGGAGGTAAGCACTTCTCTGCTCTGGATTCAGCACTGGGATTACAGACACTGTCTGTCTGTCAAGATATCAGGTCTGTTCTCTGGGTGCTGTAAACGGAGCAGGGAGGCCCTGTGTAAAGAGAGAGGAAAGGCCTTAACAAAGGAGATGAGTAAAAAGAGCCCTGAGTGGGGGCTGTAAAAGGATTTGATATGAGAACACCTGTCCTCAGCCTTGGCATATGGAATACAGTCTGTGCCATAGCAGATAGAAAGCTCATATCTGATAAAAACATCACTTCAATCATTAGCTATGAATAAATTATTATTGTGCTAGAAAGCAAGAAGTTCCCAGGAGTTGAGATGGGGATTAGGTAGGTGCCTACAAAAATGAGATACAACATTGTCTGAATTTTAGAAAGGCTCTTGAAACTCTTGCCTCAGCCTGTCTGGGGAAGAGGTATGAATGTGGCTGGTGGGTTATTCCTTCTCTCCTCAGAATGCAGTTTTGCTGCATTTGGTGCAGCTGGTGAGGTTGGTCACTCTGGAGTTCGGGCGTGTAGGGCTGGAGTTCCTGTCTCTGGAATGTGCCATCTGGTGGGAGCACAGCCAGGAGGGACAGCAAAAGCCAGCACAGGGATGTTGTTCCTCTGTGTCCCAGCACCCTGTTGTCTCCTCTGTAACAGTGATCACATCAGAAAAGTTCATATTTCTGTGGGTTTACCTGGCCAATACTCCCCTTCCCTATTTTGTCCTGTGTTGTCCAAATACTCTTAGTGGGTTCAGGAAAATAGTAAGAGGTGTGGGTAGGGACTGGGAAAGGATGGGATGGGGAAAGGGAGGAAGAAAAAATACCCATTTTAATTGTGTTGTGTTTATTTTTATAATCCTGATGTGAATGCAGTCCTCATCCCAGGTAATGTGTGTCTATGTGTGTGTGTGCTGGCCCTGGTGCTCGCTCTCTTCACTTCTGTGTGTGGAGAGGCTTTGCTGGGCCTCTTCTTGCTACAGCAGAGGGTGTGCCTGGGATATTTGGAGAGAGAGGGCTGCCTGGGGAAGGCTGTGGCATCCAGACATCACCCCTGTGGTCTTTTAAAATCAATGTGTGCCATTGCTGCTGTGCCCTGGAGCTGTCCCTGAAAGCTGATGGAACTGGTCTGTGAATTTTAGTGAATTTTCCCTTGGCAGCAGAGAACCACCTGATAAGGCTCAGGGGCACTGAAAGCTGCCAGTGGGGATCTGTAGTTGAGCCGTGGGAAGCTCAGGTTGCAGATGCTTCAGATTTGGTCATTGGTTCTCAGTTATCACCTGATTCTGAAAAGGTTCTTGTGTTTTTATTGCTGTGAATTCAGCATGGTCAGCAAACATTTCTGAGCAGCCTGACAAGTGATAACATATCCGCTGTGCTCTAGGTAAGGAGTCAGGGATGGGGGAGATTCTTTATTTTCATGGGCAGATTATTGAAAAAATCCTAGGGATTTTTTAAAAGAGTCTCAGATCTTGGATGCTCCCTTAGAGAGGAGCCCACACGTTGGAGAGCACAAGTTCCTACAAACAGGACTCTTCCAAAGTGGATGCATTTGGGCATCCAGAATTACTTCTCACGAGGAAAGTGTCAGCTGTAGATGTGCCAGAAGACTGTCACGTCTTTATGCCCAGTTTAGTTGGATTTTGTGAGATGGAGCAGGTAGAAGTCACAGAGCATGGTCTGAATGCACTTACAGAGCTGATGGTGCATGAAGGAAAGAGTGTCTCAAGTGATCCACTGGGTTATTGTTAATGTCAAGAAAAAATAGTGGCTCATTTGTCTCCAGTGTTCTGTGAAGCAGACAGAGAACCAGACTGTAGCTCTTGAAGGACAGTGGATGTTGAACCTTGTACACCAGCCATCTCTTGTAACTGCTGAATTGTACTTAAGTGAAATTAAAAATGGAGAAAAATAGAGTCTTTGGGCAGAGATTCACTGTTTTCTCTGCAGTTCCATCAGCTTTCAAGCACAGCTCTTGAGGTGGAGGTCTCACACCCTCTTCACAGTGGCTCTCTTCAGAGCAGCATTATCTGGTGGTGTTTGATTTGGTTTAGCCTTTGTTCAATTTGGACAAAGGTTTTTCTCTGTTCTGTTACTTTATTTCAGTAAGTAAAGCCAAGTTCTGCCAATCTGGGTTTCAGACAAGGGGGTTGTCTGACAGTTCCAATGAGAGAGTTGATTTCCTTGGTCCTTGAGGAAGAATATCCCAGTGCACACCCCAATGCACACTTTAACCTGTTGCAAGGGGTAAATAACAAACTAAATCTGATGTGCTGTAGCTTTTTTTTCACCACAAAACAAAGCACAAGAGAGGCTAAAGGGAAGGTGAGGTATTAGGGGCGGAGTAACAAGGCCCCAGGGACTGTGTTGAATTCTAGAGAACAAGCTCCATATCCATGTGTTGTTTCAGAGGGTCTTCATCTCTCTGTTCCTGTTTTGTCTGTTGATGTACCCCATGCTGTCTCCTGTTGTTACATCATGCAGTTAAAAATCTGCCTGCTGGAGATGCTTCTAAAGCAGAACTGTCTCCTCTTAAATGACACTTGACAGGTCAAGTTGAGCTGATGAAGTGATTTGTGGGCTTTTTCTGGTTTTAGTTTGCTGTTGGGAGTGTCAGCGCTCCGTCTCAGAGAGCAGGTGTATTCAGGTTCCCAAATCATCCTGCTGCAAACATATGTGCATAGAATAAAGCTCCTTTGTGATGCCTGTAGACCCTGTGCTCTCTTTTGGCTTGAGAGCAGCAGGCAGCTCAGCAGCTCTGCATTTTTGGGGAAGGATGGGGCCACCTGGCCTGGCTGCCTGCAGAAGCCAGAGAGCATTGTCTGGTTTCCTGCAGATTCTCAGCTGGTGCTTGAGAAAAGAAGATGTGTTGCCCTGCTGCTTGGATAGAAAACTGCCTAATGGAAGAGAGAAACAAGAGAAAGAGAAAAACGTGTCTCATGCATGCCCAGACCCCACTCTATGTCACAACTGGGGTGCAGGAGCAAAGGTTTCAGGTGTTTTTTGACCTTTGGAGGCTCTTTTCAGACTACAGGGGAGCTCTTCTCCAGTTTCCTTAGTGCTCCAGTGAGGTGGTACCTGAAGGCAGGTTGAGTGGCAGAATAAAGAGCCCATTCCTGCTTCCCAGGCTGATCACTGCCTGGCTTGAATGTGATGTTTTCATTAGTAGCTGAAACACAGTCCCATTTGGTTAGGGAGCTGCCTAATAGGGGAAAACAATCCTGGAACAAAAGCATTTGGCTTCCACCAGAATCCATTAAAGCATAATTATGATGCCAAGTCAGAGGGATCCAGCAGCACTGAAGTGATGCCCCCGGACACTGAACACTCGGTGTGTGGCAGAAAACACAGGTAACTGTGCTTATGCAAATAAAATGCAGCATAATCAGCTCCTGAAATTGAGAAAAAGAGGAAAAAAATGGAAAAAAGAGAAGAAACCATCCAGGGTGGGCTGTGAAAACATCCACTGCATACCTGTGGAGCGAGATCCTGCTGACAGCAACAGCAGTTGTAGTGTCTGCTTGGTTTTCACACCAATTCACCCTCTATTTTTATTCCTTTTTATTTCTCCCATCCCCCTAAATGCCTGAAAGTCGGAAAGATGAAAGAACAGGTAGAAGAAGTACCTGGGTTGAGCTGCTCTGCAGCTGCTGGGCCATGGGAGCAGCAATAAGGAAGAGCCCTCCTTGCTCGGAGGAACTTGTTGTGCCCAAGCTCTTGAGGTTTCTGGAACCAGCTAAGAATAAAGTGGAGATATGGGGTGTGAAGAGCACAGGAAGCTTGGAAGAAGAGGCATAGCCCTCATTTGATCATATGGCAGAAGCTTAGGAGCAAATGCATCAGCCAGCAAGGGCCTAAGGCTTCCCATCTCCCAGGTGTGGGTCGAGAGGGGAGAAGCTTCCTGCTAGAAGAACGTGTTTCATGGATATGATTATTTTTTTCCTTTACAAAGTGGTTGAGAACACTCTGAACTGGTAGAAGGACAATATTACATGTGAAATATTGCATTTTAGGAACCATGTTCTGTCATTTAGTAAGTGCACCAGGTTAAGGCAGTTTGGTAATTCAAGGGGAACTTCTCTCTCCTGCTCTCCCCCACTGTCTGGGGGACCTGAAGTTTCCTTTCCTTTGCCATAAATCCCTTTATGGGATGAAGCTGTCCTGCACCCCGGAATGTTGTTCTGCAGCAGTGTGTACTTGGGCTCCCTTCAGCATCTGGGCAGCCAGCACTCATTTCCAGGCTGCACTGTGGCTCACAGTTAGTGGTGGAAGTAGAGATTTTCTGCATGTTTGAAGTGTTTATTACTTTATAGTGGAAGAACAATTTTTAATTTTGGCAGCAGCATTTTTATGGTTTTGGCTTCTTCATTTACTCAGCCCAGTTCCGTTTCATTTGGGTCTCCTATAGAAACCCCTTCCACCTTCCCAAAACTTCCAGTTCCCTGTTGTGCAGGCAACAGCAAAGCTCTGCTATGAGAGGGTGTCCGTGTGCTTGTGATAATTGTAGCTTGTTGCATGACAACTAACCTTTTAATGTGGAAACACTGCCTAGGCTTCACTTGTCACATTAATGCTTTGTTTTGTGCTTTCCAGCTGTATATCCAGCACTGCCTTTTGTTCAGTTCTGTCTGGTTTTTGTGTGTTTAAAGTATAAATCTTTTAACCCAGTGTTATTTTTTTTTCCACGGTTTTAATTGATTTGCAGTTCTTTAGAAGAGAAGTGTCTTGGGGATTAGGGTGGCTTAGTGCAAGTTAGACATGGGTGGGCAGCATCCATTATTCTGGGATTCCTGTGATGGGAATTGCTGCTGCAAAAAAAGCCCAGAGGTTGACACCCTTTTACTGCTTCCTGTACCATTCCTTGTCTTGGCTCTGGGGCTCCTGATGGCTCTTTATTGATTATGCTCAGAAAATACCCCTTGGAAAGGCACCTCTTACTGAGTGACTGCAGTTGTGGCTCCGAGGAGCAGGCAACATGTTGCCGGACAGGAATTGTCCATATGCAGAGCCCTGCTTCCACAGCTGAGGAAAAGCAGCAAACCTTGTGTGCTTAGATGCAGGACACCAATAAACCCATTACAGGGAAAGGAGCTTCATGCCTTCCCTTCTTTGATTGTGTTTATCACCCAGCCATACCATGCTGCATCTCCAAAGTGATTCTGTATCCCTGGCTGGAATTTGTGCTCCCAGCCTCAAAGCAGGGAGACATTCTGGAAATGCCATTGTATCTGCACACTTGGACATCAGTTTGGGGTTCACGTTCCTGTGCTGAGCATCCTCATTGCTGCCCAGCATCCTCTTGCTGGGCCCAGGTGACTTGCTGGTGGAGGGCTGGTGTTCTGGGTTTGTTTTCTTTCACTCATTTTCTAGGTCTTCTTGTCTCTTCTCTCTGGTTCTGGTGACAGGCACGATCCGTAAGGCTCAGAACCTTCTGAAACAGTACTCTCAGCATGGTCTAGATGGGAAAAAGGGGGCCTCTAACCTCATTCCTATGGAAGGTAATCACAGCTCGAGCTACTTCACCCTTGACTTTCTCTGTGTATCAGCCTTGCTTTCCCAGGTGGGGCTTCCATTAGTTCAGTGTTTGGTGGACAGCATTGGATTGGGGAACCAAGGAGACGCTGGAGGGCCAAATTGTTTTTCTTTTATTTATTCTCTTTATTCAGAATTTACTATCTGAATTTCAAAGTCTCCATAAGCATGAGTAGAGGTGGAGAGGAATGTTACCTTAACACTGACCCACCACAGCCACCTGGGTAATGGAAGCTCTGCTGACATCTGCTTTGTGGTGTTCCTGTTCTCTTTTCTTTTTGCCTGGACTTTGTGACATTCAGTTTCCTAGTGACCTTTCCAAACCTGATGCTGCAGTGTTGGACCACAGGTAGCTCAGAGCATTGTGCCTGTGCATCTTCTCTGTGGAGACCTGCCTAAATGGTTGTCTCCTGTTTTATATCCTCCTCTGCTCCTAGAGGTTGTGATAGATAACAGAGAAGATGCTCCAAAGCATCTTTAAGACATTCCTGCCTCCTGCCATGAATCCATCCAAAGCAGGTCTCTTCAGCCTGCTAAACCCCAGATGGTGACTAACATCACTTACGTGGGGGAAAATTCTCATGCTGAGCAGGAGAGGGGCTTTGAGTTTGGATTTGTAATGGTTGTGGGTAAAAATCGGACTCTGGTGCCTGCAATCCCATTCAGAACATATGGCAGGAGGTTCAAGGGGCTCTTGTGGTCCAAGAAACGACTTAACTCACACTTCTCATCAGGTTTCAAAGGGTTGCTACCGCTATGTAGCCCAACAAAAGGATTTGGTCAGGAAGTATTCCTGGGACTGTAGGGAAATAAGTGTCCAGCAGATCAAATAAGCCAGGCTTGAAGCAGCTTCCAGCCAGAGTGAGCATCCTTGCTGTGACCACCCTGGATAAATTGCACCTTCTGTTTGTGCCGGCTGCCATCTCACTAGGTCATGAGCATGACTTACGTGTTAAGCACCTTTCCGATGCCCTGAGCGACAAGCACGGGCCGGCTGCGGGTAAGTACCGGGTTGGCACTGGGCACCAGCTGGTCCCCTCTGCTTCCCAGCGTGTCCCACTGTCGTGGTGTAGCCAGGGCCGTTCCTGTCCATGAGCAGTCCTGAAACATGAGCCTCCTCTGGCTGAGAAGCTCTGGTTCTTCTCAGTAGAATTCACTCCTACTAATCACACCCCCCTCAAGCAAGCCCTCAGACAAGGAACCCAACTTTGTCCAACCAAAGGTCACCATGCTGAGGGACATTTTCCTGTAGGTGGCTGCTGGCCTGTTGGTGCTGAAGCAAAGCAAGCAGGAAAGGGATCAGTGCAGCACACACTACAGTGCACCACTGCACTGTAGGCAGTCTGTGTGTCCTCTGCTGACCAAAACTTTGGAAATATCAACCTGAGGGACCTGTCAGCATAGGGAAGAATTGGTTCTTTTTCCATCAAAAGTCTCTGGGAGGAGAGAAGCAGCAGCCTATATCTTAGAGAAGGCCTCTCTGTGTCATCTTACTGTCTTGCAGGATGGAGTCTGTCCGTTTCTGTCCCGCAGACACATCCAGCAGTGGTTGGCATGAGTTGGTGCTGGCCCTTGTATCACTTCTCATGCCTACCACGTAGGATCTTTGATGGATTTTTGACCGACACATTCACATTCTAGGACTCCAATATTTGCATTTGTATGCAGCATTGTGGCAGATAACTCACCTAGCTGTGCTGATATTCCTGCTTCATAGGATATAAATGTTCATCAGCCTGGTTTTTATCTTGTTTCTGCAAGTGGGAAGAAGCTGCCTTCCAGGACAGCCTTTATTTCCCAGAAATGTTGATGCCAAATGGCAGTTCTTCATCTGCATGACGGATGGAGATAAGGAATTCTAAAAATACAAGCAGAGATGTTGAATAATTCACCTCAGACCTTCCTGAGTTTAGTACTCTGTGTTCAAGCCCTTGATTAAATTTGGTCTTTATCCCAGAAGAGCTCCAAACTTCCCTTCTGTCACGAGGCTGGAAAGAGGTGGTGCCCTGATGTGCATTTCCTGAACTGCGGGTGACTTTTCCTGCCTCCTGCAGGGGGCTCAGAGATTCCCACACACAAACCCAGGGCAGGAGTGGTGAGAAGATGACTCTTGTTCTCACACACAAATGGGTGCAAAGCCAGAACCAACTTTCCCAGAAGAGCCTCGTGCTCCTTGTGTAAACCAAAGGCATCTTGCCCTTGCAGGGAGGGACGACGTCTTCGACATCGAGATCGACGCGTACATCCACTGCGTCAGTGCCTTTGTCAAACTGGCCCAGAGTGAATACCAGCTCCTGACAGAAATTGTCCCAGAGCACCACCAGAAGAAAACCTTTGATTCTCTCATTCAGGTCAGTTGAGCCTCTGTGCTTGTAAAGGATGCTGTCTTGTCCTCCAGGAGCTGTTCAGGGAACCAGGGCCTGCACAGAGCCCAGAGAGCACGTGCTCAGAGTCCCTCACTGGTACCACAAATGTCCCATCAGCCAAATGGGCATCTGGAATGGGTGTCCTGCATTGAGCCGTTTGTGCTGCCTGGGCAAAAGTCCTGTCCTTCCTCATGAGTCTCTGGCTTTGCTGCAGGAGTCATTGGATAACTTGATCATGGAGGGCGATAACATTGTCTCAGCTGCCCGGAAAGCCATCATCCGACACGACTATTCAGCTGTGCTCACAATCTTCCCCATCCTGAAGCATCTCAAGCAGATGAAGCCAGAATTTGACCAGGTCTTGCAGGTAAATGTGACGGGATTGGAGAGGGTCCTGTGGCTCAGGTTATCTGGAGAACTTTTTGAAATGGATTATCACAGTGGCTTTGAGCAAAGCCATGGTGCTTCCGTCCCCCAGCACGGACTGGAAGTGACACAAATACAGCTTGATCCTTTCTGTGGTGGTGAACCAGCAACTCAACATCTCTCAGCAGCAACTCTTTTCAGTTCAAGTCCCGACCCCGATGGACCACCACGACATCTTCCCTTTCTACCTGGAGAATGTGGGATTTCATGTGTTGTTGATGGGGCTGTAAATATTCTTCTGGCACATGGGGATCTGAGAATGAGATGCTGGGGTGAGGGATGAGGGAGGGTAGGTGCTGGGTGGAAGTTCAGATGCTATTTGCTTTCCTTTTCTGATCTATTGGAACTATTCCAGGGAACTGCAGCAGGCACTAAGAACAAACTGCCAGGGCTGATCACTTCCATGGAGACCACTGGTGCGAAGGCACTGGAAGAGTTTGCAGACAACATTAAGGTAGGATTCTCCTCAGTGGTCTCTGCTCAGGCTTGGAAGAGGGTTTTTTGGAGCAAAACCCCTAGTTTAGCTTTCAGCTTTCCATGAGACCATGAAGTTTCTGACTGAAGCAGGAACTTGCTGGATTGCTTGGGACAGTCAAATACCAAGTGCTTGGTGCTGGTTTCAAACACAGAAGGCCTTTGCCTAAGACCCTTAACAGGCATACTACAAATAATTTGACATGAGCATCAAGGCCTCTGCAGATACCAAGTCTATCTCAGAATTAATCCTCTTGAAAAAGAAAGGAAAATTGCTGCCTTGAAAAGTTTTGGAGGACTCATGTTAAGCTGTCCCTGTGTAAGGTGGGCTTGGTGAATGGTAGGTGAGCTGAAGGTGTGATGGTCACATGCTGAGCAGACCCCTGAGGTTCTGAGCTGCTGGTGCATGGCAGCTCTGGTTTCTGAGCACCAGGAGATGGCACTGCAAGAGCTGGGCCAGAGGGTGTTGGGAGTGGCTGGATAAAGAAGAAGCCTTTCAGCTCACTTGTAGCAGCAGTTGTATTGTAGATGTCTCCCCTTACATGCTCACCTTCTGTCTCTCTTCCCTTTTCAGAATGATCCAGACAAGGAATACAACATGCCAAAAGATGGGACAGTTCATGAACTCACCAGCAACGTACGTGATGATGATTTGAACCATCCTTTGTGGAAAACAGCTTCTGAAGGAGTTTTAAAAAGAGCAGTAGGGAAATTTCCCAAATTAAGGTGTTGTGGCATTAACAATTACACAATTACCTGATTTCCATGGCAGGATGAGCTGGTGACCCTTGCTCAGCCATGGCGTGACTGGGGAAAACCCAGCAATTCAAAGGAGTGTAGTGATTTGTTTCTTGAATGCCTTTAAGTGTGGGGGAACAAATGGTCCTTCATGCTCCTTAATAGCAGAGCATAGGAGATGTAATGTTGATTGCTCCTAACTTCCCTCCCTTGCTTCCAGGCCATCCTTTTCCTACAACAATTACTGGATTTCCAGGAGACAGCAGGTGCCATGCTGGCATCACAAGGTACGTACGTGCATGAGGCTTATTTGGGCATGCAGTTCCTTCCTTCCTCCAATTGCCTGGACATCTTCCCTGAAGTGACCAAACCTCAACATGCACTGTGAGCTTGTTCTCCTCCTGTCCTTCCCCCTGTGGTTTGTCTTGTCCTCCGATCTGCCTTGACCACACAGTTGGTTATCTGGAGAACTCCAAGGGATGCAGAGTTCCCTGCTGGCCTTCCACACTTGCTCCTGTCAGGTACCATGGGGTGGTGTTTATTGCTGGTGTGCTCTGAGAGAGGATGCCTGGGTCATTTAGCTCCAAGTCTGGCCCTGGCCTGGTGCTGTGTGACTGTGCTGGAGTGAGGGTGGCTGCTCAGCTGGGCCATGTGTGGTGAACAGCACCTTCCTCTGCTCAGAGTACAACAGCAGCAGCAAAAATCTCCTCAGCCTCGAGACATGGGCAAGCTGGGACTCTGGAGCTATTTGTGTGCCCTATCAGAGAGACAAGTTTTAGTTCTGCTCTCCAGGCTGCTGAAGAGACTCACTGCAGAAATAAAAGCATAGATCAGAAGCTGAGAGCTGCTCGTGTAGCAGGGTGCTGCTGCATATCAGCTGGAGTGGGATTCTTGGTTCTGTGCAGAGCAGCAGCTCCAGGCTCTCCAGTGAGCTCTTGGCCTCGGCAGAGCTCGTGATTTCAAGGGGGTTGGAATAGAGCAGACTGGAGATTCAGGGGGCTTAGTGCCCTGAGGAGGCACAGACTGGAGAGGGTTAAAGAGTCCCTTAGAAGCAGAGGTAGGAGGAAGCTTAGAGCTGCCTCCAGACTGTTACCTGCAAAGTCCTGTTTGGAAATCTTCGCTAATTCTAAATCAACTCAAACTAGGATGTCTCTGCTTCTGCCACATCTCCTCTAGCCACTGCCTTGTGCCATCTCCACTTGCAAGCTCAGTGTGCTCAGACCCTTCTGGGCCTTGGCTCTCTCTCCTTGGCCAAAGAAGTGGTCTGAGCTTTTTCTTGGAACAGTCAACTGTTTCCCATGTTGTCCCTGAATGGTGATGTCAGCACTGTTGTTTGGAAGTCTTGACATGTTGTCTTGCAGTGAGATCTGTCTTAGCTGATTGAAAAGGCAGCATAGATTTGAGGTAGCTTTGCCTTGAAAGCAGGTTTGGACTGATTTGGAATGAGGTGTCTTGCTAAATACAACCAGTGACAATGCAAACAATATCTCCAGCAGGGGAAGGAGGTTGGACTCTGCCTTTCCTCTGTGATCTCCACTCCATTTGTGGCCTTGGAGGGACTCCTGCCTGCTCTCCTGTGCACCTGCCTGTGGCTGCTCTGTGTTAATATCTGCTTTGTTCTCGAAGGGATGGTGGTCTCTAACCTGTCTTTTTGCACTTTTGCATTTCTTTTTCTCTCTCGTCCCTCCCCTTTTCTCTCTGCTCTGCCTAATCTCTGTAGTTCTTGGGGACACATACAATATTCCTTTAGATCCCAGAGGTAAGCAAACTTACCCACACCTACCTGTTCATATTGCCTCGGACTCTGGTGATGTACGTTAATCCTTTATCTTCCAGCAGTTGTAAATAAATTAACACATAATTGAAAAGGGGGAAAAGGGGAGGGTTAATAATCCTTGCCAGTGGGCTGGAGAGAATAGGGAGGGCTTGTCAGCAGCAGACAATGAGGGATGCCACAAGAGCTGAAACAGGCTCGAGACACTCTGATGGCACTGAATCTCTTTGGCACAGGTAGCAGATTGGCCCAGCTGGTGTCGTGCTTTATCCCGTGTGCACTCAGCTCCTCATTGTCCAGCTCCCAGCAACAGGAGCCTCAAGGCCTTTCCCATGGGGTGCTGGTGAACTCGGACCACCCGAGCTAGTTCTGGCTGCCAAACTCTCCGGAGGGGGCAGGAGGAGGTGGCCACCCCACGTGTCCTGTGGGCCCCATGCCCACAAGCCCTCGAGGGCAGAAAACCATCTCCAGACAGAGGAGCATGTGCCAGCCTGGAGTCACTGCTGCCTGTAGGGGCAGCCTCCCGTGCTGGCACAGTCCCTCCTAGAGCCAGGCAGGCCCTGTCAGCAACCATGGGGATGGCTGAAGCTTTCCAGAGCCCTTCTGCTTGTTTCAATTACTGTTGTGTGCTTGCTGTTAACAGCTCCAGCTCATTGTTCTCTGATTGCCAATTTCTAGTGCTTACCAACCCTTTTCAGGTGGTGGGGGAAGGATGGGGAGGAGGAGTTTAATGACTCTCTTTCTGATCAAGAGGATGTTCCCTGAGTGCCTGGAAGGAAAGGAGAGATTTCTGCCGGGGTGCTCTGCACTTGATGCAGACACGAGGACTGAGGGTGCAGAGCTCTTGCCCCCTCGCCCTGGATGAGCTGCTGGCAGTGGGCTTGAAGCAGGAGCTGATTTCACTGTTGATGGGAGCCAATTCCATAGCAACAGGGATAGGGCTTGTTGGAATAGAGGCAGGCTGACCACACCACCCCCCCTTCCCAGGGCATGTTAACTGGCCTGAGACTTTTCTTTTCAGAGACCAGCTCCTCAGCCAGTAGCTACAGCTCAGAGTTCAGCAGGCGGCTGCTGAGCACCTACATCTGTGAGTACCCTGCACACCTTCCTGTTTCTGCCCCATGGACACGCCTTCACTGGGCTCACTCCTGGGTGAAGAGCACAGGCTGTGTCTCTTCTCCACGTGATCTTTCCACATTTGAGCTGGAGTCTGATGGGAGGGATGAAAAAAGGGTCAGACTGGGAGTTTCAGACTGTTAGAGTAGGACAGGACAAAGCACAGTGCAGCAGCTCTCTGCTGCAGAGCTGTTTCCTTAAACCATCGTCACCTTCAACCTCATGAAGGCCCCCAACTGCCAAAGGGGAGTTTAACAGTAAGAAAGTGAGATCAGTGGTTTCTGTCTCTGTTACAATGGAGATCAGCTCCTTCAGCTTCTGTGAGACCTGAGCCTGCATTGTGTCAGGTCCTGGGACTTCCTCTGAACCCAAAATGCACCTGTAGTGCCAAGGCATGGAAGGCAGTAGTTTGCAGAGAGGTTTTGGTGACTTGCTAAAGACAAATCCTTGTAAGGACTGGTAAGTACATGTGATTGTAGCTTTTGTGCAGGCAGTCAGGCCTGAGCTGTTCACTTTGCTGTGGGCCCACAGCTTGGTTTGCTTTGTCAGTAATAAGTTCCAGTGCAAAACTCCTTGTTCTGTGTTTTTCCCTCTTTAAGGCAAAGTGCTGGGCAACTTGCAGCTTAACCTTCTTAGCAAATCCAAGGTTTATGAAGACCCAGCTTTGAGTGCCATTTTTCTGCATAACAACTACAACTACATTCTGAAATCTCTGGAGAAGTAAGTGTGTGTCTGAATCTCCCTCGAGTCCAAGGCTGATTGGATGGTTTTGGAGCAGAGCTCTGCATCAAGAGCATTTACTTGCCAGCCTGTCTCATATCTGCTTTTTCTTCCATTTTTGAAACTGCCTCTTTGAAGGTTTTGCAGTATTATAAACATCACATTACCTGAGAGTGGAAGATAAAAGCATTAGGAAATGCCTTAGGTTTTAGAGAATCCTTTGATCTTGGGAGGATTGAGGATGTGGCTTTGGAAAGTAACTCAAGAGTTGCTTCTGTCTCCCAGTTTGCACATTTCAAGGAACATTTTATTGTGAAGGGCTGAAAGGAACTTGTTGATGGGGGGTTGAAATGCTGCCATCCTGAAAGCAGCCCGGAGAGCAGCTGGCTCAGGTGCTTCCTGAGGTTTCCTGTTCTTCCAGGTCTGAGCTGATCCAGCTGGTGGCTGTGACACAGAAAACGGCTGAGAGGTCCTACCGGGAGCTCATTGAGCAGCAGATCCAGACCTACCAGCGCAGGTCCGTGACATCCTCTGCCTTTCCCTTGCTTTTGTCACTTTGGGAGCTCCTTAGGAGCCAGTGCTGCTGGAGCAGCAGGAGAGATTCACCTAAACCAGAAACTTGTCTAAAACCAAAGCAGAGTATTTTTGGTTTCCAAGCGATTAATCCAATCTCCCTTGGGAAGGGGTCACTGTGGGAAGTTTTGGGGTGTGTATTGTCTGAGTTGGCCTTTGGGTCATGGGTGAAGACAGATGCTATGGTAGAGGTGTGAGTAACTCTTTGCTTCTCTCCCATCTCATTGCACATGCAGCTGGTTGAAGGTGACAGATTA
Organism: Edolisoma coerulescens; assembly: GCA_013397115.1. NCBI lineage: Eukaryota > Metazoa > Chordata > Aves > Passeriformes > Campephagidae > Edolisoma > Edolisoma coerulescens. Next base: position 231,887 of record VWZW01005398.1, on the reverse strand, counting down.
CATCTCGGAGAGAAACCTGCCTGTCTTTCAACCAGGAGTGAAGGTGAGAGGATGGGCAAGGATGGGCTTGACACAACAGAAGTTGCCAGAAACATCATCTCCTTTGTCATATTAAAAAATTCTCAGAAACCTTCTTTATATCTCATGCCAGTATCACTCTGCAGAGTGAGCACTGGCTGGCACGAGTGGAGAGCAGCAGTGCCTTCTGCTCTCCCCTGCCCCAGATTCATCCAAGTCTTTTAATCTCTGCCTCCATTCTTATATCTTCACCTGAGTAGATGCCTCTATTTTGGATTTTCAAAACCTGAGATCTTCCCTTGGAAAGGGCTGGAAGCATGAAGCAGTCTATTTTTGTGTCTGTTCTGGCTGAAAATTATACTTGTTAAACCTACTTCAGCTGAGTGTAGGGTGTGCTGCTCTCTGCATCTCTCTCCTCACTGCTGTAGGAGAGGGAATCCAAACCAAGTACTGGATATTGCTTAGGTTGGATGGGGAGTTGTGGGCAAACATTGCTGTTGGATGTTTATTTCTGGAGATGAAATGAGATCCCTTCCCTCCTTGTTGCAGCTCAAGGACAAGGAGAGGCAGATGATAAAGGAGCGCTTTAAGGTAAGGAGGTGTTGGATGGTGTCAGAACATCCCCTGGTTGATGGGGACACACAGATCTGCCTGAGGAGGAGACCTCTTGGTGATCAGCAGGGGAGGGAAGGAGCATCAGACTCAGTGTGGAGATGTGATTGCAGATGGGATGCTCACTGAGTTCCACTTCGGACAGGGTTTCAATGACGGGCTGGAGGAGCTGTGTAAGATCCAGAAGGCCTGGGCAATCCCAGACATGGAGCAACGGGACAAAATCCGCCGGGCACAGAAAACTATTGTGAAAGAGACCTATGGTGCCTTCTTGAACAGGTGAGACCTCCTGCAGCACTGTCCTCTCTTCTTTGGGTTTACTGAGGTCTTTGGGGCCTTGCATAGCCTGAGCTAAGCCACTTCTCTATTGTCCTGTCTTAGCTGCTCTACTTTGCACGCTCAGACATCCCCAAGCTGACCTTGAGTATTTGCCAACATCTGCTGTCACCCTGATTCCTTGGTCAGTGAGCACAAAGCCCTGAGCCTCTCTGGGCTGTTCATGTAAAATTTGTGAGGCCAGTTGTAACCAGGTCACTAGCTCCGTACAGGATACCCCGTCACATTCGAGTGGGATGTGCTGGAGTGGAGCTGATTTGTGACAGAGGAGGGGCCAGTGAGTCTCTTTGCTGTGTTCCAGTTGTTTTGTCCCCTGTTTTCTTTTGCAGATATGGCAACGTACCCTTCACCAAGAACCCTGAGAAGTACATCAAATACCAGGTCGACCAGGTGGGGGAGATGATCGAGAAGCTGTTTGACACATCAGCATAAATTTCCAGCTGTCGTGAGCTCTCCAGCTGCCAAGTACAAGCCAGTGCTCTCTCAGCAACCCTTGGGACTCCCTTCCCTTCTCCCCTGCCCCATTGTGGTGGGCAGGGTGTTATACTTGTATTTATCAGATTTATAAACCTGTGGAAACACTAACTCCTGGCTGTCTTTGCTCGGCATCCATGGGATAAGGCAAAGTCTGCCCTGTGGGCTCCTGTGTTTGCACATCCACCTCACCTGGGTTTGTGTTAATGCCTTGATGTGCAGACAGGGGGAGTGCGTTTAAAAAAAAAGAAAGAAAAACACACAAAATACACCACAAAAAAAACCCCTTTTGGGTGCAGCCCTTCTGTTAAGGGCAGGAGGCTGTGAGCTCCAGATGGTGCCACCTGCTTCCCTGATGGATTTTGGGAATCTCAGTTCTGTAGGATCGCAAATGATTTCACGTTGTTAATCTCAACTGTTATTTAGTTTGATGCTGATTCTGGGGTTTGGGGGTGCCTGGCAGGGCTGCAGTCCAGTCATGTACAGGGATATTTTACCCCAAACCCGGACCTGTATCAGTGCTCTGTTCCACCTGAGGCAGTGGCAGTGGGGTGGTGGCAGGGCCTGGAGCTGTGGCAGAGCAGTGGGAAGCAGAGGGAGCTCCATGGTGGCCTGGCTGGGTGCTGCTCCTCATTGAGCTGAGGCAGAGCAAGTGTTCCCATAGTGATTTCCACTCAGCACCTTCCTCCCATCCCTGTTTGTCTCCTGTCTTCCTAAACTCGATGCATCTCTTCCCTGCAAGCAGCCAAGCCCATTCCCTTTGTTTAAACCATGGACATCACATGAAGAGCAAGTGCTGCTCTCCCACGAGCCTTGGAGCAATCCTGGCAGGCTTTGATATGGGAGCTGGACTCTGACACTCTGCACCGAGGCCTTTCAGAGCCTTGGAGCACCTGTGCTGTATCTGTGGTCTCTGGCCAGGCACCTCCTGCTCCCCCCTCCCTCTCTCCTGCTGCCTGCTCCATTGTTTGCCTGTGACAATTGAAATACAGGGTTTCCATAGAGCGAGGAACACTCACAATAGCTGCTGCTTTGCAATTTGGGGCAAATCCATCATTCACCTGAGCAGTGTTTGCAGCAGTGTTTGCTGGTGTCTGATTAGCCCAGCAGTGGAGGAGCTGTTGGATGTTAGAGCTGGGATGAGAGCACAGGTCCTGCTGTGGCAGACCCAGCTGCCTGCCTGGGCTGTGCCTCCTCAGACAGATGTTACTCAGGTAGCTCCTGCCCTTTCTGGACCCCTGACCTCCTCTTCCTCAGCCTGGTGTAGCAAATGCCTGAAAAACAGCAGATGTGACAGGCTTATCCAGCCCAGAGCTGGACCATGGTGTGAGTTTAAGTCTTGACCACTGCACCTGACTGTTTTTATGTGTCTGACCATGCAGGCTCACAGTGCCAACACGACAGCCCTCCCTGCAGGGACCTTCCTCCTGCTGTCAAATCTCAAATGTCTGTGGAAACCTGAGATCCTGTACTTGCTGCTTGTAACCTCTGCCAGCTCCAAGAGCCTCCGGAGGCCGGCAGGCGCCGGACAGTGTTTTTATAGATAAGCAAATCTCTGCTGACTTGTGTTACATTCAGTGTTGAGTCTGCTGGATACACACTCTGACATTCACCAGAAGGAGCTGGATTCCATCTTACTGGATCTGTTTCTGCCACTGCAGCAGTCTGATATGAATTTCTTTCTTGAGGAGAGTGCGTGGAATTCATGCTGAGCTGTAAAACTTGTTTTATTGCAGCTGATCCCAGGGCGAGGCAATTCACCCGGAACGGTCGCAGGCAAAGCCAGGAGAGGGGAGGGGAGCTTTGCCTGCAGCGTTTCTGGAGCACCTGAGCCAATGTGCAAGAGCTGAAATCCTCCCTGAGCTGATGCTTTTATGCCAACCGGAGCCCGAAGAAAATGCATGAGATCGTTCAAGGGTCTGGGATGGGGCTGCATCCTGTTCTCCAGAGGCTCTGGGAATGCCTCTGCATGGCCCCCACCAACAGAGGCCTTTCTGGGCTTTGCTGTCAGCCTGTTGCCCCAGGAAAGCTGTAGCAGACCAGGGCTGGGGGAGAGATGCAGCCAGAGAAGGGATGCAGGATGTCCTGCTCCCTCCCGGTCACTCCATTACCAGCACCAGTAGCTGACTGGGTTGTTTCTACCCCAGGGGATGCCCTGGCTGCATCTGGAGGGAGGAATGGGGATAAGAGGCTGCTGGGGGCTGAGAGCTGAGCTTGGTGATGTCTGTGCAGTGAGGAGGAGCTGGAGGTGGTGATTCCTTGGGGGAACAGGGAGCTCCCAGGTGGGAATCAAGACCCTCATTTCCCTGAGTCAAAGGGAAAGCTGAGCCACCTGGTCCCTGTTTCCTAAATCCAGCCTCCCACACAGCCTGGCTCTAAGCATTCCCTCACTGTCTGCCTCTCCCCTGCACAGGGAATGAATGTGGGGAGCCAGACCTGCTTTGGGAGCAGCAGCACGTTTTTTCCCACCCCTTCCTCAGGGTGGGAGCCTCCAGGCTGAGCTCGTGTCCAGCGCTGCGCAGCGCCAGGGGAGGGCTCCGTTCGCTCCTTGGCTTTTTATGGTAAGGAATGTGATTGCAACACGTTAATTAGGAACGACCAGGGCAGCCAGCACAGTCTGACCCCTCTCACAGCTGAGCCCTTCACACCCCTCTAAGTGCTGAGGGTGGAGCCTTGGAGTGGTGCTGACACCGTGGCAAGGGGCCACGGATGGGGCTGAACCCCCTCTGCCCGCCCCCCTGCTTCCCCCAAGGCTCCTGTGGGGTTTAACCCCCTTCCCTCACCTCCTGTTCTGCCCTGACCCAGGGAAGACATCTCTGATTTCCAAGGTTTTGGGGCCAGAGCCCCATTTCTTCCTTGTTTATTTTTTAGATGCCCAGTGGCTATGCCAGGATCTGGGAGTGCTTCCTGCTGCCTCCTCATACTGGGGAGAAAAATTTGGCAGAGTAAGTGTTTGAAAACAAACCCACAAACCAAAATAACTTCTCTAAGTTATAAATCTTCCCTAGTGATAAATCTGTGTAGAGAGCTCACTGGAAAACTCACACTAACTGAGCTTTCAGCCAAGTGTCCCTCGTCTCCCTGCCCACTCTTGGACTTGATGGGAGCTGAGTTTAGCCTATTCATTTTTCACTTCCAGTTAAATATGCTTTTATTAAATTTTAACTGGAACATGGGGACTTGCAGTGCTCTTAATTTAAGATAAAACCTCCCAAGGCAATGGACCAGGAGCACATTTCTCTCAGCTGGGAGCATCTTGAGTGTCAGAAGGTCCTGATGCTCTTGACTTTTCTATCTGGGCCTGGTGTGCTCTGTTATTTGAGGAGGAAAGTAGCTTCCCAACATGGTTTTGTGCTGGCAGCAAAACCTTGTGTTTGCCCTTGGAGGGCTTGCCAAGGCATGGGCTGGGTGTGAGGGCGATGGTTTCCTCCTCAGATGAGCAGGGACAGTGTCAGAGAAGCTGGAGGGGTTTCTTTTCTCTAATACTGTGTATGCTGCAAACAGTGCAATGATCTGGCCCAGGCTTCACTCTTACAGCCTGCAGACAAGTGAGAGCCAACTGATGGGTGAGCATCCATAAAATGAGGAGGGGGGTTGGATGTGTCACAACACAGAGCCCTGACCTTGTGAAAGCCCTGACCTTGCTGTCTGACCATCACCAAGCCCCTCTCTGCTCCTGGAGAGGGTGAGAGCAGCCATGTGAGCCATAGTGCATGTCAGGGGGGTTTTGGGGTGCTGGAGGCAGCAGTGAGGTGCAGCCCCCCAGGCTGGAAGCTGTGCAGAGCCTGCCCCCAGCCCGCTGTCACCCTGTGGGACCTCACTGCTGAACAGGGACCAGAAACAAGCAGGTGCCAGTGGTGCCCATGGCCTGGGAGAGGGGCCACAGCGATGCTTTGGGCTGGGAGCTCAGTTAGGGGTGTCCTGGGATGTGTCTTCAAAGTGGTCCTTGGGTGGCTGGGCAGCTCTAGAGCAGTTAGCAGGGTAGGGCAGGGTCAGCCATGGGCCTGGGAGGCTGTCAGAAGGGCTGGGGTGGGATGGGTGGGGGAGCAGAGCCAGTCTCTGATGCCATGAAGGGACGGGGGACACTGCACCCCCTGCCATGCCAGCAAAGGGACCTGTGCCCTTGGGCAGTGCAGAGGTGGTGGGACAACATTTCCATCCATCCCAAGGTGAGCTGATAACTGTGGATTGAGAAGGAGAGTGGATTGAACCCCTTGGGGTGTGTGGGATCCATTGGAGCCAGATCCTGCAGCTCTCTGAGCAGAGGTAGATGAGGGCAGGAGGAAGATAAGGCTTTTAGCTGTGTTTGTGCAGCTGATTCAATGTTTTCCCTGGCTGTGAAGGGTTGAGCAGGGAGGTAAATGCAGATGTAATTAATGGAGCTGTTTATACGCTGCTCTCTGTGACTTATGCTGGGAACAGGACTAGACTAAATATCACCATTACTGATAGGAGGAGGTGGCCGATTTATGGCCCTCTCTGTGGGGAGAGGAAGATCTGGTTATAATAACACTCAGCAGGGGAAAAGAAATGTTTTACAGTCAAAAGCTTCTCAAGAAAAAACGCCAAGCACTGGGGCTGGGTGGAGGAGGTCTGTGTCAGGACCAGAACCCCAGGGAGAGCCAGGGTGCTGGACAGAAATACCCATCCCAGTCCTGGGGAGCTCTGCTGTGGGGATTCACAACAGTGAAATCTGTGCAGACAGAGCCTCTGGAATGGGAGTTTATAGAGACCTGGCCTTCATGGAGGGGCTGTTGGGGTACACACCTGGGAATTGCAGGGTTGCACAGCACAGCTCATCCCAGCTCCGTGGCACTTTCACCACCGCCTCTGGCTGTGCTCTGCCACAGGGGTTTCAAAAGGGTGAATTGATCCTAGTCCAGTGATGCTCTTCTGGTAAAGAAAAGAAAGATCTTCACTTAAAGCCCTTGGCTGGTGGCGGTCACAGGGCTCAGGCACCTGTTGGAGCCTTTGCAGGGCTACGAAGTGAGGGTGTGAATCACAGCAGCCTCTTGTGGGCACGTACAGCTGCACTCAGCGGCTGCAGTGCCGTTCCTGTGCCGCAGTGCCCCCCTCCAGGGATGGGCTCGGACACCACCCACATCCCCCACCCCCCTCAGCTTCCCTGCACCCAGCAGGTCCCACCACCCCCCAGCACCCGCCTCTCCTCCGCTGCAGCTGTGGGGCTTCCCAAGGGAGCTGGACACGGCAGGTGGGATGGAGAGGCTTTATTGAGGCTTCCTCGCCTTGCTGGGCACCCCCAGCTCTCACACAGCCCTGCCTGTCCCGCCCAGGGAAGCACTGTCAGTGCCCTGCTCGTCTCCACGAGCACCTCGCCTGGCTGAGATGCTGAGCTGCCCCCAGGCTGTCCAAAGGCATTAAAATCCTTCCCCTAGCACGGGGCTGTGGTCCATGGCTCTGCTTCCCTGGCAAACAACCTCCCTCCTTGCTGGTCCTTGGTGACCTTCTGTGCTTCACTCCTGGATTTTCCTACCTGAGCTGGGTTTGTGCCCAGCGCTGCCCCGGGATGCAGCTCCTGAACCAGGACACAAACAAACCAAAACTTTCCAAATGTCCCTAAAAGGGCACCCACTGTCTCCAGAGGCTGTGCTGGTTGGAGGGACCAGAACTTTCCGCAGGCTCTGGGTGTAGATGCAACAGGGAGTAAGTCCATCCATGACAGAGGAACGGGTGTTTACACATGGCAGTGGATTTTTGGGTTTGATCTCTCTGCTCTCAGCAAGTGCTTGGTGGAAGCAAATCTTGTCCTTGGTTGGTTCTCGGCTGAGTCTGTATCAGCAGCATCACTGTTATGATATCTGGATGCATTTGAATGAAAAGGTTTCAGCTGGACCCATTTGAACCCAAAACGTGGCCCAGCCCCAGGCCTGCGATGCTGCAGGAGACTGCAAAGCCGTGGGGTGGGAGGAAGCTCTGCTAGCTGATGTTGGAGGTGACGGAGGAGCCATCTGCTCTCTGCTGCTGTCCCACCAGCTCTGCCTCCCCCCAGGGCTGTGCGGGGACCCTGCAGCGCGCGGCGGAGCGGCCGGGCAGGGCCTCGCTCAGCTGGGTCACCTCGCTGAGCTCTGCCTCCAGCGTGCTGACCGTGTTGGCGGCCTGGGCCACGTGCACCTTGTGCGCTGCCCTCTTGTGCAGGAGGCAGCTGAAGATCTTCTTGAAGCCCTTGCGGAAGTGTTTGGAGACCAGGGCGTAGACGATGGGGTTCACGCAGGAGTTGGCGTAGGAGATGACGTGCGAGAGGATGCGGAGCACGTACGTGGAGTGGTTGAGGGGGAAGTACCCGAACCACACGCAGAGGATGACCAGGTGATGGGGCAGCCAGCAGAGGCAGAACAGGATGGCGACAATGATGATCATCCTGGTGACCTTCCTCTTGGCCTTCTTGGACTCTGACATGTGTTGGAGAGGGTCCACGGACCGCCACAGGTAGCGAACAGTCCGCAGGTAAGTGAGGCTCAGGATGAGCACGGGGATGATGTAGCTGAAGATGAAGGTGCAGATGTCCATGACCTTGCGCCGGGAGATCTCCCAGATGGGGTGGCAGACGGTCAGGTTGGCCAGCTGGAACTCCTGGTAGTAGCTGAGGTAAGGGCCCGAGAAGATGAAGGAGAGCCCCCAGATGAGGCAGATGGCCAGGAGGGCGTTTCTGGGCGTCCTCAGCTCCCTGGAGTGCAGGGGGTATCGTATGGCCAAATACCTGCACGGGAAAGGGAGAGGGACATGGCTGCAGCCCTGGGGAGGGCACAGAGAGAACATCTCCAGGAGCAGACTGGAGAGAGGGCAGAAATGACGGATTTGAGCTTTCCAGGGCAATTAGTCACACAACTGATTCCCTGGAGCTTCTAGGGACCCTGTGCAGCACAAAGGATTGAGGAAGATTCTCTCCCTGACCCCGTCCCATCACCCTCTGTTCCTAGCAGTGGTTGTGGGGACAATGGGGATGGTCCCATTCTGTCCTTCCCCTAATCCAGCAGACCCTCACTTGATCATCACTGTCTGGCACAAGTGATTGGAGCAGTGAGGATACAAAGGCAGGAGCAAGTCCCCAGGATCCCCAGACACAGCATTCCTCATACTGGCACACGTGAGAGCACATCACCCTTTTCGGTTTTGCAATTAGCTGGTCCCTTAATTGATCTGAGGCTTGAGCAATCCCTCCCTTGCTCAGCGTGTCTGTTCCCTCCTGCTCCATGGGGTACGGGGGGAGAGGCAGCCCCTGGATGTGTTTTAGCTCCCGGGGGTGCTGTCAGCAGCCAGGGCAGTGCCGTGCTGGGACGGCAGGACACATCCAGCCTGGCTCCAGGGCCACCCAGGGGACTGGCATATGGATTTCCACATCCCATCTCGCAGGTTTTGGGCACTGAGCAGAGCAGCACCGGGAGCTCCCAGCCTCTCGCTTGCTGCAGGGTCATAACTCACCAGCCTGGCAGAGGCAGGGACTGAGGTAAAGCACAGGCAGGAGCAACAGGCTTCCCAGGGAAACCCACCCTGGAACAGGCTGGGATTATCACTGGGACAAGGGACAGCACTGGGACAGAAAGGGGCTTTTTGCTAATAGAAGGGGAGGGTGGGAAAATCAGTGTCTCAGCTCAAACACGCCAGTGTTTTTCCTCCTCAAGGTCTGCCTGCTTTGCTGGGGGCTGTTGGGAGGGTAGGGGCTCTCTCCGTGCATCCCAGGGAGAGCCAGAGCTGTGCAGGGACTGAGCTTTGCTTCTCTCTCTCATTTTTCATCCCCACTTTGCTGCCACAGCCTGTGGATAAATCCCAGTCCTACAGCTTCTGGGTCTGAAAGCTTCCTCCAGCTGGGCTCTGGGGCCAGGGATCCCCATCCAGCCCTTTGCAGGACCTCCTACTGGGTGGCTGCACTTCCTTGCACACATCAGCTGGGAAATGCTCCTTGATTCCCCGAGGAACCCCAGGAGATCGTAGAAATCAGGATTTAGCTCCAGGGGATTTTGTCCCCTCTCTGCCCAGGTGGGATCCAGAGAAAGAGGAGCCTCAGGGTGCAGGGAGCCCCCCCACCCCGTTCCCTTTCCTACCTGTCGAGGGAGACGGTGGCCAGGGTGAAGCTGCTGGCGTACATGGTGAGGTAGATGAAGAAGTGCACGGCCTTGCACATGAAGGGCCCGAACACCCATCCCTCCAGGGTGTAGATGGTGGCTTGGAAGGGGACGCAGAAGAGGATGAAGCAGAGGTCGGCCACCCCCAGGTTGAGGATGAAGAGGTTGGTTGTGTTCTTCACCTGCCCATTGCGCAGCAGCACGGCCAGGACCAGGCTGTTGCCCACCGTGCCCACGAGGAAGATGATGAGGTACACGAGTGGGATGATCACGGACTCGGGCTGCCAGCCCCCCCCGGAGCCCTCCAGCGAGCCGTTCATGGCCGGGAGTGCACGGACAGGGGCTGGGTAGGGGGGAGCGTGTGTGGAGAAGGCACCGGGGGGGCACACAGGGTGAGGGCGTGCACAGAGAGAGCAGCGAGGAGCGCGCCAGGGATGCAGGAAAGGGGAAAGGGGGTGCGGGGAGAGCACGCTGGGGAGCACCGAGGGGAGGAAAAGGAAAAGGGGGTGCAGGGAAAGGTCAGTGAGGAGCGCACCAGGGATGCACAGGAAAGGGGTGGACAGGAAAAGAGGTGCAGTGGGGGGTGCAGCAGGGATGCAAAGGAAAAGGGGGTGCACGGGAGAGGTCAGCAGGG
>VWZW01005398.1:127393-218254 GCA_013397115.1 Edolisoma coerulescens | reverse complement strand
GGGGCTCCCCTGGGCCGGCCTCGGGCCCCGTGCGGGGGCACCCCGGAGATGCGGGCGGTGCTGGCCTGGGCCTGCGTGAGGGTTTGGATAAAACGGCTCAGCCTGGCTTTCCCGAGTTAGGGAATGACCTGTGCCGCTTCTCCCTCCGAACCGCGTGACAGCTGGCGGCACTCTCCGCAGCGGGGGTGTGTGCTGGGCTCTGTGCTTTAGGATAAGAGCGGGTCACCCGTGAGCTACTCGTGGTGATATTGCAGCTTGAAGTGAGCAGTAATAGATAAAAAAAGATCTTTTAACAGGTGCGCTGAGGTGGCAGACCGGCTCCTGCAGATTTAGTGCTTCTGAAATCTCGGCATGTAAAGCTCGTGGAGTTTTTGTAGGTGAAACTTCGATGTGAAACCAGTCCAGCTGCACAGCTGTGATAGAGCTGAGTTTTATCTTCTGGGTCAGAGGGAGGCCCGAGGGAAATCAGGTTGCAGTTTTCCACGTGGCATATGGCAGGTGTTGTGTAGTCAGTAACTATTGAGGAAGATGCAGACAGAGCAATTGCCCTGGCAGTGGTGGGAATGTCTTAAGTCAATGAAAAAATAAAAAAATTTCAGGGGGTATGAATTCAGCAAGTAACTGTGCAGGATAAAAGAGAGTCTGAAAAAAATCTTGGGTAGACAGCAGGGATGAGAAGGGCTGTGTTGAGACATTGCAGTCTGACTTAGTTGTTCTGCAAATGCAGAATAATTCAGTGTAATAACTATTGGTGCAGGTTTTTAATACTTCAGAGACTTTCTTTTAGGTGTAGTCCCAAGAAAACACTTTGATAGACACCTGGGATTTTAAACTTTAAATGTTTGGTGGTTTCTTTAGGTATAGTAATAGTGTTTCTCTTGTTGGGGTTGTTGTACAGTCTGTGTTGTGGGTTTTTTTTTTTAAAGGCTTCTTGATAAATCTTGAAAGGGAAATTTTAGCATGTGAATATATATAGCTCAGAGATTTCTTGTTTGTGGTGGAGATTTTATTTCATAAAGTAACCTGCCTTGTAAACAGAATGAAAAACATCAGATTTGCTGGAACGTGGCATGATTTTATTTGGTAGGAATAACTGAGGGAATAAAGGAAGTGCAGGAGCTCTGCAAATACACTGAAGGATGCAGAGACTGGATGGAAATGATGGAGTGATGGTGTCACAGGGCAGTGCTTTGTGTCACAGATATTTGTTACAGCAGGCCTAGAAATGTGCTGAAAAATTGAGAAAATCAGCCCCCTGAGTTATTTCCAAAAGCTCTTTTATGAGGTTCTGTGCTCAGAAGGCACTCTGTGGAAGCTGTGCTGGGGAGGCAGCAGTGATTCTGTTCAGGGTGTTTTTATCCTTTTCCTGGGAGAGGGGACGTTTCGGGGCAGGAGAGCTTCTCTCTACCTCAGTTCTGCCAGTAAAACTGTCACAAGTGTGGCTGGGGAGGTCCTGTAGCCAGGCTGGGGCAGTCAGGTGTGTTAACCCTGAAGGGTCTTTTGGCACAGCTGCTTATCCCAAAATGAGCTCTGGTGCCAGCAGCACTCCCATGGGTGTCTGTAGGAGGAGGTGCTTGAGGTTTGTCCTGGTCTCTCTGGCAGTCAGGAGCTCTGGAGTGAGCCATGGACTTGTGAGGTGCTTTAGAACCAGCAGCTCCCTCAGCTCTCTGTTTCTAGGAGGTTTTGGGGTGCCCCACTGTTCAAATTGCGTTTGTTTAATGGGATCTGTGGGGTTCCCTCCTGTTATTTTGGGGTGGAGGGAGGAGCTGTGCCAGCTGCACTGAGTGGGCCTTAACGCCAGCCACAGTCCTGCAGATCGTGAAGGAGTCGCAGCAGCAGCACGGCCTGAGGCACGGGGACTTCCAGAGGTACAGGTGGGTGTCAGGAGCTGCTCCTGGGGCTTGGCTTCACTTCATTTAAAATGTAACCCCTCTGTAGCAGGCAGCAAAACACATCTGCCAGGTGAATACCCCTGACAGGCTGTTCCACCTGAGGCCATGTGTGCTGCTCTATGTTGGCTGTACTGTGCTGTGGCTGTGCAGATTGGCTCCCCCCTGCCCGTAGGAGCTTGAGTTCACACCTCCCTGATAGTCATTGTACCCTCCAGAACTCAGTGTTCAATAAACACACATAAAGCAGTTAGTGGTGAGAACATCACCCTGATTTTTCAAGATCATCAATAACTATGTGTCTTCTTACCTTGTTCTCTATAAATTTCTGCTTTACAGATAGTTTTAGAGCTACCAAATGTCACACATGGAGTTCTAGTTGTTAAAACATTGCCTGGCACAGCCTTTAGTCTTTTTTTTTTCCTATTTGGATAGAGGAGTAAACAGAAGCAAAGCTGTCCTTTGGCCAAGCTGACTGTGGTTGTCTTTTCTTTAGGGGTTACTGCTCCCGCAGGCTGAGGCGGCTCCGCAAAACTCTCAACTTCAAGATGGGCAACAGGCACAAGTTCACTGGGAAGAAAGTGACTGAAGAGATCCTCTCAGACAACAGGTACAAGGACGGGATGGAATTGAGAATTCAGTATGTTACTGAAGAGTTTCTTTCAGTAATTTCTGTTTCAGGTGGAGAACTGTTCCGTGCAATATCATCTAAAATGTTTCTTTCCAGAGATGTGTGTTGTTGATATTAATAAAAGTTCAGGCTGTAGTGCAGGTGCAGGAGACACTGGTCAGATCCAGCTTCATCCAGTGTGATAATCAGTAAATTTTTATGACATTAAAAAGGAAATGCTTATTCAGGTCTGTTGCAAGGTAGCCATGGGAATGCTGGTAATATAAATGGTGTAACCAGCAAGGTTGTGGTTGGAGATGCAATCCCTTCCCTTTGAACAGAAATATTGCATTGCAAGTTTTACTTAAATCTGAATTTGACAGAATGCTCGTCTGACAGAATATGTGGAGAATAGCCAGGATTTTGGGCTCACTTCCCATCTTTTAGGAACATTTGAAATGTCTCCTGTCTTGTCTTTTCTTGTGGGAAAACAACGCATGATGCTGCATTCACCCGTGTTGTTAAGACCATATTGAACCAGTTTGAAGAGTGGCCTAAAATGATAAATCCCTTGGCTTTGCAGTGTCTGTGGTGCTAGGGAATGATGCCAAATTCTCTTCCTCAGTGAGGTAATTACACTTCTGAGTGAAAAACACAGCAGAAACCAGTTAGGAACAACAAGACTTTGTGTGCTTAGAACGTTAGGAAGTAAAAGCATCTGCCTCTTACTAACCAAGCTGAGCTTCTGCTACCGAACTTTGCAGAACAAATGGGAAAGAACTGGTGGTGATGCAACTCTTGTCTGAGTGTCATTATTCTCCCATGGACCCTCCTGTGCCCTGCAGGTATTTGCTGCTGATCCTGATGGATGCAGAGAGGGCCTGGAGCTATGCCATGCAGCTGAAGCAGGAGGCCAACACGGAGCCCCGCAAGCGCTTCCATTTGCTGTCGCGGCTGCGCAAGGCCGTGAAACACGCCGAGGAGCTGGAGAGGCTCTGTGAGAGCAGCAGGGTGGATGCCAAGACAAAGCTGGAAGCTCAGGTAACCACTGATACTTTCATCTTGTTGTACAGCAAAGGATGAGCAAGAAACCTTTGGATTGGGGGTGAAGAAATAATTACTGTCTCTCAATAGATAATAAAAGTACAAAGAATTGAGGGTGACTAAGATGGTGCAACACAGCCTAAGAAACTGCTTATCTGCTGTTACCTTTTTGTTAGATGTGCTGAAGTAGCCACCTAGAACACAAGATTTGGGGGTTCACTTCCTGGAAAACGGAAAACAACTGTTGTGACCTCTTTGAACAGTGCTGTACTCAGTTAATTAAACTGCCTTTGTATAGCATATTGCTGGGAAAAAAAGTTTTGTGACATCAGTGGGCCATTGCATAATAAGCAAGAAATATCTTTGCTTTAATTTCTGAGCAACCTTGTCTAGTGGAAGATGTCCTTGTCCATGGCAGGGGGGTTGAAAACAGATAATCTTTAAGCTTCCTTCCAACGCATTCCATTTTGTGATTCCATTCTGTGATTCTATTTTATGATTCTGTGGTTCCTTAGAAATGTAGCAGAGTCAGTTAAAGGAGAAAAGGTAGGGAGCTGTAACCTGTCATCCGAATCAGTTGTCTTCCGTGGGAAGCCCAAATGAAAAGGGCAAAGCTTAGTCACTGACTGCAGGAGTCACAGCAGCCTTCATGCTAAAGGTGGCACTAATCAGGCTGTTGGTGGTGGGGAGATGACCTTGCCCTCGCTCTGTGTGCAGGCATACATGGCTTATCTCACCGGGATGCTTCGCTTCGAGCACCAGGAGTGGAAGGCAGCAATGGAGGCTTTCAACAAATGCAAGTGAGTCCCTCACTTCACCAGCTTCGTTCAGTAAATAGTGTCGGATCATTTTAGTTACGTACAGCAACTCTGTGAGTTGTTCACTTAATTGTGCTTAACTGGGAGGTGCTGCTGAAGAGATAGCAGAGACACGAAGTGTTCCCTTAGGGTAGCACCTCACAAGTGACACACACACTGCAGGGTTAACATTTGTGCTTTGCTGTAGGACCATCTATGAAAAGCTGGCCAATGCTTTCACAGAAGAACAAGCTGTGCTGTATAACCAGCGTGTGGAGGAGATCTCGCCCAACATCCGCTACTGTGCCTACAACATTGGTAAGGGAAGGGGGGGCCTCATCTGTTCACAGGAAGGCAATATTGATTTAGTTAAATCCTGGTCTAGGTGACATTGAGGCCATAGTACTTTGGGCAAATTCTGCTCATGTTCTGGGACAGTTTAGCAATGGAGAAAGGGCCTCATTTCACAACAGCACCTGTGGTTATGTGTAGAAAGACAGATTAACAGTTTGTGGTAGCTTGCCTGTGAGGTCAGAATGAAATTGCAAGTTTGTCCCTAAATTGACAGTATAAACTCTAATGATTAGTTCTTGTATATGAAAGTAATTTTGAAGTCAGATGGAAATGTGATCTCAGTTTGTTGATTCTTTCAGGTGACCAGTCTGCCATGAATGAGTTGATGCAGATGAGACTGAGGTCTGGTGGCACTGAAGGTCTTCTTGCAGAAAAACTGGAGGTAATTTATTTGCATGCTTCAACTTGAAATATTCGTTGTCACTGTGCTGAGCATGAATATTGCTGCAGCAAACCATTCAAGAGCTAGAATAGAACAGAAGTCAGCAAGCAAGCCTAGGCACTGTGGGAAACAACACTTTCCCAAAAAGCCCTTTGATTTCAAAATAGTCACGTCTAACATGAATTCAGGAGGTTCAGTTTTGCATCCCTGTAAGTTGAAGCTCCTAAGCTCAGTGTGTTCTGTGCAGGCACTGATCACCCAGACTCGGGCAAAGCAGGCAGCCACGATGAGCGAGGTGGAGTGGAGAGGGAGAACTGTCCCAGTGAAGATTGACAAAGTGAGGATCTTCCTGCTGGGGCTGGCTGACAACGAGGCAGCGATCGCTCAGGTAACCCAGCAGCCCCTTCCATCCTGCCCTTCTAACCATCCTCTTTCCTTCTGTGCAATACCTGGTACCTGAACTAAAAGCTTTTGAGTAATCTTCTCTTTCAAACTTGGGGCTGGAAGGCTAAAGGTGAAAGTGGGAATACTGATTATAACCCAAAGCTGAAGTGTCAGCTGGGGATAGCTCTCACAGTCTGCTGAGTGGGGTAGTCTGGGAGATCTGTTCTGAGTGTTCCTGCTCCTTGGAACATTCTGTGCTGCCTTTCAGCAGCAGGGTGATAACCATTATTATTAGTACATCACTTGGAAATGAAGGTTACATTTTTAAGAGTAACTGGCTTTGAATTAACTCTTCTAATTTCTCAGATGCTCCAACTTCAGAGTAGCCAAAATAAAAAAGATGCATATTCACCATGGCTTTTTCAGCCATTTGCCAGGTGTAGCAGGTGCTATGTGATTTATTCCATTCTCTTATTGCCTTATGGAAATCTTCAAAAGCAGGAAGTGGATTAATAAATGTCAGGATGTAAATCAATTTCACCTGTAATGGTTCTGAAACACTTCATAGAATCGTAGAATATCCTGAGTTGGAAAGGACAAGGATCATTGAAGTCCGACTCACTGGAACTTGGCAGTGGCACATACTGTGTGTGTCTTTAGTATTGGAGTCAAGTTTTCCACGTGTAGTTTTTTCCTTGGAAATGGTGACCAAATGGGGTATCCTGCTTTTCAGTGGCTGCGTGCACACCCAGAGTTTGAAAAGGCAGTGAAAGTATCTTCAGTAACAACTGTTGCCACTAAAAATGGGATTTTTGCAGCATTAAAAACCTTTTATCACCAGGAGAGTAATGATGATAAATAAAAATATAAATGATAAAACAAAACCCCTACAGAGGGGTAAGACCAGAGCAGAGGATAGTGGTAAGAAGAGTGTGATTAGGATAAACAGGATGTGGCTGGGTGGGAAACCTGAGTGTTACCCACTCCTGCCGTACTGTTAGGAATTGGATGTTGCTGAATGGATTTGGTTTCAGGAAGCACGTGTGGCCAGCAGGTGGAAGTACAGCTCAGAGTTCAGCGTTCCCTTGTTTAACTTCCATCCTGGCAGCTGACAGTTGGACTTTTTTAGTTTAATTGCTCTCTAAAGCAGTGGCAGAACAGCTGGAATTTATTCTCATCTTGCTTTGCATTCCTAGGAAGCTCTGACTAAACAGAGGAGTTGAGTGGACTGGTGAGAGCTGAGCGTGCAGAAGCACTATTTACATTCCCAGAAGGCTAAAACTTGCCTTTTTGGCAGCAGTTCTGTAGTTGTGTCAGCTGTGATGGGCAGTCCAGCTTCAGCTGGATGAATTGTGCTTCCTGGGATCTTTGGCACCTTTCTGCTCGTCTTCACTGAGCTGAAACCCTGACATAACAGCAGTGCTCTGCAGGGTTTAATTAGAAGTAAAACCAGTCTGTTTTGTGTAAAAATGGAGTCTCCCAGTGCAATTATACTATTGCCTTTGGTGCCTTATTGGTAATGGGAGGAACAGAACAAATAAGCCAAACTGAAAAGGAACCCAGGTTTAAAATTGCTTATGTCAGTCCTTCTGTAGGTTTGTAGGTGTGACTTTGAGGGCCCATTGGCTCTCACCAGGTAGAAGTGACAAGGCTGCAGGGCAGCATGACACCTGGTATTGCCTCAAGGATTCTGTGCTCATCTCTAGATTGCAGCAAAAATGGGTGGTGATAACTGTCAGAGATGTTACACAGTGGTTTAGACCAAAGGAAAACTGACAACTGAGCACTCCACACTTCAGGAATTGGGTTCAGTGGGATTGGTTTCTGTGAACCCTCTAAGATGAACCTGTGCAGTTCTGTCAGGACAGTTGAATCACCAGCTGCAGCACTTGTATCTCAGCCCTATGATCTGTTATCTCCCAAATCAGAACATGTGTATTTATGCATAGAATCAGCTTAAGGAGTTTTTGCTTGGAAAGGAAAGCCTTTGTTTCGTTGCAGGGCCCAGCCCTTGCCCTCTTTGTGCCTGAATGATGATCTGGCCATGTCTGTGTTCATTTCTGTGCTCACAGTGAAATTGCTGTGCTGCTCTGGGTGAGGTTGAGAATGCAGTCAGACTCGTCTCTGGTTGTTCTCAGGAGTCAGTCCCACCTTAAAAATTCTCGCAGCAAATCTTAAATTAAAAACAAAAACCCAAAAAACTGCCTTCATCACAGGATACCTGAGGCTTTGTGAGGGAGTAAAAATAACATTCCTGATTGGGTTTGCAAACGTTGGAAGTGGAGAGGCAGAGACTCTAGAGCTGCACAGAAGATAAACAAGTGAGCATGTTTTTAGACAGTTTTTTATTCATTTGGACAATTGCAAATTTATTGCAGCAAAGCTCATCTTACACTGTTACAGGACATGGGAGTGGTAGAATATGGTGCTGGTGCTCTTGAATCCTCCTTCAGTCACTGAGGTTGAGGTTTGCTTCTGAGTAGTTTTTTCTTACTGAATCAGCGAGAGTCTTGCAATCCCCACCTGGTTTCCTTCTCAGCATCTGAATGAGGGCTGAGTTTGGGTTTGGGAGCTTGTTTAATTTGGTACACGATATGCCAGTAAATTAGGCAGAGATCAGGCTTCAACTTGTTTTTTAAAAGTTGTTTTCAAGTTCTGGTTTTGGGGCAGAAGGCCAAAAGCTGCTTCACTTTTTTTAAACAAAACTTATGGCGACAGCAGAAAAGCACTCGGTCACTCCTGCTGCTAAAATATAGGGTTACTGTAAAAAGTGCATCAAACAAGCAAGTTATTGCCACTGTGAGCATTGCTAGAGTGGGAGTGGAGGAAAGATAATCCATCTGCATGTTCTTACCACATGGGAAGAATTAAATCAGCATAACAAGAGCTGTCTGCATTGGTAGTTTGCCAGTTCAGGACTGCTCAGCTCTTCTGTTGCCGGGCCTTTCCCACAGTGCAGTCCAGCCTCAGCTCAGGGAGCAGGGCAGGTGCCATCCAGGAAGGGAAGGGAGTTGCTGGGAAGGAAGGTGGCTGTTGCAGGAATGAGGCCATGAGCTGTGTCTGCTGGGCCTTCACTGCTGCTGAATTCTCAGCACTGACCCCATTCCCCACCATTTCTGGCAGATTTCCCCCAAGAATGTGTTGCAGACAGGCACAGATTGGAGTCCTAACTACCCATGGACCTTAAAGACACAATTTGGGAGAAACTTTTTTTTAATCTCCTCAGTTAATTCATGCATCGTACAAAAATTTCTGATTTCTAATCTGTCTTGAATCTCCTTTTCTGTTTAGGCAGAAAATGAGGAGACAAAGGAACGTTTGTTTGAGTCTTTACTCGGTGAGTGCAGAGATGCCATTCAGGCTGTTCGGGAAGAATTGAAACCAGACCAGGTAAGCAGCAAACATCAGTTTCTACTTCCAATGACACAGTGTTTCCTTGGGGCTGATTTAGTGTTAAACTTGCTGGGATTTCTTCAATAAAGAGCTGCAAAATTTGAATTTATTCTCTTCAGAAGGGGGGAGTAGCAGTGGAGAAGCCCTCCCTCTTTTGCCTAGAAGTCTGTTACAGCTTCCATGGTTTACCCAAACCTTGAGTTGTTCTGTGTTTTATCCCTTGGCTGCCAGTTTTAAGTAAATAATGCAGTGTTTTGTCTCCAATGCCCACAGAAGCAGCGAGAACACTCTCTGGAAAATGATTCTGGGAAGGTGTCCAACATCCAGTACTTACACAGGTAATAGGCAAACAGTGCTGCCAGTGCTAGTGTGAAGAAGCCATATTGTTATGTCAAGATTTTATTTTTGTTTGGTTTTGTTTTATGGGGTTTTTGTTCTGGGCCTCTGGGATCCCAAAGGATGACTGTACAGATAAGGATCTGATTCGGGCAGCTTTGTAAACATTTTACTCCAGACTCTCACACTGACCTTCCACCACCAGTTCAGAACACAGAGCAACGTCTGAGTAGCTCTGACAGTGCTGATGGGATTTCTCTTTACTTTTGGCAGTTATTTGACCTACATCAAGCTGTCCACGGCCATCAAGCGCAACGAGAGCATGGCCAAGTCCCTGCAGAAGGCCCTGCTGCAGCAGCAGCGCTCCGACGAGGACGGCAAGCGCTCGCCGCGGCCGCAGGACCTCATCCGCCTCTACGACATCATCCTGCAGGTAGTGCTGAAAAAACACATCCAGCTCTCCAGTCTAACCAGGGAACTTCGGTACAAAAGGTTCTTGTAGAAATACAGCAGTGCAGGTGAATACCATGAAGTCTGAAGAGCAGCTGAGTACCTTCAAGTACCTCAAAGATGTTCAACATCTGCATGAAACACAAAACAGCCTCTTCTAGTTGTGAGCAGAACCTGCTGCTTGAATGGCTGTCCTTTGTTGTGCACTCTAAAACAGTTTTAAAACAGTCTTTCTGACTCTTAGGCAGCATGCTTAGACTGCTGCCTTAGTTTCTGCTGGCCAGGGAAAGTAGCAGCTAAAAATACTTGTTCTTCATAAGCAGGTTCTCAGTTTCTCCCATAATTTTGCAGTTAACTGAGGGAGCCTGTGGCTGAAGCAGTTGTGAATGGGAGAGGGAAATGCCTTATGAAAGAATTAGTTCATGGGAAATCTAAGGAGTCTTTGTCCTAATTCCTGTTTGTGTCAGGAAGTCTGTCCTGAGGGCAGCTTGCACAAGTTTCAATGAGAGTCCTTCACAAGGTTAGAAAACTGATAATTAGAAAACTGGAAACTATTTCCCTGGGAGTGTTCTGTTGACTTGTCAGAAGGGGCAGCTTTCTCTTAGACCAGCAGATTCCAGAGGAAGGCAATGCCTGCCCTTGTTATTCTGACTCTCTTTTGCACAGAACCTTGTGGAACTGACACAACTTCCTGGCCTAGAAGAGGACAAGAACTTCCAAAAAGAAATTGGATTGAAGACACTCGTGTACAAAGCTTACAGGTGACTGAGAAACAGCCAGGTTTTCTTCAGCACACATGACACCTTCCAAGGTTGTAATTCCAAAGCTCTGTGTGCTGTGCAGACCTTTGATGAGCTTCCTTTGAGACTGGTTCCTAAAGGGAAACTGCCCACTGCTACTTAAGGATATCTCCTGTTGTCAGTCATTTCAGTTGGCAAAAGGTGTGGATAACAAACATGTCAGGAATGCATTCTTGACTGTTGCAGGTGTTTCTTCATTGCCCAGTCCTATGTCTTGGTGAAGAAATGGAGCGAAGCCCTTGTGTTGTACGAGAGGGTGCTGAAATACGCGCGCGAGGTTCAGTCGGGAGCTGGAGCTCACAGGAACAGCTTGAAGGTACGAACCCAGTCCTGAAGCTGGAGTTTGTGAAGCAGCTCTGTCCCACTATTTATTGTCAATTAGGTGCCAGGCCATTACAATTCAAGACTGATCTTTAAGTAGGGAGAAGGGTAATGTTCATTATAGCAGACACTTTCTAGGGACGTGGGAACACTTCACCTGGCTGCTCGATTGGAGGAGGGACAGACTTGCACCAGCTCCAAAAGTTTACCACTTTTTCTCACCCATGCATTTTCTCTTATACAACTTCTGTAATGCCTGAAACACAGTGCTGTAGCTTTTCCCCTTCTGAGAAAGCTTATCAACACTAGGAGTTAATTTCTTAGTTCTTACTTTGTCTGGTTTTACCTTTGCTCTGACTCTTAGACTGGCACATTTCAGGCTCTCAAATAATTTTCTTTAATGCTCTAGGAGCTGCCTGATGTTCAGGATCTCATCACTCAAGTCAATGCAGAGAAATATTCCTTGCAAGCAGCAGCTATTTTAGGTGAGTAGCACAGCTGTACTAGAACTCTGCTCTAACGTATCTTGACTAAAGCCCCTGCAGCTATTTCATTCCTTCTATTTCATTTCTGAAGTTCCACATGTTTTCCACTTCACTCTGATTCATGCAGGCTCTGGAAAACTATTTTTCCCCCCAGTTCTAGCTGCCTATAGTTGTGTGTAGTGCAGGTAGGCAGGCAGTGACTGGACATTGGCATCTTGCTCCCTGCCCAGAGGTGTTAAAACCCTTCCTGGGGATGTGCACCCATTTTGGGAACCTGCACAGAAGTGTTTCGCTTTTTTGCTGCGAACACTTTGGCCTCACTCATCCCAGTTTTGCCTGGCTGGGAGAACTACTGAGAAGAGGGAGAGCAGTGATGTTCTCTCTGTCAGTGTCAGCCTGGTCAGCAGAACTTCTGAGGATGGATGAACTTTGTGATTTCTTGGGCTGCTGTTTTTTGCTGTGCCTGCTGCTGGAAATCCAGGACAAGGAGTGTGTTGCCTCCTTTATTGCCTTAATGTTGCTTTAACAGACACCCCTGGGGTGTTCTCATCATCTTCTGCTCTGTGCTTCACTCAAGTCTGTGCTGCTTTCCAGAGCTGCTCTTGACAGTGTGAAGGAGAAGCTCCATCACTGCAAGGCTGTGTTGGCTGTAGATGAGTGTGTGGTCCTACTCTAGAAATCAAGTTGATTCTGCTGAAAATACTGTCTTGTGCATCCCAGAGAGCAAGGATCATGGCTAAGCCTGGAGCACAGCTGCTTCCTGAGACAATCTTACTCTACACCAGGGTCAAGCCTGTTGTTCTTACCCCCTTCTGTTCGATTTTGCAGATGCAAATGATCCTCATGAGACTGAGTCTCCATCTCAGGTCAAGGATGGCAAGGTAAGAGCCAAGAGCTCAGGCAGATTCCAGCTGTGCTCTTAATGAACATCACCTTTATCCTGTTACCTAAGTGTCTCTCACAACTCAAGAAATGTCACATCAATCAGGATTTGGTCATGACTGGTGTATTTAGGAGATTTTATTAGGCTTGGTGCTGAAGGTGCCTGACACAGTGGGGTAGGAGCTGGGAGGCTGCTTGCAGCTTCCAGTGTGGCAGCTTGCTTTATTTAGCTTTCTCTCTGCACATGGGAGGGTTTTCCAGAGATGCTGCAGCTGTGCTTCCATGGGGTGTTAAATCATTTTCAAGGTCCCCAGAGGCCTCACAAGGGAACTTGAGCTTCTCTTGTCTCAGTTGCTGCTCAGTCCTCTTTGCTCGTTTGACCCTTTTGATGTGAGTGGGGTTTAATTTGTGTCCCTGCCTCGGTCTCTTGCAGCCACTCTCAGAACGGTTTGAGACTTTCTGCCTGGATCCTTCCCTGGTCAGCAAGCAAGTCAGCCTCGTGCACTTCCCACCAGGATTCCAGCCCATTCCATGCAAACCCTTGTTCTTTGACCTGGCCCTTAACCATGTTGCTTTCCCACCTCTGGAGGACAAGGTGGAGCAGAAGGCCAAGAGTGGCCTCACGGGATATATAAAGGGCATTTTTGGATTCAAAAGTTAACCAGGACCCCCAGAGGAACAGAGGTTTTATTCTGTATTGAAGGAAAAGCTCCAAGAGGTTCTAGGACACAAATACCTGCACCTGAAACCAACAGAGGGAAGTTTTACCATCTTCTCCCCTGTGTCCTGTGTTCATGTCTGTGCACACACATTCTCTCCCAGTGTATTAAAGACAAACAATTACTCAGAAACAAACAAACACTATAAATAGCTGAAAGTAACCTGGAGCACAGAGAAATTCCTTTCTGCTTGGAGAAGTTTTGTGATCAGTGGCCTGTTCAGGCCTGGTACACATCTACTTACCATGGACCAGGGTATAGATACAATTTGATTCCTCCCTCTGCCCCATTATTTGACACTATAACTTGGTATTTTGACCTAGAAATTGGGGTGTAATTGGGAAACAGAGGCAGAAGTAGATGCAGAACTAAACCAGCAAGGTGAGGCTCCCACACAAAGGCTGTGGAATAGTAGCCAAGGGGGCAACTTCTCCTTCCCTTTCAATTCCCAGAAGTCTCTATATTTTTTAAGAATGTAACATTCAGAAATGACAAAATAGAGCCTCTTTCCTTATCAGTAAGGATGGCAAATGTCAAAATGTTGATGGTTACCCCTGCTGTGGTGGTGAATTTGTACTCTGGGCCAATAGCATCCTTCTTTATTCATACACACACTTCCTTAAATACCTAAATACAGTATAGAACCTAAAAAGGATTTTCCTGGGAAAATAGCTTCATGGGTGGCTTTAGAAATAGCTACTTGCTCTTCTTGGGAAGTTGGGTCTCTCGGTGTTCGTTTTGTCTCTGATCTAAACCTTGCCTGAAAACAAGATGATCTTTTTCTGGAGTTCATCTGTTGCTTTGTTTCTTGTCCCTGGTCAGTTCAGCTACACCTGAAATGAGGGATAAGGAACAGGAGACCAGTAGGTTTGTGAGTGATAATTCATCTCTGTTATGCCAGACAGCTTTTTTTATAAAGTACCCAGGTGCCAGCGGGATGGGCACTTTGAAAGTGCAGATAATTTCCTAATTGTGATCACTTCAACAGGAAAAAATCCCACAGCACATGGGCAGAACTGTTCCTAAATAAATCATTTGGAAATTTCCACCAGCACTGTGTGGGTTTTCACTCAGGCTGTAGCTGGCAGGTGAAGCAACGGTTTGTTCTGGTTGTCTGGACTTGGTGTTTTTTCTCCTTTTTTAGGCATTGGAGTTAAGGTTGGAAACAGAAGGACTGTTACAAATGATCGGGAGTTTTGTTGTAATGGGAATTTTCCTTGCAAGGTGCATGTCAGATGAATGGGGGGAATTAACAATTCCCATTATTTTATTATGAATGTTCACTTTGTTCCAAGTTGATGTGATTTGTGAGTTCTCAAAGTACAGAAGGATGCTGTACTTTAGAGAGGACTCTCTGCTCAGAAAGAGGTGGGAGGAGGAGGAGGAGGAACTTCTTGTTTGTGTTTAATTTTTGCAACATGGAAACAAACTGGGAATTTCTGGTGTTGTAGCCAATTCCCTTTGCCTCTGGATTCCTGGGGCATTTCACAGGGGAAAGGGAAGTGTACAGGTGAAAGAAACTTGGAAGACTTTATTCCTCAGATGGCAGTTTCTAGGAAATTTGATCTTGACCAGCAGATTTCTCTTCCCCATAAAGCCCATTTCCTTTTAGGCAAGGAACAGCCCACAATCACCAGGCTCACCTGGTCCCTGTGTCCAGCTGAGCTGCTCTTCTCAGCTTTTGGATCAAATCTCAGAAGTGTTCTCCTTAGGTTTGCACCAAACTCTGCTTTCCTTCCACAGACCTGTGTGGTGCCTGGATTGATTCCAGGGAAACTCCTACTGCGGCCACTTTCTAGTTACAGTTACAAAAACCTAAGAGCAATTGGCCTCTTTCTGCCAAACATCTTTTGACAGATAACTGATGAGTTGAACGCAGATAAGAAATTTGAAAACAGTAAAGTTTTGTTCCTGACTTCTGAGGCGCGTAGTTTGTATTAGGAACACTGAGCACTCTGCCTCCCGAGCACTCAGAGGATCGAGGTCACACCATCACCTGGGGCTACTGAACCCCTGGGGAATGGCCACTTAGCGCTGGAGGAGGATCTCCTGCCCCAAGGCTCAGATAACACCACTCCGAGGTGACTTGGCTTGTTCGTTTTGGTGTAATGTTAGTGGAAAGTGAATGGAGTGGGGGTTGTGAGCAGTGGTGTGGCTTAAATCATGGAAGGTGCTGATGAGGCTCAGGAAAAGAAACCTAAAAATGTAAAAAAGTTAAAGTTGTTGAAGTCACCTGCATGCTGCAGACCAGGCCAGACTGACATAGAATACTGAGGCTTTTAGCCCTGCAGTGGAGCCTGGGCTGGCACAGGTGAGGCTCAGGCAGCTGCAGGGGGACGGGGCAGGCAGGTGAAGTGTCTGATGTGCAGAACAAACCAATTCCCCTGGGCCTGCCCAGGTGTTGGGCCTGGAACAGCCGGGGCAAGGTGCAGAGCACTGGCTTGTGGGGCTCGGAAACTTCCTTATTGCACTGCTCTTTCATCACTGTTCCTTTAAAGTGCTTGCTCTCTTTCCATGAATTAATTGGCGAGGAGGCCACGTGATTGCCCTCAAAACAGGAAACTCCGGCAGAATGGTCAAGAGGATTGCTTTCAATCACCTTTTCCTATGGAGTATCTTTGGGATTAGCCCTGGAATTTTAATTACAGGCTGAGCTAGCCGTGCCTGGTACGATTGCATCTGTGAAACTAGGAACGAGATCTTCATCGTGGCCCTCACTCCACCAGCAGTGATAGACCTGTGTCTGAGCAATGTTTATTTATGGCCGTGCACTCCGAGGGGTCTGGGGACAGTGGATGGGTCTCGAGGGACTCATGGGGGACAGAAGTGAGGAGCATGAGGCAAACTGGGCAGTGAAAGAACTGAAAGGTGGGATGTAACCATCTGGCCTGGGAGCTTCTGAATAACAGTGTCTGCCTCCTTTAAAACAAGGAGTTGGGGGGATTTTAAACAAGGGATTGTGTTGCTAGAAAATTGTTGCCTAATCCAAGCTATTCCAGCTCTGGGACATCCCAGGTGGGCACTGTCAGGAGTTCTCTGGGGCATTTGTGGCTGTGTCTCCTGAGCAGCAGGTTGTAGGTTTGGCTGGCAGGTGCTGAACTGAGGTGTGGGAAGTCCCTGACATACTGCAGTGGGAGTAGAACTCATTCTTGGGAGAAGATGCATCTCCTGAGGGATTTCTGTCTCCCTCACAGCTCTTGTGCGCTGCCCTGCCAGCACAGGTACCCCGTGGGCTGCAGCCGGGCTGTAAATGAGGTGTTTGCTCACTTAAGGAGTGATTTGATGTGATACCGACTCTCTGTGGCTGCTCCTCTTTCTTCAGGATGGGGTTGTTTTCAAACAAGAACAGCTGGAGGTCGGTTTTGCTGCCAAGGAGAAGCCCTTTGTGACCCGGGAGGGAGCGAGGGATGCGTGGGGGGGATCCCGGCCGAGGGGGGCTGGGAGCCGCCGCTGTGCTCGGGCTGTCCTGGGCTGCGGCAGGAGCAGCACCAGCTCTCCTGGCTGCTCTGCCTTCTCCTCCCTCCCCTGCTCCGGGCTGAGGAAGTGCTGGGACCGCAGCTGCCCGTCCAGCCGAGCTCAGAAAGCGGGGGCACTGCCCGAGTCCTTCCCGGGACTGTCGCTTCAGCCGCGGCACTCGCAGGGTTCGGTGACCGCAGCGGGAGCCGATCCCGCGGAGCTCCAGCCTGCGCCTGCAGCCGCGGTCCGCGCTGGGCCCTGGCGGCCGGGGCTCACCCAAACCACGCCGAGGGTGAGCAGGTTTGAGAAATGCAGCCCCTCCCTGCCCCTCTCCCTTTGGGCGAGGTTTCCTGGGCCTGGCTGTGCTGCTTTGTGCCAGAGCTGGGGCTCGGTCCTGCAAAGCCACTGCGTGACAGCTGCTGTCACTCAGCTCTCGGGGAAGCGGATCACGGTGGGATTTGGGTGGGGACAAAGTCCTTGCTCGGGAGCATCCACCCCCGGAGTGCGCTCGCTGTGTGTGTGTTTGCATTGCGGATTTAGTTTGTGACCGACAGCGCCTTGCTCAGTGCTGGTGCTCGCGTTCCGCGTTCGGGTCAGAGCCGAGCCCGAGTGCAAACTCCGTGTGGGAGAGAGGAGGTTGTGTCCGTCCCCAGCCCTTCCCTGGGCTGCTGCGAGGGACCCGGTGTGAAAACCTTCCCACCTCTGGCCTAAAAAGCAGTACTGGCTCAGAGGGGGAGGTTTAAAACCACTTTCAAAGGGTGTCATTGACACGTCTGTTGTGCAGCTCTCATGTTCCCCAGTGCCATCCATTCAAATCCAGACCCGGCTCCGAACGTGCACTTGGCATTTCCAGGCACTGCCACACGTTGGGATCTTCCTCAAGCTCCTCCACTGCTGAGCACCCGAGGTGCTGGGGTTATTAAAGTCAGAATTCTTGCTCTGGAAATGATCTTGTCCCTGCCTCGCTGGGCTGCAGGACATTGCTGGCCGTGCAGAGCACAGACACGGCACTTTGCCCCAGGCTCACACGCTGTGCATGAGGATTAGTGACTCCCATCCCTGCCCGTGGTCAGTCCAGGGAGCGATGCCGGTGCCCGAATGACTAAAGAGCAGCATCAAAGCCTCTGAATTACCTTCAGTGCTTGTCTTTTTCCACAGAAGCAGGAGAACGTCTAATTTTCTCAGAGCATCAAATTAAGTCGGGGAAGGTGAGGTCTGGCCACGCAGAATTAGCTGTGGCAGACACATTCATCCTGCTCTGGTCCCTGCCTGTGACACAG
The DNA here is from genome assembly GCA_013397115.1 of Edolisoma coerulescens. Lineage (NCBI taxonomy): Eukaryota > Metazoa > Chordata > Aves > Passeriformes > Campephagidae > Edolisoma > Edolisoma coerulescens. The sequence goes on along the minus strand of VWZW01005398.1, from coordinate 200,672 downwards.
AAGCACTTGATGCTGAATCAGGCAACAGCAGCTCAAAATTGGAGCTTTGCAGGAGGTTTATGTGTGATTGAAAAGCATTTGGGACTCTGGGCTGGAAGCTGCAGTTTGGGGTATGAGCCCCCTAGGCTCAGATGTTCTTGGCTGCTGCACCCTCTGCCCCCACAGATGGGCTGGGAGGTGTTTTGCAGGGGCTGTCACGGTTCTGTCCCCTGCCTTAGTCACCCAGGAGGGGTTTGTCTCCTCTCCCTGATAGCCCTGTGGTGCAAGGAGAGCCCTTCCAGGAGCTTGGTTTGGTTGGGTTGGGTTTGGTTTGGAAGCTGTCTGAAAGCATGATCCTTCCTAGCTGGTGTGAGCATCCTCCTTCCGTAGGACCTCCAGGTCTTGCCAGATGAGATGCTCCAGCCTGGGCCCCTCTTCTCTGAATGCTGCTGCTCCAGTCAGCTCTTTGTGCTGAGGCTGCTCTCCAAGCAGGAACATCTGTGAGCTGTGCCAGGGCACGTGTTTCAGTCACCTGCAATTCACCATCCTGCAGGTATTTTGCACGTTGCAGGGCCTTTGCCTTGCACCTGAGTGTGGAGAGCAAACCTGCCCTCGTGTTTGACTTTCCATCATCCCAATACGGGCTGGCTGCCTGGTGCTCCATCCCAGCATTTGCAGGGGATGTTCCCTTCTCCAGGGCACTCCTGTTTGGGCAAAGCAGCTTTGAGAGAAACACTCCAAAGGCTCTCATCTCCCACCCTGATTCCGTGGGTTCCTTCTCCAACTGTGCCATGTGTGTGAAGGCTGCCTCTCCAGGCAGGTGTTTAATTACCTCGTTGCCTCGTTAACGATCCAGGACACATCGTGTTCAGATCCAATCGCTCTGTTTGGGAGCAGCTCCCTTCAGCCCTGTCACCAGATAATAAAGCCAAATTTGCAGGCTGCATCCTGTAAGTTATAAGCAAGTTTTCCAGACAAAGTGTCCTGAGAATCTGCCATTAGTGAATTTATTTAGTGCTATTACAGCCTTGCTAATCCTCTGGGGAGAGGAAAATTAGGCTAACGCGTTAACTGCTGCAGGGAATTGCCCTGATGTCCTGCTCGTTAGCTCTGGGGCTTGAACTCAGAAGGAGCTGCGGGATGCTGGAATGAGGCTGGAGAGGCCGTGGGGTGGGAAGCAGGCAGGTCCTTTTGATGTCTGAAGGGTCTGGAGATGAGTAGTCCACGACAGCCCTGGGACTGGGCTGTTAAGGAGATGGCGTGGTGGGAATGTCCTCTGTATTTAGAGAGACACAAAGGAGCAGGACGAGGGCTGCCCATTCGTGCCCTGCCAGATTGGGCCACCTCTGGTTTCTGGGAAAGGTCTCTTGGAGCTGAGCTGGCTCTGCATCCAGAGCCCCCTGACCTCTGCAGACCCTTCATGGTGCTGAGCCTGTCCCAACCCAGGAAGGTTTTTAATGGGTCTTAATTCCACCTGCAGGGAGGAGAAGTCCTGGGGCCTTTGCGCTTCCCCTCTGCTTATCAGCTGGCAAAGATAAGACAAAGCAAAACAAGGTCTGAGGACCCAGTAATTTTAGATTCCAGAAAACCAAGTGTCCTATTTTCCCAGTGGTGAGGCAGTTTTTTCAGCTAGGCTGTTCTGAGGCTCGGGAGATTGACTTTGGCTTGTGTGAAAACTGCTCCACAAGGAGGAAAAAGGGCTGGAATGGGAATTGTATGAAAAGGTGCCATCCTTGGTGCCTGCAGGGCAAACAGAGGCTGATATGTGTGTGGGGCCAGGCTCTGATTCCTCCCAATCTGGGGGCCCTGATTTCATGTTCCACTGCTCTCCATGGCTTTGGAGACACTCAGAAGGGTTTTCCTGTGGCTCAGGTCAGCTCAAGTGTCACAGGCTCAGTCTCCAGTTGCAAAGACCAGGTATCCTTGTAAGTCTTGGCCTGGGCTGCCTGTACCTGCTGGTGCTGATGCCAAACAAGCAGCACCTCCACAGAGCAGAGCATCCCTCATGGATGCAGAGGGCTCCCTGGGGATGAGGTGGTGGGTGCTGCTGGCGAGATGGGCCCTTGGTTTTATTTGGTGTAAATACGGGTCATCATGAGCAGGGGCTTTACAGGGTGAAGGGATGCACAAGCTGCTTTTCCAGAGGTGTTTTATGAACAGCTCCAGGCTGTTTCCAGGTGCCAAACAACTGGAGACCAAACCCCAACCACCCTCTGCATCTGTGCTCACTGCTTGTTCCTGTGTTTCTCTTCCTACTTCCCAATGGTTCAGTTTGTTGTCAGGGTCCTTCCCTTGCTCTGCTGTGGCACCCACTACTCTAAAGGGTCATTTAGGACCTTAAAAGTGGAGTTTCCCCTGCAGTGTCTGGCCAGGAGCAGCTCTGGGTGGTGTGATGAAGTGGGAGGTTTGTGCAGTGCTTTGATTTTGTTGCATCACTTCCCAGGGGGATGATTTCAAGAATGAAGAAGTTCAAAAGCAAGGAGGTGAAGTGGAAAGAAAACTGGTCCGAAGGAATGGTGTGCAGAGGGTGTTCAGGAGGAGAGAGGCACAGGGGAGGCAAGTTCATTGTCATCCAGGAAGGCAAATGATCTTCACAGGTGACAGTAAATCATTTATGGGCCGTGTTCACCTGCCATCTCCTCCGTAAAATCCTAACAGAGAGGCCAAGCTGATAACAAAGGCACGCCAGCCTCCAGCCTCTGCCAGTGTCTTATGAAAGTTTAGCCTGGGATGGTTCCTGAAATCTTCCTGCCCTGAAATGTTACGTGCTCACCGAGGTCCTCCAGGCAGCTGTGCCTGCTATCTGTCCCTGCAGGCGACTGCTGAGCTGTGTGAGCAGCAAGAGGCAGCTGCTGGTGGTGTGACTGCCCTGTAAAACCAGGCATCTGCATCCTGGCACAGCTCCCGGCCACGGGGATAAACCCTGCTCTGGAAAACGAATCGTGATGGTGTGACTTCCCATACCACCTCCTGTTGTGTCTGGAGCCCTGCAGGAGCAGCCAGCCCCAGGTCTATTCCCCCAGGAGATGTGTCTCAGCCCCCAAACAGAGCTGGAGCCCAGCTGGGAATGTGCCTGGGGAAGGCACAACCTGCTCGGGGATTGCCTTTGCCTCTGGATCAGCAGCAGCGTTTCCAGGCTGGAACAACTGGGATGAAATGAAGGCTGCCCACCCATCTCCCGTGGGGACAGCAGCTCTGCCAGCTGTGGCAGGAGGGAGCTTAGTCCCCATTGCAGCATGGAGTGATCCTGTTGGAGCTGGGATGGGGCTGCCTGACCGGAGTGGTCTGGAGAGGGGGGACCCTTGGCAGTGCTGTTGGGATGCTCTCCTCACAGACCTGTGCTCAGCTTCCAGCTGCAGAGGGGCAGGTGGGTCCTGCCCCGGATTTCGGGCCCAGGTGCCAGTGCCTGGTGCAGCTGTGTGGGTGGCTGCGGTGGAGAACTGGTTGAACTGGTCTCCTTGCCTGTTGCTTCTTGCAGGGTCTGGGTTAACCACCGTGCTCTGCCCTGGCACGGCTCGGGCCGGTCGGGGCAAAACCCACGGAGGATCTGGAAGTGACCTGGGCTGAATCCAGCAGTGCCTGTCACGAGTGTGAGGGTCTGTCATAATCCCTGGAGGATTCCTGCAGTGACTTCCCCTGAGCAGATCTTGGTGTCCATCGCAGAGCCGGGGAGGCCGAGCTGGCAGCAGCAGAACATTCCTTGTGTGCCACAGGTGCTGGGCGGCAGCAGCAGAAACTTCTGGGCTGGATGCTGTGCCAGGGCTGCTGGGCTGGCAAGACCCATCGCCCCAGAGCCATCCCCTGGCTTCCCCTGCCAGGCTTTTCTCCTGAGGCTGGCACGGGGCTTTGCTGAGGGCTGGGCAAGCCCTGCTCCTCCGAGGACGAGCAGGCAGCCAGGAGCTGCCCCTCGCAGGGACTCTGCCTCTCCTCCTGCCCTGCCTGCCTGAGCGAGGGAGAGGCAGCTGGAGGCAGGCTGGGTGCTCAGCATCGCTCCTGCTCCAGGGCCCAGCACCAGGCAGGACCCGGCCCGGCTCCCCAGCCCGTGTCTCACCCGGCCTGTGAGCGGCCAGGTGCCCTGCCAAGGACGCTGCTCTCCTCCCAGAGATGATCCCAGTGTTTGTCTGTCCTGTCTGCGTGCACAGGGGCTGCTGCTGCCTGCCAGGGCGTGTGTCCGTGTGTGCACAGGGCTGGCAGCAAGGGCTGCTGCCTTTGGAACACTCTGTCTGTCCAAGGGATCCTCGCCAGGCCGGGGGAGGATCACAGCTGTGGCTGGTCACACAGAGGAGAGGAAGGTGCTGTCGTGGTGGGGAGCCCCAGCCCTCGGCCCCGGGCTGCTCTGGGGGGATGGATGGCTTGGGAAGCAGCCTGTCCAGAGGGCTGTGCTGGCATGTGCTTGCTTTACTCTTGCTGCTAATTCTTAGAACTTCCTCCACGTGCCAGGGGCTGTTTTCCAGGGGATTACAGGTTGTTGATCTTGTCCAATTTAGTTTCCTTTGAATCTACAGGGAATTAATCCCCTCCTGGCCCATGCAAACAGCAGCCCCACACAGAAGAGCTTGTCCCATGCTCCTGTTTTGTGTGGGTACAAAATCAGGTCTATGTGGCATCAAATGCTTTCAACTCTCATCCCTGGCAAGGCTTCAGGTTACTTAAAGCCTTGGAATGCCAATGACAGGGACTGGCCCTGGTCTGGGGGTGCTCCTGGGGCTCTCCAGCAGCTCTGATCAAAGAGCTGTCACCAGTCAGTGGGATGGCAATGGCAAAGGGCTGATCTCTCAGCAACCACTTTCCATCCTGTCTGTGTCTTTCCCTCTCTCCTGAGACAAGTGTGATTTAAATTTAAAGAGGACAAAGAGGACACCCAGGAAGGGACAACCCAGGCCTTTTCCTCTGGTCCTGGGTTGTCCTTGGACCACACAAACCAGGGAAGAACAGCCACAAATCTGTGTTGGCATCACTGGTGTCTAGCTGGTGCTTATGTGGGGGCTGTGGCCCCCATCTCTTCCTGTCCCCTTCCTCCCCCATCCTCTGCCCTCCCTCCCTGGTCCTGCACTGGGTAAGATCCTGTGTTGCTGTGGGATCTGTGCTGGATCAACCTGAAACACAGGGTTCCTGGTTTGTGGGGACCTTTGAGCTTGGCTTTATCTGAAACCAGCAGGTAGCCAGCCCTGGCTGTGGCTAAGGAGAGCTGGGCAGCCCCACTGGGCAGCTCAGTCTGGACGGGCATCCCCGGGAGCCAGGGAGATGCCAGGGTGTTACTGGGCGTACTGGGAACCACTTGGGACTCTGAGAGGGGAAAGAGCTGCCCAGAGGCAAAGCCTGGTCTAAGGTCCTGTGTATCCAGGGTGCCTGGGCAGAGCCCCAGACCCAGATCTTTGGGGCCGGGTTTGTCCCAGAGCCTGAATCCCGCTGGCTGAGGCTCCTGTGATGCTGTGCTGGAGCCACTGACCTTCCCTCTGCCGTGAGCCCTCAGTGCTTTCCTGGGAGCCAGGGCCACCTTGTGCTGAGCCTGGGCCAAAAGTTTACTGGGCTGCAAAATAACATCATGTTCTGGGAATTGCTGATGCCCAAACTGCTGCTGCCGCCTTGGAAATGGCTCGGTTGGCTTTGTCCGTGGGGATTCTGCTGTTCTGCAGCATTTTAAACAGCTGCTGCAAGGAGATGCTTTAAAACATGTTTCAGTGGCTGCAGTGCATTCCTACAAATGATCGTCCCAGGCTTTTCCTCCCTGCGAAGTGCTCCCTGCTGCTCGGCTGTGGCTGTGAGAGCCCAAACGCTCTCCGAGCCAGGGCGAGGTCTCCCGTTCTCCCTCTGGGGCGCTGCTCTTTCCACCCTAAACTGGTTTTTCGAGTCATTTTTTCAGATGTGCCTCCATCTCTGCCGCTGCTGCTGCTCACCTGCGTTCGGGGAGGAGCCTCCAGGAGCTGCTCTTTACTGCGCTGCCGAGCGTCCCTCGCTGAGTCCTGTCCTTCCATCCCGGCAGAGAGGAGCAGGCAGCAGGGAGCCAGCGCCCACCGCCACCGTGCACACCCCGGGACACCAGCTGGGACCTGGCCAACATGTTCAAGGGGGTGGGCAAAAGCTCCCCGAGCAGAAGTTCCCCCAGCAGAGGTTCCCCTGTCAAACCGAGCAAGTAAGTGTGACCCCTCTCCTCTGTCTGTGCTGTCCCGTGACCCGAGGGGGAGATGAGGGATGGGTGATCCATGACTTTTAAGCTACCTTAAGTGCCATCCCTCTGTGGAGCAGCAGAAGGTTGGGGTTTCCTGGGAGCTGATGCCAAAATGTTCTGCTTGGCTGTTGTCCTTGTCTTTGGTGGGCTTTGTGCTCCCTCCCAGAAGTGCCTGTGCAGCCCCTGGGATGTGCTCAGAGCTGTGATCGTTGAGCAGGGAGGTGCAAAAAGCCCCTTTTGGGCAGGTAGGAGCAGGATAAAGCAGCCTCTGTGCTTGGGTGGAGCGGGGTCTGCTCGGTGGTGAAGCAGATCCCAGCCTGGCTCTGAGATCCCGGGATTCCCTGGCTGTGTGAGGTTGGTGCTGCCCAGGGATCCCTGGGGAAGGATGCTCAGCCTGGTGCTGCTCAGGTGGTGGAGGTGGGTGAGGATGGGTTTGCTGGTGGCTGCTCTAACCCAGCCTGGGACAGGCCGGGTCTCTGCAGGTCGAATCGCTGAGTTTGCCTCTTTCAGACCTGCCTGGAACAACCTGGTCTGGTGGGAAGTGTCCCTGCCCGTGGCAGGGCCTTGGAACTAGATGGTCTTTAAGGTCCCTTCCAGCCCAAACCATTCTGTGACTCTATGAGGAGATTCCCTCCGTTCTGAGGGAGTGAGATGTGTGATGCTTCCCCAGGATCAGAGAGTGCTCTGGGAGAGAGTGCTCCTGCAGGGAGATCTCATCCCTCCCTCCAGCTGATGTTGTTAACTCAGGATTATTTTCCACCTTCCTCAGCAATTTTGCATATTGTAGTGTTGGTGGACTGATTCCATGGGAATTCCCTGCCCTGCCATGGTTGGAAGCTGAGGAAACTGCCAGGGGGATTGTGCTGAGAAGGGGACACGCAGGGAGAAGGGGGTGCTGGCCACATCTCCTGGGACCACCAGCAGCAGTCCAGGACAGTGTTTGTGTGTGTGTGGGGACACCTGGGTGGTCACAACACGGTGCTGGCCCCCAAATGTGCTGTTTTGGGGGCCAAAGCCCAGGTCAGCCAACAGCCACTGAGGAGGGGGTGGCTGGGCAGGGCAGCAGGGCCTGGGGACAAGGTGACCCCACAAAGGTTGGGGCTGCCCGAGGGGATCTCGGGAGCTGGACCCCTGCCATGGGAAGCTTCAGTGGAGCTGAGCACTCACAAACTCATCTCAAAGGCAGGTCTGGGGGCTCTCTGAACACCGAGCCTTGCCTGGGGCCTGGCTGCAGTGAGGCACCTCCCCGGCAGCCCGGGAGCTGTGTCAGGCTCTGCTTTATTCAGCCTTACCAATGCCATCTCTCCACCTCCCCAGGCAGCTTCCAAAGCAGGCTGGGGGCTCCTCAGGACAGGCATGAACCAGCATGAACCTCTCAGAATAACTGGAGCTGCATCCCAGCAAGACCTCACACCTCTTCCCCGTGCAGGATGGAGGCTGGAGCCAGGAGCACAGCAATTACCGAGCTAGTTGTGCTTGTTCCAGGAGGCACCAACCATCAGACACGGCCTAGTTCGCTTGGCCATGGCCTGGGGCTTGGTCAGTGCCCAAAGTAGCTGAGAAAATGAAGGTGGATGTGTTGTCTGGGGAGCAGCCGCCAGCACACGCTCTGCAGATGGCCCCAAGAAATTGTTGGTGGCCCACAGCTGCTCTTGGTGGCCCCAAGGCCAGAGCCTCAGCAGCAGCTGAGTTTCCCTGTCTCTGGGGTCCATGATTAGCAGCTGGACCCTCATAGAGGGGTCTTGGTCCCTGGGGCCATGGTGTTGAGCATCCTGGCTCTCAGGGCCCTTTGCTGTCTCTGTTTGGTGGATGCGTCCCGGGGAGGCACCAGCAAGCACAGGATTGTCCCCAGGGAGCATCCTGGATGTGCCCTGCTCTAGGTGGAGGCACTGCAGGGCTGAAAGGGAAAACTCCTGAGAAGGTGGAATTGAGTTGGATCTGGCTGGACTGGCTGTGCCTGGGTGTGATTTTGACAAAGGCTGTGGGTGTTTTGGGAGGTGGATGGCAAGTCATCCCCTGGGATTTAAGTGTCTCCTGGGATTGCTGCTTTTTCCACCACCTCCCTCTGCTTCTCCCCAGCCAGCCTGGAGCAGTGTGGACCCTGGGGACAGGCAGGGGCTCAGGGACTAACCCAGCACTGACAGGGGGTCAGTGGTGGTCTGCTGGGATCTGCTGGCAAACCAAAACGTGCCAGGACTTCTGTGTGTCAGGGAGGACAGACCCAGCTCTGGGCCCTGTGGCCATAAAGCAAAGTCCCCGTGAGGAAGGGACAGAGGGGTCAGGGACTGCAGTGGGTGGTGCTGTGCTCCTGCCCAAAGTGCCCTGGCAGGAGTGACCAGGAGTGGGGGACAGCCCTGCTGCTGCTGAGAGACCCCGTCCCTCGTGTGCAGCTGGACTGTCCAGGAGGCAGAAAGTGGTACGAGAAATGAACCAATTAATAATGATAATAACAGTGCTGTGCCTCTCCCAGGCATGAGTTAGCCCTAGGGAGGAGGCTGCCCTGGCTCCTGAGGAGCAGGAGCAGGAGGAGCCATCCCAGGGCTGGGGCTGTACCTCGCTCTGTGTGTGGAACCAGACCCGAATTCTGGGGGGCTGCGGGGTGTCCAACATGAGCTCGTGGCTCCCTGTATCCCACCTGGTGCCAGGCCACCTCTCTGCAGCCCAAATGTCAGCATGTTCACCCTGAAATGCAGGGCCCACCTGGGTCAGCTCAGGTTGAGTGAGAGCTCCCAGGGGCAGCAGGGATGGGGCAGGGATGGGCAGGGGGACACCCCGAGGAGGGACAGTGATGCACCCGTGTCACCACGGGCTGGGTGGGTGGGAGTTTGCCTGGACTCCTCTCAGCACACCCCTGCTGCTCCCGAGAGGATGTTCTCCAGAAAGTATCCTCTCTTCCCTGAAAATCAGGCTGTTTGCAGCAGCACCCTGGTCTCCAGCCTCAGGTGCCCCGTGCAGCACAGGCTGGGATGGGCTGAGTCCCCGTGACCAGCAGGTTGCTGACATCTTTTCAGTCCATAGTTTTGTTGTGGCTCAGCCTAAACAAAGCAGGTTCCTATGTCCAGCCTTAGGAACTAAGGGATGGAGTGCCCCAGTGCTTCCTCCAGCCAGAAAGGGAGTGCCAGCAGGAATAATCAGGATTTTGTTGGTCATCTACCATCCCTGGGAAGGACGGATCCTCATTCTCCCCTCTTGGAGCGGCACAGAGTTATCCACAGCCACAAGACAAACCGGGATGGGCTCAAACAGGACTCCCCATTCACGCTCCTTAGGCAGGAGCTGAATTCAGCCAGACCTCCCGGGGGGACGATGCTGTTCCCGGCGCTGGGAGAGGCTCCAGCCCAGCCCGTGACTCACACTCTCCTCCCTGCGCAGAGAGCCCGGGCAGGAAATTTGGGTGGTGCTCAAGTATTTGCTCATGGGACACCACCTCATTCCAGGCGTGTCAGGGATGAGTGGGAGATTGTGTAACCTCCTGGGGAGGGGGGACCTCTGAGAGCTTCCAGCCTGCTGCACGCTCAGGCTCACGGGGACCGAGCCCTGGCTCTGCGCTGCTCCCACCCACCCTGTTGTGCTGGGAGCCAGGGACAGCACCCATCTCCCTGAGCGCCGCAGTTCACACCGGGAAAGGGCATGGATGGAGTAGGAGGGATGATTAACGGGATATAAAACACAGGTTGTAGCAGGGAATGACGCTTTGATGGTGATGGATGCGCTGCTTGGGCTCTCGGGCTCCCAGACCCCTGGAACCAGACCCTGCAGAAGTGGGTCCCCCGCAGCACAGCAGTCCCCTTTTCCTCTGCTGATGTGCATTCCAGGCAGGAAGGCTGAGGCATGGCCAGGAGATGCTGCCAGCCCCAAACCCCCGGGGCAGCTGAGAGCTCCTCTGTGCAGGCCCACGCTCGGGAAATTAAAAACAAGGGAGGAGCTGGGGAAAGGGGACAGGAGGATGCTGTGAGCAGGAGCGCTGGGGCTGTGCCTCCTCTGGAGTCACACTGGCCGTGCTCAGTGTGGGCTGAGCTCACTTCAAACAGGAGCGGTGGCACCCGAGTGCTTGGCTTGGGGTGACCGTAGCACTCACTGGCACATTACAGTCACTTGGGGCTGTAATAAATGAACATCCCAGTGTCTGTTCCAGACTTTGGAATGAACCGTGGAACAGCTGGAGCCACGATTAGGAGCTGGAGCAATGACAGAGCCATTAAGGGAATAATTTCCCCCTGTCCTTTGCTGGATTCAGGGGCTTGGAAAGAAAGCACACGGCTAAAGGGCAGATGTGGTGGCTCTGCTGCAGGACATCACCTTTCTCCTACATTCTTTGTCCAACCCGCCCTGAGGAGGTGTCCCCCCCTCCAGCTGACCCCCAGTGACATCCCATTGTTGCTGCTCAGACTCTTTCCTCCTGCTCTCGGATCCCAGCGCCGGCACGTAGCGCGCTCAGCCTCTGCTGAACTTTGTCCCATCGGCAGCGTTCCGAGGGCTCCATCCCTGCGTGATGCTATCACTCCACACCCTCCTGCCCCTGCCCACATCCTGGCAGTGCTGTGCTCTCCCTGCCTGCAGGGAAGGGCCGGCACTGTCCTCAGGGGCAGATGCTGTTGGAAACAACAGGACACGAGGACAAAGGTGGCACCGAGGTTTGTGCTTCCTTGTCCGCAGGGAGCGTTGGGAACCGTCCCGTGCCTGGCTGCAAGCTTTGGATCCAGCTGTTCTGGCAGGGCTCGAGGTGCTCGTTCCCGAGGGTGGTGGTGGGATAAGAGCTGTGATGGTGGTGGCACTGAAGTGACAGCAATGGGGAATGGTCTGTCGGGGACCTTCAGTGAAGCCTCACTGGAGCAAGGAGGGCTGGTCGGTGTGCCATGGCCTCGGGAAATTAGAGTCTTGGAATCACAGCACATCCTGAGTTGGAAGGGACCCACCAGGATCATTGAGTCCAACTCCTGGCCCTGCACAGGACACCCCAAGGATCCTGCCATGTGCTGAGAGCATTGTCCAAACACTCCTCGAGCTCAGACAGGCTGGGTGCTGTGACCACTTCCCTGGGGAGGCTGTTCAGTGCCTGAGCACCCTCCGGGTACAAAACCTTTTCCTGATATCCAACCTAAACCTGCCCCGACTCAGGTTCATGCTGTTCCCCAAGCTCTGAAAACACCACAACTACAACAGCCTACAGCACCCAGAGGGGCTTGTGGTCTGCATGGCGAGTCCTTGTCCCCTGCAGCCCAGTCCTGGGGTGGCACTGGGCTCTCCCGTGTCTCAATGGGCCCAGCTTCACATGGAACAGGATGGCAGCTCTGGGCCGGGCTGAGGGGCCACCTGTGCCAGCAGACAAGGGCAGGCACCCAGGGAAGCACCTCCAAACAGGGTGAGCATGTTGTGCTGCCTCTGCAGGGTGCTCCCCTGGCCTCCAGCTGTCTGTGGCTTCGGGTCTTCCCACCCCAGATGTGGTGTTGGTGCATTTGGGAACCCTACAGCAGGTTTTTTTCCCCTTTTCTTTTCTATTTTTTTCCCCCTCTGATGTTTTTTTGACTCCACACAAAGTTTTGAGCATCTGCAGTAAGGAGTTGTGCAAAAACCCAACACCACTCGCCCTGAACACATCTGCTCTGGCCTTCTCTTGGCTGAGGGCAGCAGCCAGGCACTGACCACTTGTGTGTGTCCGTGCCCGTGGCCACAGCTCAGACTCTTTCTTTAGAAAGACCCAGAGGATGTGGGGGAAAGGCCTGAAGAACCTGCCTGGGGCAGGTCCAGGGCAGTGATGGAGGGCGTGAGCTCTGCTTTACCCACCCATCTGCTTTGCTGCTCCCTCTCTCAGGTCCTCCACAAACGAGCTGGCCGTGCTCATCTCCCGCATGCAGACCAACGCTGACCAGGTGGAGAAGGACATCCTGGAGACTCAGTCCAGACTGAAGCAGGTCAGCTGTGGCAGGGGGTGGGTGCTGGGAGGTGAAAGGCTTTGCCTAGGAATGCAGGGGCTGGGACAGCAGGTCAGGTGTCTGCTCTGTGCGTGCTGGTGCAGGTTTGGGGGCTGACTCGAGGCTGGGGAGGAACAGACGCCCCACAGAGCCTCCCAACCCCTGGGGCTGCATCCCGAGGCCACTCAGATTCTTTCTGCTCAGTGCCTCAGGCTTCCCACAGCCAAGGCTGTCTCACCTAAGGCAGCACAGCCCTGTGCCTCCCAGCAACCCCAGAGGCTGCCAGCCTGACCCACACAGCCCCTGGGTGGCAGGGAGCTGGAGCAGGAGGCTGAGCTGGGCACCAGGGCTCCTCTGTGTTTGGTGTGTGGAGGATCCAGAGCCTCTGTGTTGGCCAAGGAAAGTGTTGTGAGGTCCATGTGGTCCAACCAGGCTTTTTCCTCTGTCTCCCCGGTCTCCAGGATTCCAGCAACCAGCAGAAGAACAAGGCTTTTGAGTTCCAGACAGAGAATGCCAGGAACCTGAAGGAAGCTGAGACCCTGCTGAAGGATCTCTTCCTGGATGTGGACCGTGCCAAGAGGCTGAAACACCCACAGGCTCCTGAGATAGAGAAAGAGTGAGTACAGGGTGGGGACTGGTGTGGTGGGGCACCAAGCAATTGGGAACCCCCTGAGGACATAGAATGAGCTCCATGAGTGGTAGTTTCACTCTTCTTCCCACTGAGTTTAGCCTTAAAATCAGTTTTTCTGCCAATATATTATAAAGATATTGGTATGCGAAGTGGCTGCCAGAACAATTGCCCAGTCTTTTGGGAGCTCTTATAAAAGGTACTAGAAAAATGTAGAGCTAAAAAGTGGCCCCACTCTCAGGGCAAATCCCCTTTTCCTCTGCCTTCCCTAAAATAAACACCTTTCATTTGGGGCAAGCACAGAGTCAGAGATGGGTTCTGGAGTGGGAGAAGAGCTTCAGTCGGTTTCTGGTGCTTTGCTTCCCTTCACTCCCAGCCCTTCCACGTAGAAATCAGGAGGGAGTTTCCCAGCTGGGAAGGGACAGCCCTGACTTCCCTGCAGCATCCTCCTGGGCAGTAATTCCTGGGACACCCCTGGAGATGGAGAACAGCAGGACAAGTGCTGGACACAGCTGAAGGAGGCCAGGGCCACAAAGGCACAGCAAAGCACCCTGGGTCTTGTGAGTCAAACCTGGGCTCCACAAGGCCCACCTTGGCTCTCCCACACCCCGGCTGACACAGGGACCTGTGCCCTTCCCCTTGGCAGCATCCAGCAGCTCCATGACCGTGTGACACAGCTCTGTGCCGAGTACCGGGCCCTCTACGAGCAGCTGAACGTCCCCGAGGTGGGGCCCAGGGTGGACTGGACCAGGATCCTGGACCAAAAGATGGTAACAGCAGCTGGGTTTGGGTGTTATCTCCCAACTCCTCCCAGGCCAGATGATGTTTGCTGTTGCCTGTAGGGCTGTGCCAGCCACTGCATGCTCAGCACCACGCAGGGATGTTGGAGGTGGTGGGAGTAATTCAGTGGCTCTGGGTGGGAGGAGGACTTTTCTCTCACCTCTTAAATCCCTCTGGAGCACCCTCTGAATTTACCTCTTCAGATTAAGAGTTACCAGAGGGGGATCAGGTAGAGAGTTCTGCTGTGGGATGAAAGGATGGAGAAGCTGATGTCTCCTATGACTTTACAGCCCTACCTTTGAGGGTTTCACGCTGCAAGGTCTGGGTATGTGAAGTGCCCAGACTGGAGCCAATTTGGGTTCCCCTGAAAGCTGGATGGTAATTAAGTGCATCCAATGCATGTCACCACGGGCAGGGGGCTGGCTCAGCTCAGGTCTGTACCCCAGGGTTATGTGGCCTGGTTATCTTTGCCCCTGTGTATGGCTGGGGAAATGGCAACCAACAGCAATCATGGGAAACAACAAGAAAATCCCCTCCCTTCCTCCTGGACCGCTATCAGACACCAGATCTTTTCATGCCCTGCCAGCACTGCCTGGGGTTTCTCCCTGAAATGAAGCCTTTTGCTTTAGTCTCTGCCCTGACTCTTTTTGCACAGGAACAAGTCAACGCGGGGCAGTATGGCCCTGGCATGTCGGAGCTGGAAAAGCAAATAGCTGAGCACAACATCCTCCAGAAGGAGATCGAAGCCTACGGGCTCCAGATCAAGAACCTCCATTCTGGGGTGAGGCATCCCCCGTCCCCTCCTTGTCCCTGTCACTGCAGTGGGGACCCTGCTGGCTCTGCTCACTGTCTGGCCGTGTGTCCCATCTGCTCCTCTGCACGGTGAATGCCCACCCTTGTTCTGCAGAGGGCATGGGGGGGTCAGGGAGGGGGCTCCTGGACAGTTTCTAAAGCACACTCCATAAATCAGTTCATCAGCATTCACCACATGTTTTGCTAACAGCTTTTCTTTATCTTTTTGTTGTTCACCTCCTTGGTCTTGGCTGTGTTGTAACCCAGGATGTGGCAGATTTAAAAAGCCAGTACAAGGACTTGCTGGTAAGGTTCTCAGTGGTTTTCTGAACAGATGGGGTCTTACAGCAGAGTAACACCATCCCTGATGGGCAGGGAATGCCCAGCTCAGAACAGGAGCTACCCCTGGGCTTGCAGAGTAAAGTTGTGTCCCTCTTATCATTTCCCCGTTTCCTCCCCTCCTTGGGATAGATGTAAATGGAAAGAACTCTTGCTGCCCTCAGGGCAGTGCTGAGAGTGAGATCCACATCTCTCCTCTTCACGGGTCATGGATCTGCAGTTGCCTCCGTGTCCGTGAGCACAGGGACCAGGAGGCACCAGGAAATCCATCCCAGCCCACACACTGTTCCCAATCAGGATTGCAAATGTGGAGGCTTGTCCTGATCCCTAACAAGGGCTCCAGAGAGGAAATGAGCAGCCAGAGCAAAGGAGGTGGCCAGGAAGAAGGTCCTGGGTTTACCCAGCTGGGCCCATGAAGGTGGATGCTGAAAATGGGATTTGTGAGAAATAAAGCAGAGCTGGGCCAGCTCTGAGACCGCCCCGGGCACCAGCCCACACCTGGGATTCTGGTTAGACAAACATATCCTGTCTGTGAGGAGGGAAAGGGAACAGCAGCCCCATCAGATAAGAGCCAGTGGTGGCAGATTTCTCACCAAGGGTTCTGGGAATCTCCTGCTGGATGTGCAACAGGAGTGTGGTCCTGGGGAGGAAGAGGAGGAGGGGAAGGGGACTGAGCACTGACACTGTCTCTGTGCTGTGTGTGGGCAGAAAGCTTCCATCTGGCGAGGGCAGAGCCTGGGCAGCCTCTACCACCACCTCCAGGGCTGCACCAAGGAGCTGGGCTACCTGACGGACCAGCAGACCAAGATCCTGAAGCAGGACTGGAGTGACCAAATGATGGATGTCCAGAGCGTGCGGCGGGAGTACGAGGTGAGCTCTGGGGAGTGGCGGCGTGTCCTGGCCATGAAAGGCTGGCCAAGGCTGGCACGTGGGATCTGCAGGGTGCTCCCAGCCTCCTGCACATCCACCACCAGCCCTGAGCACGGGGCTTTCCGAAACACAGGGGGAAGAGGCCCCCTGGGTCCATGCTGGAATTAGGGATGAGCCGCTCTGTGTGACCCCTCCAGTCCCCTGAGCTGGCACGAGGGGTGATACATTAGAGAGCTGCCAGGGAGGCTTTCCATGGTCAGAGAGAAGGGAAGGACTCAGTGCCACATCAGCCTCAGTGGCCACAGTACAACACCCAGTGACTGCCATGTGCTGGGACACAGAAAATGAGAGGGATAATTGCTCAGGAAAATGTTTTTTGAACAAATGCCCTGATGCTTTCTGAGGCCCGAACGTGCCCAATTTGTTTTAGCTCTGCCTAGCCTCTTCTGTTTTAAAAAACAAACCAGCAAGCAAGGGTGCCTGTGCTTTGGGAGCCTTCTCTCTGTTATGTTTGGTGCCCCAGGAGACCACTCTGTGCTCCCTGCATGCTCCCAAGGTCAGGAAGTTTCTCTTCCCTTCCAGGATTTCAAGTCCAACGAGCTGCTCAGCCAGGAGGAGCTTGTGAACCACCTTCAGGACGATGGGGACAGGATGATTGAGCTGAAGCACCCAGCCATCAAACCTATCCAGGTAGGCAGAGGGGTCCCTTCCCCAGCCCTGTGGGGGAATGAGAGTGTTTGTGTGCCTCAAGAGCCGCGTGCTGGGTCGGAGGAGACCCCTTCAGCTCTCCCTGCAGTTATGTTACTCCTTCCTTCCACGCTGCACACTGCACTGCAGCATCTTTCTGCCTGCTCCAGCCCTACAGGGAAGCTGAGGGAAGTGCAGGGTCTTCACCCTTTCCAAAATTTCCAGGAGATAGTGGCCAACATCTGTGTGCTGGGACCAGCTCCCGCCCAGGTGCTCACATTCATCAGTGCAGCCACCCTCACGCTGTTAGGAAGTCCCAGCTATGACATGGAGTGACTTCTCCCAAGTGACACCAGCTCCCACCCCCCAGGCCTGTATTTCCAAGCCTGCAGGTGCAGTGCCAGGCTAAGTTGGGCTCTCAGTCCCCAGCACCACTGGAGCTGAGACCACTTGAGAAGTGATGGCGGCTCTGTATGAGCCAGGTCCCCCTCAAGGGGTGTCCTCACTCAGGCTCAGCATCAGGCAGGGCCTGGGCACAGCTCTGTCTCTGCCCTTCCTCTGATCTCTGGGACTTCTGAGGAAAGGAGACCAGTGGTGGGGGAGGTAGGACCAGCTGGAACCCACTGAGATGTGCTCTGTCCCACCACAGGCTCACCAGGAAGCCTTGAAGAACGAGTGGCAGAATTTCCTGAACCTCTGCATTTGCCAGGAGAGCCAACTGAAAAGTGTGGAGAGCTATAAGAAGGTAAAAAGCCAATTCATGGGCCGTGGCTCTGCAGGTCAGGCCAGAGTGGGCAGGCTGGGAGGAGAGACAGCAAAGGGATGAGGATGGGAGACCCTTTGCTTGCACCTAGTAAAGGTATTTTGGGGAAACACAACCTTTTAGAGGTGCTGGGAACTGAGAGACCCCACTGGGCTTGGAGGCAGTAATGTCCCCCCATGCCTGACCGCTTCCCTCCCCACACCTCCAGTTCCAGGATGATGCCGAGGCTGTGAGCCGCTCCCTGAAGAAGATGAGCTCTGACCTGGACACCAAATACAGCAAGTTCAACAAAGACAGCCCCGGCGTGGTGTCAGATCTGCTGCTTCAGCTGGAGGTGAGGCCTTCAGGGCTGGTGGCACCAGCCAGACCGAGGGGGCAAATCCAAAGTTAAAAACTCCCCAATAAATGACAGAGGGGAAGGGGAAGAGGTGGGTAAATAATCCTACAGGGAGAGCTCACCCCAGCTCTGTGCTAGGGAGGGGGAAGCCCAGAAGATCCACGCTGCTCACACTGCCCTGGGATGGCACTGTCCCCATCAGTGACACACAGCCAGGGCCCAGGTCACCATCAGAGTAAAGGAGAAGTGCAGGGAGGAGCCATGTGTTATCCTTAACATAAAACACTCGGATTAGAGAGCCTGCAGAGTGTGAGCTGCTGGCATCCAAGCAGGGACAGATCCTCCCAACTCCTCAGCACTCTCATGAGCCAAGGGCAAGGGAGGGAATAAAGAAATCTGACCTCAGGGGTGAGATGCAGATAGGAAAGGAAGATTTGGCCCAGAGAGAGGGAGGGGACACGTTCATCATGGTATCTTCCCAAGCATGCAGCACATTTTGCTCTCAAGAGATGCTGCAATATTGGTACTTTCTGGCACTGGAATGCAGCCACCTCTTGGCAGGCCTGTGTTCCATTTCTGAAAAGGAAAACTTCTTCAGGATATTTGATATGACAGTGTGGGTTCACCTAAGGTTAGCCCAGGCTGTGTCCTCAAGGGCAGATCTGTGAGCAAAGGAAACTGAGGAGACTGTTGGTAATGAAAAGGGGAAGAAGGGACGAGGAGGGATCTAGAACGGAGAAACTCCCAACTCCACCCCACAAGGACAGAGAATTGGTCCCAGCATAATCCCTGTAGTGTGACCCTCCTCTTCCTTTTCATCCAAACCTGCTCACAACCACTGTCTCCCCTGTTCTGTCTAGAGCGAGGAGAAGGCGTTGAAGCAGGCAGAGAAGAGCATCGCTGACCTGAAGAGAAGGAGCAAAGAGATCAGCCCACTGAAACTGCGCAGGACACGTCCCTCCCAGCCCCTCACCCTGGACACCCTCTGTGACTGGGATGCTGGGGAGGTGAGGGCCGGACTAGCAGCACCCTCAGAAGAGACAGAGAACTGGATTCTTCTCTGGTTGCTCCAGATCTTGGCTCCGTGGTGGGAGGAACTGTCCTAGTGCCAGGCAGCCGAGCCTCTCACTGGGTTTTGTGTCCTCTCCCAGGTGCAGCTGACCAGAGGGGACAAGTACACTCTGAAGGACAACAGCAACCCCGAGATGTGGGTGGTGCAGAGCAGCACTGGCATGGTCCAGGAGGCACCTTCTGCTTGTTTCTCCATCCCTCCTCCTGACCCCGAGTCCATAGACAAGGTCAATAGGTGAGTCTGCAGCAGAGACCCTGACCCAGAGAGACATTTAGACTCTCTCTTGGGTCATAACCAGCCTGACTGCAGAGAAACAGCAGCTGGGGACAGGCCTCTCGACTATCTAGTACTGAATCCCTCCTGGAGAGGGATTTTTCCCTGCAAACAGGTATCTCACCCAGGTGCCTGCCGTTCCTCAACATCCCTGCACGCTGCACAGACCTCTCTGTCAGAGAGTTTTCTGGCAGTCAGGTTTGATTTCTTCACCCAAACATGTGACTCGCATAGGTTTGACTAAATTCATTGCAGAATCAGTCTGGAGCTTGGGACTTGCCAAACAGGACAGAGTTATCTGTGGTATCTCCTCTCATCCAGCCCCAGCTGGAGACTGAGAAATGCTCCTTGAGCCTCCGTGTAGGTTTGCTGCCTGCCTGCTCCATCAGCTCCTGCCGTTCCCACAGGATGGGGCGGTGGTGCAGGAGGTTGGCATTGCCTTTTTAATCATGGCCCCAGGTGTTTGGGTAAATCAGTGCTGCTCAGGTGCTGAGGAAAGGCCACAGCCCAGACGTGGAGCTATGAGGGCATGCCTGGGGTAGGAGCTTGGGTCCCCAGTGCCAGGGGTGTGATTGCTTCGTTGTGTTGCTCTTCCTCAGTGTGTGCCCCTCTTTACACATCCCAGACTATTGAATCCTTTGGATTTATGGGTTTCATGCCTGTTTTAAAACAGAAATTCAGTTCCTCTGCACAGAGGGACAGCCCTCATCTGACAGCAGCCAGGCAAGCTGGGAATTGCTGGCTTTAGCACACAGTGTTTAGCTGGAACAGTCCACAGCAGGGATGAGAACTGGCCTGGTCCTTCCTGTTTCCCCTCCTTCTGGTTCCATGAGTCTTTTCTCACCCAGAAATATTTTTTGGTCCTTCCAGCTCTGGCAGACCCCAGTCCTAATTTCATTAGACAGGAACCATCCTTACAAGTGAGACTTGGCATTTCCAGTGCAGCAGCCACAGAAGCAGCCACTTGTACTTGCTTCCTGCAAGGCTGCAAAGCACTGAAGCCATATGAAATAAATTTCCAGCTTTGATGGCTTCTGCTGAGAGTTGGAAACACTGGCTTCCTTGGGAGAACTCAGCTACTCAAACCAACCAGCTGCTCTTGCTGCTCTTCCCTTTCCTAAGGGATGTCTCTGAGTTACAACAGGCTGCAGGCTCCCAGCCTTTGGGGACACCTCCCCAGGACAGCCGTGGAGCTGCTGCTGTGCAGGGCTCTGTCAAGGCTTGCTCAGCTCTGTGTCCCTTCCTGCTGGCTGATGATGGCCCTCTCTGCTCACAGGTTGGAAGGGGAACTGAACACGGTGAAGCAGAAGCGAGCAGCGGTTCAGAGCACCCTGAGACGCAGCCAAAAGGAGCAGGTCCAGCCCAGCCAGCAAGGTTTGTCAGCTGGAAAGTCCAGCCCTCTCCAGAGGCAGCCCTGGAAACAGAGCACCCACCCAGGGTGGGCAGAGGCACCTGCAGTTCACACACAGACACCTGCAGAGGTCCCTGTGGGAGGCTGCCTTCTCCTCCATGGCAAAGAGCAGCTGACAGGATAACCTGACTCCTGTCTCAGCAATTCACTTAAAGTCTGCTGCCCTTCTCAAGCCTCTGAGATTGACCTCCAGCTCCATCAACAGCTGCAGGGTATTTAGGATTTCAGGGGGATGTGCCTATCCAGAAACCTTAATTAAACCTGCTTTGTAATCTGGGTCCCTTGCAGTTCTCTTCCCTAGCTGGGGGCTGTGGGATAAGCAGGCAGCCACAGCTAAATCCCAACCCTGGGTTGTCTGTGTTGTTCCCACAGCTGTAGTTCAAAGGCTCCCAGCAAAGCTGAGAAGGGATGTGTCTGCATGGCAGCACTTGTCCCTCCTTTAGACTTGAGCTCTGGCTCGCCATGGCAGAGCTAAAACCTGGGGATTAACCTAAGCTATGTCTCACTGCAGCTCTGTCCAGGAGCCCTCCAGCAGTCCAGGATGATCCCCAAGCTGACCGGCTGCTCAGCAGCCTGGATCGTGTTGGCAAGGACCTGGTCCAGGTAGAGAAGGAGGTCTTGAACCGAGTGAGGTCTCCTGTGAACTACAGTGACCCTGCAGATGACCTTGGCAGGAGGATCAAGCAGCAGCAGGTGAGCTGGAGCAGGAGTAGTTTGGTAGCGCTGTGTCCTCGGCCCAAAGCAGGGTGACATGGAAATAACACGGGAGATGGCAGCTGGTGCTCCAAAGGAGAAAACCATGCTGCAATATCAAGGGTTTCAGGCTGGCTCGAGCCCTTGAAATGGGACTAAATCAAACCCTCAGGAAATGCAGGCCCTTCCCTTGGCTCTGGAGCAAGAGGGTCCATTCATTTCAGAGCTGTGGTCCAGGTGCCAGTCTTGGGAATGCTGTCACCAAGTCTGTAACAAAAGGACTAAGGGATAAAGGGAATTAATCTAAGGGCCAGCTTTGGCTCACCTGATGGGAAGTCCAGACTGGTAAATGTCAGTGGGACATGAAAAGAGTTAATGGAGCCGTGGAGCCCCCCTCCTTTCCTCTGGGATAAGGTCTGGGTTTGCAGTATTTCAAGCTTCTTCATCTGTAGGTATTTACCCAGCCCCAGCAGCAGGATGGGCTCAGGCAGGTAGGTTTTTCCATCTCTGTCTATTTGGATCTCTTTCCCACACCCTGCCACTGCCAGACAGCCACAGTCTGGATGGGGCTGTGCCCCAAGGGGCAGCTCCTTATGAGAGGGGCACCACACCCTGAGCCCCACAGCCAAATCTGCCCCTGAGGGAGACACATTTCCACAGCAGCACTGTTATGGCTGTGTTGGGTGACTCTGCTTCCATCTGGTGTGCCAGGAAACAACAAAGAAACTTGAGAACCTGGGGGCAGCCAAGGATGCCTTGCAGAAGGAGTGTGAGACCTACCTTTCCAAGAAACCCACCAGCACCTCGGCTTCCCAGCTCCCAGTCACGCTGAACGCCCTCAGGAGCAAATACAATGATGTCAATATGCTCTCCAGCCTGTACAACGAGAAGTGAGTGATGGGGATGAGGGAAGGAAGTGTCCTTGCACAGGTGTGCCAACACAGAAGCATGACAGAAAATGCTTTTGATCTATATGAGTGTTGGTTGAGGTCCAGCGCAGGTTGGAAACCTCCCATCCATCATCAAAGGCACCTCTGAAGGAGTTCCTGTGTGTAATTTGTGGGCAGATCCCCCCTCTGTGGAAAATCCACCACAATGGGTGTGTGTCCCAGCTCTGCTGTGTGGTGAACTGCAACATATCTGACTTGTGAGCAACACAAGAGGGGTGTAAGTGCACGTTGCTTGCTCTCTGACATGTTGCAGAAGCTCTAATTTTAAGTAAGGTAAAACATCCAAAACCAGGGAGAAAAGAAGAAGAATGGGGTTTCTGTAGCTAACCTTGCCCTGTCGTTTTCCCCTTTCCCAGGGCTAAGGCTGCCCTGAACCTGGAGACTCAGATTGAGAACACAGACAAGATTGTCAGCACGTTTGAGGCCAAGCTGGCTCAGGACAGCATCATTCCTGCATCCCCCAATGCCCTGCAGGATCGGGCCAATGACCTGCAGGTAGGGGAGCATCAGGCTTGTCCTTAAGGATGGGAGATCCCTGAGCTCAGGGAGCAGTGTGGGAGGAGCTGGACTTTGCTGATTTGAGCACCTTGAGGCACCAGCAATGAAGCCTTTTTGGGGACTTGTTCCTTGAAGGGTTAATGTTGGTGTTGCAGGCTGACCTGCTCTCACTGGACAGCAAAAAACTCTGCCCCTCTGTCCCTCCCTCTGAGGTCCCTAAAAGACATCATGACCCCCTTAGCATCTAGTCTCTGTTGCTCTGCCTCACACCTATCCCTAATCTTTCCTGCTCCCAATCTCCTTGCTCCATCCTGAGCACTCACAGAGACCTTATTTTTTGCCTTCCCCAAAATCTCTCTGTTCTGCACTGTCCAACCTTGCTTCCCAGCTTCCTTGGTGAATAAGCCTCACTGCTCCACCTCTTCCACCTCAGAGAGCCTGACCAGCCTGCAGACAGCCTGCAACCAGGTCCTGCAGTTAGTGACACTTTAGGGAGGGTGTTTGGGTGTTGCACTGACTGATGCAAACCTGGAGGTGCCTTTTTCCCCCCTGCAGAAGATGAGGCGGGACCTGGTGGCCCAGGAGGACTGTGTGCTGAAGCTGAACCGGGGGCTCAAGGATGCTGAGCACAGCTGCAGTGCTGTGCAGAACAACTTCCAGGAGTACTGCCCCGACCTGCCCCGGCAGAAGCGGGAGGTGCAGCTCCTCAACGATCGCTACCACGCCGTGGCCGACCAGCTGGATCAGCGGTGAGCAACTGTGGGGTCATCTCTGCTCCTCATAGCTAAGCTGGACTGGCAGGGGTCAGAGCCCTGAGTATGTTCTTCATTGCAGGACCCTGATCCTGACCACAGTCCTGTAACATTGAGGACCAGCTGTGTCCTGCTGTGTAGTTGCCACCTTCCTACACACAGCAGAGGCTTTGAGCTTCCAGAGTTGTGCTCCCCACTCAGGGATCAGTTGTCACCCCCCTGTTTTTGTTATCTTGGTGTTTGTTGTGGTGATATTTTCACCTTAGTGTCTTCCTGGGAACTTGCACATGAATCTTTGCCCTTCCCCTTAATGTTCCTGTCTGCTTTTGTGCTGTGCAGAGAGAAGACCCTCAGAAACATCAGCCTCACCTACCAGCAGTTCCAAAACTCCAACGAGAACCTGATGTTCTGGATGAACAACCTACCCAAGCACCAAGTGAAGACCACTGATGGGCCAAGCCAGATCAATTACAAGCTGCAGGCACAGAAGGTGTGTTCCAGGGCAAGAATAGCCTGTAACTTTACAGGGATGGGGCAATTTGCTTGTGAACAGCACATGCAAAATAATACCAGCCAGCTCCTAGTTGTGTGCTCCCCCATCACAGTGACTGAACTAGAGAAGGATTGCAGGCCATAGGTGGTGTTCCCTGGTGTATCTCACCTTGCTGGGTTTATCTACAGTGCTGGTGTCCTCCTCTGTGCCAGTCACCTCCAGGCTGAAATCCTCTTCATGGAGAGGACACTTTCAGATCCTGAAACACTGCACCTTGGACTGAGATGCTGCATCCAGGTCCTTCGTTTTTCTCTCCTTGAGCAGACTCTAAACTCACTAGCTCAGATGAGGAGTTGTGGAGGTCTCTGTGTTGGCTGCTATTTATCTTTTTTGTGATAAGTCAGTATGGGAGGTCCTGGGCAAGTGATAGCACTGCTGAGATATCCTAAAACCCTGGAGACTCTTCCTAAATGTCTTCCTGTTTCCCACCATTCCCTCAGCTGAGCGGATTCTCTAGGCTGCGAGAGTATTACTGAGCAGCTGGATTTCAATGTGTCCTTAACACCTGGTGTGTCTCCTGCAGAGGCTGGTGGAGGACATCCAGAGCAAGGAGCCTGAGAAGAACGCCCTGGTCAGGCTGTCCCAGAACGTGCAGTCCACACTCAATGTAAGGATAGGTTTTCCCATTTATCCCTCCCTTAGCATTTCACCCAAGAGATCCCACCTGATTCTCGTGTTCCTGCTCTGAACAGGACTATGAGCTTGAAGCAGGCAAATACAGCTCATCTCTGGACCCTTCCCTGACCGACTCCGCTGCAAAGAGGCTGCGTGTGACCCCCCTGCAGGAAAGCATCCAGGCCCAGGTAAAATGTTAAGATGAAGGCGTGGAAACCATTGTCCACCTCGTTACCCATGCCCCAGTGTCCCCTGCAAGGCCTTAATCCACTCTGATTATGGTCCTAATCCCAGAGTCAAAGTCCTTGGGGATCCCTTTGTCCATGGGGCAAAGCAGCATGTGAGATCCTGAATTAGGGTTGTGCCTAGCACCTTGGTTGAGGTTGCTGATGCTGCCTCCTTACCACATTGTGTATGAAGATAAAACTTATGGGGTAGGTGTGTGGGGAGAGGAAGGAGCCAGAGCTCCTCTGTGCTCTTCCCAGTTGCACCCCAGTTCTCCTGCATCACCTTGAGGCTTTTGCCAACTGCCCTCCACGTGTGAATTTGGGAGATTGGACCCTGTGTAGGCCTGCAGGCATCCAACAGGCATTCAAATAACAGAGACAGGATCTGCTGCATGAGTCCTTAGGCTCTGCGTCTCTCTAAAGAGTTAGATGGGAAGACATTAATCCCTAGAATTGTGCCATACACATAACTCATCTGGGTGAAA
The DNA here is from genome assembly GCA_013397115.1 of Edolisoma coerulescens. Lineage (NCBI taxonomy): Eukaryota > Metazoa > Chordata > Aves > Passeriformes > Campephagidae > Edolisoma > Edolisoma coerulescens. The sequence goes on along the minus strand of VWZW01005398.1, from coordinate 175,887 downwards.
GGAGGTGTGGCAGAGCCTGCCATGCAACAGAGCTGTGTCAGGGTGAGGGGACAAGGCTCTCACCACTCTTTCTTTTGCAGGAAAATGATGTCACCAAGCTCTACATGGAGCTGGCAGCAGAAAATAAGCAGCAGCTCAGCCAGCTGGAGTTTGCCAAGAAGATCGTTGAGAAGGTACCAGCTTACAGCTCACTGCAAGATTGGGGTACTCTAGATTGGGGTTCAAATCTGTTCAGCCTGGGGTCCCCCCACCCCTCCCCAAGTCTCCACATCCAGGTGTGAGGAAGGACGGGAATGAAACCCCTATGAGAAAATGACCACAAGAAACCACAGTTTCACTGACACTGATCTTGGGTTGTGACTCTCATCACCTCTGGGGGCCCTCAGCTTGTTACTGAAGCTGTAGTTTATGCTTGGAAAAAAAGATTAGGGCTTTTAAGTCCAGTTCTCGTAGCTATGGCTAATCAGCATTCACAGACTGAGAATTTCAGATTTGTTTGTGGGTGTGGCTGGAATTTAGTGCTCACAACCTTCTGGAAACACTTCAAAGCAATAGGACTTTTACACCTTTCTAAGGTTTGAACCACCTGTAGGAAAGGTCTCTGGACTGGGTGACTTTTAGTGGGTTCAGGAAGCATAAGAGATTAAGCTGGGGATTGGCTGTGATGCTCTCCCTCAGCTACAGCTACAAGAAGGCAGCAGAAAGCACCTTTGTGGGATGCTGCAGCACCTCCATCACAAGGGGAAGACACACCAGGCCAGTTGCTTGAGATGATGGGATTGTGTCCTCATTTTGTATTTACAAACAGCTTTATTTGAAGACTGCCTGGGGATTCTATGCCAGTTTTGCCTCCCACCATGCCATGTCATTTAAACGATCTCTGAGTCACCTTAAAAGAGAGACTTGTTTTCCCTGCCTTTTTTAAAATCCTTTTTTGGTTTTTTTCCCTTGCAGAAGGAAGTTCATGAGGACATTGAAGCTGTGCATGAGCAAACCCAGAAATCTGAAAACAAAGCCACAGCAAGCAGGGAGTCTGAGGGGTTGAAATCGCAGCTGGAAGAGGAAAGAAGGAAAGTGGCCAGGATTGAAGAGGACCTGGAGGAACACAGAAACAAGCTGCTGATGTTGAAAACTCAGAAGCCCATTGAAAGAGTGGAAGAAAAGGAGGTGATTGAATACTACAGAGACCCACAGGTGGAGAGCAACCTCTCTAGGATGGTACAGCAGATTGAAGAGGAAGGCAAAAAGAGGCAGAGCCTGCAAGAAAACATTGATGTGATGAGCCGTAAGCTTGCCCAGATGGAGAGCGAGAAGAAGGTCGCTCCTGCCCAGCTCCTCACCAAAGAGATCACAAAAATTGAGAAGGATCCAAGCCTGGATGGCCAAGCAGCCAGTCTTCGTCAGGAGATCAAGCGTCTCCAGGAGGAAAGCTTGGCTGCTGCTTCTGAACTTGAGCAGCATAAGAGGGAGCTGCACATGCTGGAGAGAAAGCAGCCCAACATCCGAGAGAAAGTGGTGGTGAAGGAGCTCATCAAACTGGAGAAAAACCCAGAAATGCTGAAGTCTGTTAGGACCCTGCAGTTACAAATCGATGAGGAATCCTTCAAAAGAAAGTCTGCAGAAGAAGCAATAGTAAAAGTGAAGAACAAGATTGAGGAGGTGGAAAGACTGATTGAAACAGCAGAACCCAAAATTATTGTTAAGGAGGTGAAGCAGGTAGAGCAGGACCCAGAGTTACTGAAAGAGAGTGCCAAGCTTAAAACTCTGATTGAAGAAGAGAGGACCAAAAACCTAATGCTTACAGGTGAGCTGGGAGAGCTGCAGAGCCAGTACAGCATCGCAGAGAAGCAAAAACCCAGGATAGAGGTGAAAGAGAGGGTCAATGAGATCTTCCTGGTGGACCCTGAAACGGAGCGGCAGATTGCACACCTGAAAAGAGAGCTGCAGGAAGTCACTCTGAAAAGGACAAAGATTGACAGTGAAGTGGAAGAGGCCTTAGCAGAGCTCAAAGTCCTCAGGTCACAGAAACCAGAGGTGGAGTTTAAGGAAGTCATAGAGGAGGTGGTGAAACATGAAAAGAGTCCGGAGATTCTCAGAGAAATTGACAGGCTGAAAGAGCAGCTCAACGAACTTGTGAACACCAACGGCAGGACCCAGGAGCAGCTCATTAGGCTGCAGGGGGAAAGGGATGAATGGAGGAGGGAGAGATCCAAGGTGGAAACCAAACTGGTCAACAAGGAAGTCATCCGATATGAGAATGATCCACTCTTGGAAAAAGAAGCCGATCGCCTGCGTCAGGAGGTGCGTAACATGTCCCAGAAGAGGAGAGCTGCAGAGGATGCCATCTATGACCTGCAGAATAAATACATGCTGCTGGAGAGGCGGAAGCCAGAGGAGAAGGTGGTTGTTAAAGAGGTGATACTGACCCAAAAGGATCCAAAGCTCCGAGATGAGCACAGCAGGCTGAGACGGAGTCTGGATGAGGAGGTGAGCAATAGGCGTCGCCTGGAACGCGACGTGCAGCAGGTTCGTGTGCTGGTGGAAGAGCAAGAGAAGTTGCTCAACTTTCAGGAGGATCGAAGCAAGAGGCTTGCACTGGAGAAGGAGATGAGACAAATCACACTGAGAATAAAGGAGCTGGAGGAGAGCCCGGCCCCAGTGCAAGAAAAGATCATTATGGAAGAAGTGGTCAAGCTGGAGAAGGATCCAGTCCTGGAACAGTCTGCCAGCAACCTGCGCTTGGAGCTGGACCGGGAGAAGATGGAGGTGCTGAGCTTGCAGAGAGAATGCAAGAACCTGCAGGTGCAAGTTGATGTCCTGCAGAAAACCAAATCCCAGGAGAAGACCATCTACAAGGAGGTGATTCGAGTGGAAAAAGACAGAGCGCTGGAGAGTGAACGTGCACGCATCTGGGAGCTGCTGAGCAGGGAGAGAGGAGCCAAGCAAAAGGCAGAAGAAGAGGTACGGCGGCTCCGGGAGAAGATCGAGAGAGCTGAAGGCATGAAGAGGACATGGGCTCGTGAAGAGACGGAGCTGCAGAAAGCCAGGAACCTGGCCATCCAGGAGAGAGCCAACTTGGAGAGTGAACTGCGGGAGCTGGAGAGGCAGAAGCAGCAGAAAGTCCTCTTCCTTCGGGAGGAATCCAAACTGCTCAGCCAGCGGACTGAGAATGACAGGCAGAAGAAGAAGCAGCTGGAACATGAGGTTTCCCTGCTGGAGGCAGACATCCTTAGGGAGAAGGACCAGATCTACAACAAAGAGAGGTTCATTCGGGATCTCCAGTCAAAGGTCAACCGTGAAGAAATCAATCACGAGACCCAAATGAGAGAGACGAACCTCTCCACCAAGATCTCTATCTTGGACCCTGACACAGGGAAGGACATGTCCCCTTATGAGGCCTACAAGCGAGGTATCATAGACAGAGGCCAGTACATCCAGCTGCAAGAGCTGGAGTGTGACTGGGAAGAAGTCACCACCCTAGGCCCAAATGGAGAAGTCTCACTTCTCCTTGACAAGAAAAGTGGGAAGCAGTATTCCATCGATGATGCACTAAGGCTGAGGAGGATCACGAAGGAGGAGTACCAGCTGTACCGGGATGGCAAGATTCCCATCTCTGAATTTGCCTTGCTTGTGGCTGGGGAAACCAAGCCTCCCTCATCCCTCTCAATTGGCTCCATCATCTCCAAATCCCCGCTCACATCACCCACCACCCACCAAACACAAACCTTCTTCCCCCCAGCCTCACAGAAGGGCATATCTGATGACACGTCCCCCATCGCCGGGGTGTATGACACCACCACCGACACCAAGTACAACATCAAAACTGCCGTTGCGAAGAAGCTGCTCGATCCCATGACAGCTCAGAAGCTCCTGGAAGCCCAGGCTGCCACGGGAGGCATCATAGACCTCATTTCCAGGGACCGGTTCTCGGTCCATAAGGCGATCGAGAGGGGGCTGATTGAAAGGACCTACATGCAGAGATTGCTCAATGCCCAGAAAGCTTTCACAGGCATTGAGGACCCGGTGACCAAGCAAAGGCTGTCTGTGGGGGAAGCAGTTCAGAAGGGTTGGATGACCAAGGACAGTGCTTTCCCCTACCTGCAAGTCCAGCATCTAACTGGAGGGCTCATCGATCCCAAGAAAACTGGTCGCATCCCTGTGCTGGAAGCGGTCCAGACAGGGATGATAACGAGCAACCTGGCCAACAGGCTCCAGGATGAGTCCAACTATGAAAAAGATCTCATTGACCCTGTCACTAAAGAGAAGATAAATTACAAGGAGGCCATGGCCCTCTGCCAGAAGGATTCTCTGAGCCACCTCCTGCTGCTCCCGGCTGCGTCGGAGGGGTATCAGCGGTACCACCAGGCAAGCCATTCTCCCAGGCTCTCGCGGTTCAGGCATTGAGTGGATTCAGGCACGTACTGGGGCTGGTTCCTTCAGGAGTTCATCCCTTCAGAACACCTCTCCCCATGGAGGCAGCAGGCTCACAGGAATGGAGCATCTAGCATTTAGGGCTGCCTACTCTTCTCTCTTAGCTACCCTGCTTCCCAACACAGCTCGGCCGTGCGAGGAAGAAAACGTGGTCGTGGGCCTGCCACAGAGGGGTCCCCACAGCCCCCAGGTGCTGTTCCCTAATCAGCCCAGAGAGGGGTTGATTGCGAGAACTCCACGGGCAGTAGGTTAAATGTGGCTATGCCCAGAAAGGGGGAGAGCCAGAGTGTTTTCCAGTTGGGTCGTTCTGCATGCAATAAACATAGCAAGTGAGTGTCTGTGGCTGTGTTGTCTCTGCAGGCTGTGGCTGCCATGTGGCTGAAGGCACAGGTATTCCTCCCCCATGCAATCCCATGCCCTGCAGCCCAATTCACAGAGGGTTTGTAGACTCCTGCTCTCCCTCATCTCCCAGAACTGAGCCCCCTAAAATGTCCTTCTACCTATGAGTCCATATTTTTAAAGATTTTTTTATATTTGTCTTTAAAACTGAAAACCAATGGGATTTTGCTTCCTGGTCATTTGGACACCTCTAAAAGAGGGACTTGAACACCAAAGGGGTGCAGTCCCACTCAATAGTACTGGGAAATGCTATTTATTTAGGTGAACTAAAAGGAAGTTACTCCTCTGTGTAACTTCCACCACTCAGTCCTTTCTGAAACAAGCATGTCTCATATCCCAAATGTTCTTCCCTAGTATCTATCCTATTGTGGAGCATCCCCTAGATTTATGGGATGAGGAAATTACTTTCTATTCATATCAGCTGCTCCTTCCCCTCTCCCAAGGGCTCTTTTAGCTGATGCTATTCAGGAACTCCAACATACCCAAAATAATCCATGAGAGTAGAGGTTTTCTCCCCCACCTTCACCCACCAGAGCAGCAGCATAGCCTCTATTTCTATATAGTGTAGCTGGAATTTGAAGCCTGGGCTCCAGGAAGAAACTGTTCCCACTCTGGCAGGCTCAGCACACTCAGCTCCCATTACCTTCCTGCTAGCAGGTAGTGCCCAGCATTAACAATCTGTAACACCGAGTTTCCAGTCTCAGATCTGTCCCAGGCTCTGTCCCAGGCTCTGTCCCAGGCTCTGCAGGGTCTCTGGTTATCGTCAGGCCTATGGCTGCTGTTCGTGACCATCTCAGCTGCCCTGATCAATGGGGGCAATTTGTTGGTTTACAATGGGGAAAACCATTGCACACAGCCTGGAGCATCCATTCCCAGCCTGCTTCCTTTGATAGAACACTGCTGGCACTGCTGGTCTGGAGCAGCAGCAAGGGCTGGAGCTCGGCTGCCAACTCTGCCCAACAGCCCTTGGAGCACAGGAGCACGACCAGGTGAGGAGCCTGTCCCAGCACAACCCAGGAGCCCTGGAGCAGTGCAGTTCCCAGGAATCCTGGGGTGCCAGCTCTTCAAAGCTGCTGGGAGCAGCCTCGCTGTGCCTTGGCTTTGCTCCCCTTGGCTGGCTGAAAGCAGGAGGATCCATCAGCAATGGAGCTGTTGCCTTTCCTACAGCTCAGCTCAGCCCAGCCCAGTAGGTGAGTTGGCTGCCAGCCTTCCTCACCCTGCTCTGTGGGGTGATTAATGGTTTGGGGGAATGCTCTGTAACTACGAGACTTGGAGTCCTGGTGATTAGGCAGGCAGTTAATCAGTTTGGACAAAGTGCTCCCTAACTGTGGCAGGACGGATTTACCTGGGGTTGGGTGAAGTTGTTAAGAGATGATGAGGTAGCTGAGCAGTCTAGTCTGAAAAACGCTCACTAAAAATCCTTTTGTTTGTTACCAAGTGCCCCTTATCTGCAGAAAGCAGCTCGTGTCATGTCCTGATGTGTCCGTAGGAAGCACCACTCAGCCATGGGGCTTTCCCCAGAGCCTGGCTGTCTGGCAGGGTTGTGAGTTGCTCAGAAGGAGCCAGGTAGGACTTTTCCTCCCTTCCCAGGCACAGGATGATGGTGCTGCACTGTGGCTTTCCCACAGCAGTTATTTCAACACAGCTGCTGTTGATTCCCGTTGCTGGCAGTGGAGTTAGTAAGAAATGTTTAAAGTCAGTCGCTTCAATTTTTGGCCTAGGTTTGCTCTAGTGTTTTATTTGTGTTTCTGGACTGGGTGGATGTCCTTGGTATTTATTTTTTACTGCAGGTCTTTTAAAAACAAAACAAAAATGAAACTCTTCTGCAAACAGTTTGTCTGGTACAACATGAGCATTGTTTGCATAGAGCAAACAGCGGAGCATTGACTTTACAACATGTATGCAAAGGCAGGGAAATGATTCCCACAGCAGAATTCATCCACGTCTCCATGGATTCATCCACAAATATGTGCCTCCAAGCTGGCTGTCACCACACAGAGGCCATGAAATGCAGGAGCACAGCTGTCAGGTTGTGCTGAAATTGGTTTTTTGGGATAGCAGTTACTAGGAGAGCACACGTGTGCAGGAGCACAAAAAACAGGAGTGCAGAAATTGGGCTTACGTAAACTAGATCTGTCTTTTGATTATTTAAATAAGTAGAACATAACTCTGAAATAGTGCGTTGGAACTTCTACTGGAAAGCAACCCCACAGTGAGACATCATTGGGCTGCAGAACCATCAGCCCCTCGTTCTGTCACTGAAATTCACCGAAAACAAAATAAAATAAAACTCCTCAACACCAATGTAGTGTTAAGAAGAGGCATCATTTATTACAGGATAAGCTCCACCTAACGTGCACAAAATTAACTACAAATGCATTGCTTATATACAGTCACCACATGCATATTATAAGTGCCCATTACCATAAAACACTCCCCATGCTCCCAGGTTCAGGTTTTTTTATAGTCTTGTTTTGGCTGTAGCTGCATTCCTAAGCCAGATGTTTTAGGAATTCAGTATGTTCTTGCTGAGAAAGCAGCTCCTGCATACCCTGTTTCTTTGCTAAAAGTACAAAGAGACAGCAGAAACTCAATTAACCCTTTTGGTATCAATTCCCCCCTTTTGAAACATCTCAGATTCCTTAAGGCCATTTGATAAGTTCTGACTCGATTTCTATCTATTGTCACCTATATTCCCACAAGACTGACTGATCATTTTGCAAACACAACCAATAGCAATGCTGATAATTATTACAACGACAATCACAGTCACGATGGTTTCCAGTATTCCAGCCAGTCTTCCTTTCAGGGACCATCACCCTATTCCTTGAAGAACTTTATTGAACCAATTAGTTTCAGGATAGCATTGCTATCCTCAGCAACTTTCCACATTTTGTGGTCTTCGGAGATCTTCTGTTACATTTGGGATGTGTACACAACAACGTTCTCTATCCAATTTTAAATGCCCACAACCCCCTTGTTCTTTGCCCAGCAATAGAGCCAAGGCCATTCTGTTCTGTAATGTCAGATTGTCATATTGAATCACCATTGACAGATTTATAGGGGTAATTCCCCAAGGAATAGGTTCCCCGACTGAATTAGGGACAGAGAGGCAGGCTGTAATGCTGGACAGATTGTGCATTTTACCAAACCCTTGGATTAAAGTCAATATTAAATTTTCTTCAACACCTCCACCTAATTCCCATAAATATTAGTCTATACATTTCACTGCTCATTTACAGATGTCTTCGACATTTTCAGCTGCAAGGGTCCGGTGTTTTCCACTGTCCGCTCTGAGTTGGGAGCCCTCTGAATTCAGGTGCAATGTATCCAAGAGTTAATTCCTTTCACTTTGACAGCTGTTCTTGTAGCCAACAGAACCAGGTAAGGTCCTTTCCACTGCTCCTGAAGTGGCTCAGATTTCCAGGTCTGGATGTGTACGTGATCCCCGCGCTGAAATGAATGAACTGGGGTGTCTAGGGTAAGAGGTTCTGAGAGAATGACAAACCTTTTTAGTTCATTCAAGGGTTTCCCTAAAAAAATTAAATATTGTTCTATTTCCTGATTCCCAATTTGTTCCTCAGATCTGGGGAAAGCTGCAGCAGAATATGATCTCCCAAACATCAATTCATACGGGCTCACCTTCAGGTTAGTTTGGAGCTGTACTCTTAACTCACAGCAAGCCTGATGGTAACACCTGTGGCCATTTTAAGAAAGTTTCCTGACACATTTGCTAATCTGTCTCTAAAGTTTGATTCATTCACTCAACCCTTCTGCTAGATCGCGGTCTCCATGGAGTGTGTAAATCCCAATTTATACCCAACTGCTTACTAAGTTGCTGTAACACTTCAGATATGAAATGGGGTCCCCTGTAAGATGACATCCCTTTCGGAACTCCAAACTGGGTATGATCTCTTCAAGGAGTGCCTTGTTGGTGCAGCAGGGGAAACCTTCTGGCCAACCAGAAAAGGTATCCACTAATACCAGGAGATACCTGTATTGTTGTTGGTGTGGTAGCTCAGAAAAACCAATTTGACAGTAATCCCTGGGAGTGTTTCCTCTTTTAGTAATCCCCATAGGCAGTCTTTTTGAATTCAAAGGATTATTTTTAAGATATATTGGGCATTTTTCTGTAATAGACTTGACAATTTTTGTCATAGGGACACTGGTATCTGAGTCCGTGGACTTGTCACCATAGCATTGATTCCCCAGTGGGTTTGCTGGTGTTTCTCTTTTACAATTTGCCACATCAGTTATGGTGGGACTATGATCTGGTTGTTGGGAGTTACCACCCACACACTGTATTTATTCTGGGCTTTTAGGTAAGTAGCTAATTTTAAATCTGCCTGACTATATCTAGGGCTAACCTCTGGGAGTGAAACAGCTTTCTCAGGTATTAATGCCAGGATGCCTTGTCATGCAACCTCTCGTGCAGATTTATCTGCAAGGCTGTTTCCTACATGAATTTGGGAATCCCCATGCTGGTGTGCTCTGCAGTGCAGTACAGCCACTTCTTTGGGCAGCTGGGTGGCATCAAGGAAGGACAATATTTCTTGTGTATATTTCATCAGAGATCCCTGAGCTGTTAATAGACCTCTTTCCTTCCATATGGTTCCATGGGCATGAACAATGCTGAAAGCATATTTTGAGTCAGTCCAGATGTTTACTCTTCTTCCTGCTGCCAGTTCCAGGGCTCTTCGTAGCACTATGAGCTCTGCCCTTTGGGCTGAGGTGCCCATGGGCAGTGGTGCAGCTTCTATTACCTTGCTTGGTGTTACTATGGCACAGCCAGCTTTTTGTTTTCCATCTTGCACCAAGCTACCTCCTTCTGTAAAGAACTCAGGATCTTCAGGTGGTGCTTCTTGTAGGTCTGGTCAGCTTGCATAAACTTACTCAATTGTCTGTAGGCAATCATGGGTCAGCTGCTCTTCTCCTTGCATTGGGGTGTTCAGGACTTGGGCTGGATTTACCACTGTGGTTACTTTCAATTCCACATCTTCTTGCTCCACTGGAATAGTCTGATATTTCAGCATGCAGCTTGGGGAAAGCCAGTGCCCCCTTTTTTGGCATAATACAGTGGTTATGGTGGGTGAAGTGTACACTACTATCTTTCATCCCAAAGTCAATTTCCTGGCCTCTTGGATGAGGAGAACAGTCGCTGCTACAGCTCGCAGGCATCCGGGCCATCCCTGGCTGACCTCATCCAGTTGTTTTGAAAAGCACCTCACAGGCAGCTTGAAGTCTCCCACCTTCTGAGCCAGAACTCTGAGGACAAGGTGCTGTCATTCATGCACAAAAAGCTCAAAGGGCTTTGTTAAGTCTGGAAGTCCTAAGGCAGGTGCAGACATCAGGACCACCTTTAGGTTACAGAATGCATGCTCACTCTCAGGAGCCCAAATCAAAGGTCCTTCCGGGGCCTCCTTTAAAAGCTCAATGATTTGACCAAAAGTCCATAATTTAAAGCCCACAATCTGCACCATCCAGCCATACCCAAGAACGCTGTTAAATCTCGGGCAGTTGCAGGTTGGGGTACTTGGCAGATGGCCTCTTTTCTGTCCATTCCCAATTTCCACTGTCCTGGTATTATTTCAAACCCTAGGTAGGTCACTTGCTGCCTCATGATTTGAGCTTTTTTCCCAAAATACTTTGTAACCTCCTTGGCCTAAGAAATTTAGAAGACTGATGGTCAATTCCATGCACTTTTCATTAGTTTCAGTTGCTAGTAAGATGTCATCAACGTACTGCAGGACCAGCCCTTCGGGGTTCTCCTTTTTCCAGGTCTCTAATTCTTTTACCAGTTGGTTCCCAAAAATCATTGGACTATATTTAAATCCTTGCGGTAACACAGCCCAGGTAAGCTGAGTCTTCCCACCAGTTTGAGGATTTTCCCATTCAAAGGCAAAAATGCCCTGGCTTTGCTTATCAAGAGGTATGCAAAAGAAGGCATCCTTCAAACCGATCACTGTAAACCATTGGTGATGCTCCATAAGGGATGTTAACAGGGGACAGGGATTGGCTACAGGTGGTGGATATCCTGAACTATTAGATTGATTGCTTGTAGGTCCTGTACCAACCTGTACTTATTCATCCCAGACTTTTTAGCTGGCAAAATGGGAGTGTTATATTCTGACTCACATTCTATCAATAATCCAAATTCCCTGAAATTTTCAATTAGAATCTCGATTCCCCTCCTAGCTTCTAATTTTAAAGGATATTGTTTCTGCCTTGCTGGTTTTGATCCAGGTTTTAGGGTAACACTTATAGGCTGAGCTTGTTGGGAATGGCCTGGAGTTCCACTGGTCCAAATCAAGGGTGTTTTAGTGCATTTTCTGTTGTTTCTGGTATTCCTCCCTGGTTCCAGTGTTCCCTGCAACATAGAAGTCCTTGCCTCAATGGCTTTAGTCTCGGGTACCAATAATGCATTTCTCCATCTTTAAACATAATCTGTGCCTCCAATTTACTTAGCAGGTCTCTTCCTAAAAGAGGAACTGGACATTCAGGCATAAATAAGAATTGTTGTGTTATCCACCATTTGCTGAATTTAAAGGTAATGGGGTTAAAGAGTGTTCATTTTTCTGCTTTTCCTGTTGCACCAACAACACTTACAGTTTCTTGACTTAATTTTCCATTATTTGTATTTAATACTGAATAAGTAGCCCCGGTGTCTATTAAAAAGTCGATTTTCTCTTCCCCCAGCTCTGTTGTAACCAGGGGTTTAGCTGGGGTTTTCACCCCCGGTGCCCGTCATTCTTGATGGAGGGGTAGCTGTGTTACCTTCGGCCCTTTCGGGTTCTTGGGACACTCCCGTTTCCAGTGCCCCAGGCCTCGGCAGTACGCGCATTGATTCGGCCGCAATCCCCCGCGGGCAGAGCCCCTCTCCGCCCTGCGATTAAATAACGCTCTCTGCAGGGCTGCGCTCATCATTGCAGCCCTACACCGTTCTCTTTTTTTTCTTTCCACCTCCCGTTTCTTTTCTCTCTCCTCCCTTTCCATTTCCCATTTCTTTTTTCTCTCCTCCCATTCCATTTCCCGTCTCTTTTCTTTCTGTTCCTTCTCCTTTTCTCTCTCCCGGATCTTATTTTCTTCCTCTTCTCCCCTATTATTAAAAGCTATCCAGGCCACTTGTAAGAGTTTTCCTAGGTCACAAGAGTCTGCTCCCTCCAGCTTTTGTAACTTCTTTCTAATATCCGGTGCTGAGTTCGCTGTGAAAATGGAAGCCAGCTGTACAGCTTCCTCAGGTTTTTCCGGATCAATGTTAGTGTATCTCCTGGCAGTTGCCCTTAGGCGTTCCACAAATGCAGTCGGAGTCTCATGCGGTTCTTGTTTCACCTCATAAAGTTTAGACCAATTGGTTGCCTTTGGCATTGCGTGTCTAAAGCCAAATAATATCCATTGTTGATACTGTCCCAGAAAAACCTTCCCCTCCTTTGTGTTAGGGTCCCAGTGGGGGTCCTGGGAGGGAAAATGCTCTTCCACGGTTCCTGGTAATGCCCCTGCTGTACCTATCCTGTCCACCTCCTTCCTAGCAGTCCTGAGTACCATCTCTCTTTCTGTAGAGTCTAATAGAGTATCTAACAGAACTTGTATAATCCCCCAGTCCGGGTTCTGGGTCTTGAGAATGGTTTCAAACACTCTAGATACTCTCTCTGGATCTTCTCTGTAGGGCCCTGCCAGTCTCATCCATGCCTCAAGATCGACTGGGGAGAAAGGGACCTTCACCACTATCAGGCTGTGAGATCCCACCCCTGGCCAGAGCTGAGCTACGGCCTCCTGCTTATCACCCTCCAGCTTTCTCACCTCCTGCTCACCCACCTCCTGCTTTCTCACCTCCTGCTCACCTACCTCCTGCTTTCTCACCTCCTGCTTACCCTGGGTTCTCCCCACCACTGGACTTGAAATTAACTCTTGCCTCCCCCCTGACTGCTCACTCCCTCCTTGTGCTTCCCCCTTATCAGGCACACCCAGATGCTCTATCCCCATATCTCCTGTGTCTGGTGCCTCCATCATTTCTACATCACCCTCCTCCCATCGGCTATGGCATTTCAAGCAGTGGTGCCCAATACTACAAGAGGAACAACATCGCTTCAGTCTCCCATCCTTTCCAACAGCTAACATGAGAGGGTTTGACAGGGTGAGTAGGCACCCCCTTTGCAATTCCAGATGGTTTCTTAAAGAAAAGAACAGATCTATGTAAGGCATCTCGTTCCACTTCTCCTCTCTTCTACAAAACAACCTCAGCTGTAACATGGTGTGATAATCTAAGGTGCCGTTCTCTGGCCACTTTGCCTGATTGTCCAGTTTATACACTGGCCACCAGTAGTTACAATATTGGATTAGTTTGGATTTAAGTAGTGAGTCTCCTCCTATCTTTTCCCAGTGGTTCAATATACATTTCAACGGAGAATTCGGGATATCATCTCCCACTCTAGTTTTAGAACAGACCGCCCCCATACTCAATAATACAAGTATATAACAACGGCTGGAAAGCGAATACAACGATTACCTGGGCGCGGGGAGTCCCCGCGGCTGTTTCTGGGCTGCAGCGGGGGGTGACGCTGCCCAGGCGGCTGGCGCTGGAGCAGGCGAGAACCCGCCGGGCCAGGGCCGGGCTGCTGTGCTGCGAGTCTGTTGGGTTTCTTCTCTTCTCTCCCCCTCCCCCGAGCAAAGATGACAGTGGGGGAACGGCTGAGCTGCAAGCGGGGGTGCCCCTGCCTGCCCGCCCGCTCCCACTCGCGCCGGGAATCCGGCGCGCACTGACACGAGAGGGCGCTTCGCGTCCACAAATGCGATTTCAGCCGCGCACACAGAAAAATCAATAATCGATAGCACGCATCCCCCGATTGCTTCGAAACCCCAGTTTCAACAGTTAAGTTTCAACACTGTTTCAGCAAATGAGCTTTATATCACAGGCGTCCCAGTGTTGATTTTACAGGCCGGCAAACTCAAATCAACACACAACCCACTCACATGCACGCTCCCACAGACCAAAAAGAATTCAGAGTAACTAAGCAAACTCCACCACAACAGCGGGTACAGCAATGCTTTGGCTCCGGTGTTATGAGCCTGATTTTCTTCTCTTTGGCCAGCTGCAACACTGCTTTAAGTTTCCTGATCCAGGGGAACCCCTCGGAGGGAACTCGAACCCCCTAGTCCTGGGGGACTGGAACCCCCAGTAATCCTGGGGGACTAGAAGCCCTGGACAGTGAGCTTACCCAGGGACTTGAACCCTGCTGGGGGACTCAAAACACTCACCAGTAACTGTGAGGGGATTTGTACCCCTCGTCAATAACCCCAAGATAAACAATTTAAATGATGCCTTTACTCACCCCGGGGATCTTGCCTCGAGCCCCTGACGGTCTGAGGCCGAGGTTCTCCCCGAGAACCCCTCGGTGCCGGCTGGAGGTCTGTCAATTGCAGATCCGTCGAGGCTCAGAGGTGAGCTCCCATCTGGGTGGCCAATAACTGTCACCGAAATTCACCGAAAAGCACGTAAAATAAAACTCCTTAACACCAATGTAGCGTTAAGAAGAAGTTATCACAGGCCTGGTGCACGGGGGATAAGCTCCACCTGGTGTGCACACGATTCATTACAAGTGCGTTCCTTATATACAGTCACCGCGTGTGTATGGTAGTTGTTCATTACCATAAAACGTTCCCCATGTTCCCAACATCAGTTTTTTCTATAACCTTGTTTTGGCTGTAGCTGCATTCCTAAGGCAGATGTCTTCCCCTTATCTTCCTTCTGTCCTTGATGAGAAAGCAGCTCCTGCATACCCTGTTTCTTTGCTAAAAGTACACAGACACAGTAGAAATTGGATTAACCCTTTTGGTATCAGTTCCACAACAGGACTGAGAGCACATCTCTGCATCTGCTAAGGATTTGGGCTGGAAAGGATTAAAAAAAAGTGCAGGAGATGAGGAAGGGAGAAAGGCTCTGCGGAAAAAAGGACCAGCCAGGCTCTCCTGCATTACCAGCCTGATGGGCTCTGCCAAGCAATGAACACCAAGGTTTCTGAACAAATAACAAGTATTTATTTTATACTGAAGAAAAAGAAATTAAGATGTCAAAACCACACCAAGAGTCAGAGACAATCCCCCAAGCATTTGAACAGCAAAAACATTTCCAAGACAATAAAGCAAAGGAAACAGCATTACATCTGGAATGATGATGGAAAGCCAGTGGTTTAGTTGCTCCCTGTTTCCAGTCATATGCAGCAAGTGCTTTATCCTAACTGGATCTGCTTTATGCTAACTGGATCTTTTGGCTTCTCGGTCCCAGCTAAGGCACAAACTGAGACACCTGATAGCGCTCTTCAGCTTGTGAGAGAGCAGGATGTCAGCTCTGTTAAACAGCTCAGACTAAACAGCTTGTCTAGTGCTGAGAAGCCTGGCTGATAACAGCAGCAAAGGGCTCAGCAGAGAAGTGCCCCCCTTTCCTGGTGCCAGCAACTGCCACCAACAGACCTGGGGATGCTCCAGTGCCAGAGACAGAAATCACTGTGTGTCACCTTAGCTCACTAATGCAAGGACAAACCCCTGAGAGATGCTCTCTTCTCTACATTTCAGTGGTTTATCCTGATAAATTACCCCCACCTTTTGCACATGACCTCTTCAAAACAGCTCTCCTGGCTGTAACCCAAACTTTCCCCTAGCAACAGACTGAAAGTCTCTAAATGCCAAGAATGTCCCCTTCCAGGCTCCCCAGGAAAAGCAAGACCCTGGGCTCCAGCCAGGCCTCTGCTAAGTGCCCCAGACCAGATCTGCAGCACTACCTGGAGATGCAAGAGCCTGGGGAGAGCTGTGTCCTCTCATCTGCAGTCTCTCCGCAGCCCAGGTCGCTGTTGAGGGCTCCCAGAGTTTCTGCAGAGGAAGTAATGGTGGTTGAGGGCTGCTTTGGCTGAGATGCGCTTGCTGGGATCATACAGGAGCAATTGCTGCCAAGAGAAAAACCCAGCAGATTTAGGATTTTAAAAATTGGGTGATTGATTGCACCGGCATGCAGCTGGGCCCAGTGGTAGATGTTGGTCCTGTCTTTTTCCTTCTCTGGGCTTCAGGAGTCACGCACAACTGAAGTTACTCTGGGGGTTATGTTAGAAGAGTTCCTTGACTCCCAATGCAGTGGTTCCTAGAGGAACCTGCAATGACAGTCCTTCTTCAGAGTAAGACTGAGCCCTAGTCCATGATTTGGTGCTCCTGCAATGGCAGAGGTGAGCATTCGACCCACATCAGCTAACACACCTCCAGGTAATTCAATCTCAAATATCGCTATTCCTTGCCCAGTTTGAAAAGGTCCTGTCTATCCCCAGGCCTTGTTCTGAGCCCTCACTCACCGTCAGTAAGTCTCTCCCATCTCGATCTAAGTTGGGAACAATGTCCTTCATCTCCTTCCTTGGCCACCGGGGAAAGCTGCCCTTGTAGTCAGGGAGCTGGGTCACACCAGGCCAGGTCACCTCGGTGGGAGTGCCCAGGGTGCGAAAGATCTGGAAGAGCTGATCGATCTCAGAGTCCCCTGGAAACAGGGCCTTCCTGGTCACCTGGGGGAAGAAAAGAAAAAGCCAGTTCCCACCTTTCCATCAGCTGTGTGCCCTATTTCCTGCTGCAAGCAACCCTCTGTCCCAGCAGGTGCAAACAACTGCACAGGCCAGGGCAGTCACAATGCAGTGATTCTGCCAGGCAGCGATTGGGAACATCACAGGTGTCTGACTGCTTGTCTCCAGCTCCTCTCCATGGATCCATGCCACCCTGGGGCTGCCCTCTTTCTGCCAATCCCTGATTTCTCTTTGTCTCCAGTTTCCTAACACCCACTCTTGGCTAGCTCCCTCCTGCCTGCTCTGCAGCTCAGGGACTTTGGGAATGAGGAAGGACTATTATACTGCAGGGCTAGCCAGAGCTTTTCCAAGGGGAGTACAGACCCCCAGGACATCCACTCTGTCATGCCCCAAGAGTGCTTGTTCTCTGCAGCCCACCATGGGGACATCTGGAAGAGAGTCATCTCCTCCCAGGATCAAAATGCTGCAGCAATAAGGCTGAAGTCACCCTTTCTGCAAGAAGAGGCATCATATTCCCATGTACTTGGATCTGCAACCTTCTACCAAGCGCCCGAGGGTGGCAGATGTCCTTCTGAGATAAGGACCAGCAAACCCTTAGGGTGGACTTTCCATAAAGCACACCCCAGGACAGGCTGGGAACACAGTATCCCAGATGTTCTGTATCTCATCCCTCCTGCCCACTGCAGCTGCCTCCTCTGGCTCATGAAAGAGATTATTTGAACCCATCCTACCATTTCTGCAAAGATGCAGCCAATGCTCCAGATATCCACGGGGGTCGAGTAGTATCTGCATCCCAGCAGTATCTCAGGGGCTCGGTACCACAGAGTCACCACCTGGAAAGGAACCAACAAACAGGCTGTGTCTGGTTTCCCTGGATGAAACCAGAGGAAAGGGACCCTCCCTTCTAAGCTATAATGCAGTGACTGTACAAATCACAGCATGCCAAGGCCTAGCTGAATTTACAGACACTTTAGTGCCAGCAAGATTGGCATTAACAGAACATTCTTCAACAACACACGCTGGAACAAATAAATGTACCCTGTGCAGAGAAGATGGGAGCCCAGCTGGCAGCCAGGCTCAGGTAGAGACAGTCAGCACACCTTGTGGGGACATGAGGTAACCCCTTAGGCTGCAGGTGAGGTTAAGAACACGTTCCTGGGCACAGCTGTGCCTCTGTTATGGACGAGCAACTTGTGCTGCTGCTGCTGCTGCTGCTGCTGTTCACCCACTCTGGATTGTGTACCCCACTCAGGGAGCCTCGACACTACCTCATGAGTGTACGTGCGTAGGGGGACCCCGAAAGCTCTCGCCAGTCCAAAATCAGCCAGCTTGATTGCTCCTGCTTCGTTAATGAGCAAGTTCTGCGGCTTCAAGTCCCTGTGGATGACCCTGTGCGAGTGGCAGAAGCTCACACCCTGCAGCATCTGGAAAAGATAGGTCTAAGGAGAGAAGAGATTTCAGATAAGGCCACAATGAAAACACTTTGAACTCTGGATCGTGTGAACCAACACACTTTGCATCACTTATAGATCTGAACGGGAAGAAAGCCCTTGCTACAGTGCAGCATCAGGCTTATGGGCCACTAGTCAGGGATACACACAAACTGCTGCCACGCCACGTGGGGACAGAGAGACTCTAATCCAGGCACTGTCAGTCCCTTCCACCCACCCATTACTCTCTAAAAAGGCAATTAGCAACACATCCCGCCTTTGTTCTGCAGCGAGATGGGCTGGAGAACCTGGAAACAGCTGGGAAATAAGCGTTACTGAGCAATAGTGCCATGAGGGTTTCCCAGCTGAAGTGTTTTGAGATCTGGGAGGCTGAGGAATCATTTCCAGGCCCAGTCTGAGCAGCTCTGAGATGGCTCCGCCCAGCAGAAGGCAGCAGGGACATGCTGTCTGCCCTGCCTGTTGGCACTCCTTTCTCACTGTACCTTGACCAAGCTTAAAGGAAGCTCTCCAGCTTGGCATGAGTCCATGTACTTCTTCAGGTCCTGATTCAGATACTCAAACACTATATAGAGCTTCTTTTGGCTGTGTATGACATCCAGGAGCCTGTAAAAGAAGTACAGTCTCTCCCTTCAGTATCTGCTCCAGACCTCTGCAAATACCCAAACATCCCTCCTCCCACACATGTCTCTGCTCTGTTAGTCCTTTGGAGCAAAGAGGGGCAGTTTAAGGTCAGCATCTAGTATGGGACAGCAGCAGTATGTTGCTGAAGTGGCAGAGCCATGAGGTATTCCTGAAAGCCAGAGAAGTGCAAGTGATTCCTGCATTTTCCTGTGTATTTTGCTCCTACCTGTGCAGTTGGGGGAGGACAGAAAAACCCCCTTGCTGTCTGCTCCTGGAGCAGGAGCTCATGGATGAGCTGGTGGGGAGGGTTCATCCAGGTCTTACCTGACTATGTTGGGGTGCTTCAGCTCCTTCAGCAGTGAGATTTCTCGGATCGCAGTGCTGGGGACACCTTCTGACTCCCTGTGGCAGAGACAGGCTGTACAGCACCCCATA
Organism: Edolisoma coerulescens; assembly: GCA_013397115.1. NCBI lineage: Eukaryota > Metazoa > Chordata > Aves > Passeriformes > Campephagidae > Edolisoma > Edolisoma coerulescens. The sequence goes on along the minus strand of VWZW01005398.1, from coordinate 157,001 downwards.
ACCCAGGGGGATCCCACAGCCCAATGGGGCTCTGTGTCCCTCCCTTCTTCCACTGCACCCCAAGGGAGCATTTGAGTTTGGGGTGGAGCAGTGGCTGGGGCAGGCTGGGTGAGGCAGGGGAAATGGAGTCGTGGGCAAGGAGAGGGAGGGGATGACCTAGACATGCAAGCCTTGGGGCAGAGCTTGTTTGGAAGCACCTGAGGGTGCATTTTGAGAAGCAATAATATGTTAAATACCCAGGTCTTTCTTTTTGGAGGTGGGAGGAAATGAAAGCTCTTTGCCCCTCAGGCAGCCACCTCCCCACCCTGAGGGGCCACCATGGGGTGCAGCCCCAGCATATTGGCTCCCAGTTCACAGACACCCCCACAGTGCAGACAGCTCAGGACCGACCCAGGGGATCAGCAATAAGCTTTTACCTGCTCAATCCCACCCTGCAGGGCTGAGGCTGACCCTGCCCGGCCCCCACAGCACAGCCCTGAGGGAGGCACTACCTCACAACATGGCAGCTGCTTCCCCCTGCCCTGTGCCACAGACCCAGGGCCAAGCGGTGCCAGGTCAGGCTCTAAACACTTGCACTCAAAGATTTTGAGCTGCTGGCTCAGCAGTGGGTTAAACCAGCCCTTTTTTAGGTCACCTGAAAGTTGGGGCCTTCCCTGTGGACCCACACAGCCGCCATGCCCATGAGACATGGAGCCCCCAAGCCCTCCAGACAACATTCCCTTTGGCTCCGCCTTTCCTGGTGCCACAATACATAAGATTATTTTAAACCCAGAGACACCTTTTTTCCCCCCTCATTTCAGGCTTTTTTGTGCCTCTCACACCACACTGGGCACCGGCCTGGTGCCATGGCGGGCCCAGGGCTTTGCCCCACTCACGCATCCAGGCGGATCTTCTTGAGGGCCACCAGCTGCCCCGTGCGCTTGTTGCGAGCCTTGTACACCACGCCATAGGTGCCCTCCCCAATCTTCTCCACCTTCTGGAACGACTCCTGGATGGCCTCCATGGGGCTGCCTCTGCCTGGTGATGGCAGTGGGGGCGGCCAGCACCGCGCTCTGAGGGGAGAAAAAAGAGCGGGAAACAAAAAGGTGAAGGTGGGGAAAGCGTTTGAGCCCCCCAGGTGTTCCCTGAGGTGCTGCTGGGGTCTGGGTCCCACCTTGCTGCTCCCTCGGCCTTGAGGGAGCCCTCAGGGACCTGCCTGGGGCAGCTGTGAGTGGACAGGGCTGCCTGGTGGGGTCTGGGGTGTCCGGGGGGCTTCAGGGGGACAGAGCCACGCAGGAGCCACCCAGGGCTGGTTGTTCTGGTGCCCAGGTTGTGCAGTGTGCTGGCTACAGCCAAAAATTGAGGAAAATGGATGTAAAGAGGCACTTTGGGGCCTGGAGAAGGACAACGAGAAATGCAGAGGGCCAGGGGAAGCTCTCCTGCTCCATCTGCACAGTGCTGGGCATCAGTGGAGTAATTGGGTTCATAATAATGACCCTGGCACACGCTGAGGGCAAACACCCAGCAGAAATGTCTTTTTTATTGGGTTTTATTTTGTCTTTTTTTCTTTTTTTTTTTCCTTTTATTTTGTCTTGCACAATTGTCCCTTGAACCTTCCCAGCGTGGGCTGTGCTGCTCAGTCAGCCTTTCGGGAGATGTCCTTGAGGGGGAATTAATCATTGACTTGACAGCTGACAGAAGACAAGATTAAAATAATCTTATGTGTTGTGGCACCAGGAAAGGCAGAGGCAAAGGGAGTTTCGTCTGGAGGACTTGGGGGCTCCATGTCTCTGGGTGGGCATGTACATTGCAGCTGCGTGGGTCCACAGGGAAGACCCCAACTTTCAGGTGACCTAAAAAAGGGCTGATTTAGCCCATTTCTGAGCCAGCAGCTCAAAATCTTTGAGTGCAAGCAGAAAAGGCTGGAGATGGCTGCATTCCCCTGCAAACCACAGGCACAGCTCACTCCAGATCTGGGGATTTCTACAGTACAGGAGAGTCTTCTCTCCCTTGCACAAAAACATTTGATTCTCATCTGACATTAGCAATGTTCTGTCCTTTTGTCAATGATTTAATTCAGCTGGGTGGGCCTGGCACCATGTTCTTCAACCAGAGTGGCTCTGATGTAATTTCATCTCCTTTTCTTGCAGCTTTTTTAAAGCCAGTCCCTTCCTTACACACCCAGTACTAAGGAGAAGGAGGAAAACTGAATTTTCTTACATCATCTATAGGGTTTGTGCAGGGCCTAGCACATTTGACTTGGAAAGAAATAGGGATTTAATCAATAAAAGACAGGCTGCTTTTTTTTTTCATCTTTATTTAGGAAAATTTCAATGAAAATCTTTAGATACTTCAAAAATAGTGATTTATGGCCTCTTAAACTTAGTTGTGTCAAGGAAGAAAGTCAAATGGTGGTTCTCAGGGTACTGCAAATATTTATTTTAGAGTTAGAATTAATCCTCCCCTTGGATACCAGTTTTTCCTACCTGAAAAGGCAGGTGCTACTGAAAATAGGGACTCTTTGTTCTTCTCGTTTCTTTGGTCAGTCCAGATAGGTGACTGTTTTGCCAGGAATGTTCCTGTGTGGCAGCTGAGTCAGGGTACCCCAGCACAGGCACTCGTGGGCCTGCAGCCAGGCCGGGCTAATGAACTTTGTGCTAATGCCCTTTTCCCCCACCCACCAAAGGTGAGCTGCACAGCTCCAGATTCAGAGACTTCTTCTGATTTCTTCAGGTCGTGCATTACAAAAGGACCAGTATAAGCCAAGTGTTCCCTTTCCTTAACCACCCCTTCAAACAAACAACAAACCTGCTTCTCAGAGCTATTTTCAGTCATGACACCTGGGGTAGGAATGGACAGCCCACAGTCACACACACTGACTCACAGTCTTCAAGTGTTTCCCTGCTCAGTGACTTCGCTGTTTGCCACAGCAAACCCACTTCCTAATTTACTTTTAACATATTTGTTGCAAATAGTAGTCCAAGGACCAGCGTGTGGCTGGTCTTGGAGCTGCTGTCAGGATGTGCTGTTTCCCCTCTGCTCCTGCCTCTCGTTGAAATACTTCCTCTGCTCCTGTATGGCTTGTTCCAGCAGGGGCACATTCATCCCTTCCACGCAGGTCAATATTCGTGCTTTCACCACAGGACTGGAACTTTCTGGAGAAAGGAAAACAGACAGAGCAGCTTGGAGACAGAGAGTTCCCTCAGGCAACATATGAGTCCAGCTGGGCAAATAACCACAGCCTGGGAACTTCCAGGAGACCAGACTGGCTGCGTGCTGCCACTGATGTGAGCAGCAGGAGCAGCTTAATTCAGTGACGTGCTTTCCCTCTCCCCTGATGGCTACAAAATGCTGGTGACTGACACTGCACTCCCCTTGCACTGGGGAACAGTGCCAGTGCCTGCCATGCAACATCTGTCTATGTTGTGGCTGGATGCACTTTGGTTTTCCCCGTCTGAAGAGCAGCAGTGATGGGTCTGAGCTCATTTCTGAATGCCCCTGTGCAGACAAGAGGGCTTAGAAGAGGCTCAAAGCTGGCTACAACCAACAGTTCATTGGTGGCATTCAAGTGGCAACATGGAACTGCACAGAAGGGGCCATGGCAGGTGACATAGCCTTGGTGACACAGCCACCATCACAGTCTGCTCCCCTTCCACCCCTGCAAAACGGGGCCAAATCACTCCTAGGCTGGGATGACCAAAATAACAACTTTTTAAAGTATTTTGCAGCAGTGGCTTAGCAGGTCACTCTCTAGAGGCCATGTGCCGTGTGGCTTTCCACATGCCGCTGAGGACTTCTATGGCATGAATGCAAATGCTTTTTATCAGGTGTGGCCAAGACAACAAAGAATTTGCTTCACCATCCCATGGCCCAGCTCAGATCAACTCCCCACGCAAAGCAGCTGGAGGCAGGGCACCCCAGGAAAGGACAACAGGGTGCCCTGCATGACAGAGCCTGCCTGCATTCCTCACGTGTCTGAGGGCAGGGATAATAATTAGAGCCTTTCAAGGATGGCAAAGACCAACCCAGCCACTTGCAATGAGGTATTGCTGCAATCTGCCACGTTTGGGGTGAAGACGGTCGGTGTGGTGGCTGGCAGTGATGCCGGAAGCCTTTTTAGCACAGGTTTCGCAAGCCCAGCGATGCTGCTGAAGTGCTTCTTCTTTCTAAAAAAATCTGTGCCAGAGGACCAGTTTTTCACCAAGATAAGGGTGGCTCTTCTGATGGTGAGCAGGGACAGACAGGCTGCTCCTACCCTGACTCACACGCTCGTGTGACTGGAGGAGCTGCATGAGATGAGTTGCCTTGGCCCAGGCTGCCCTCAGTGACTAAGGGAGCCCTGAAAGAGCTGATGTACCATGAAGAGCAGCAAAGGGCACCAGTTCCTGAAGCATTTACCTTCCCTGTGTTCAGCCTCTCCCAGGACCATGTAGGAAGATCCCACTTGGGCTCGGAATGGCTCCACAAACTTGGTGTCAACACAGACTTGGTACTGAGCCGAGTTGTGCTGAGTGGTGAGAACGGCTTCAGATCGGGCCAGGTCGTAGCAGCATAACCTGGGAATGATCAATTTGGGAAGCTCAGCTGTGCAGAAATCCAATTACAAACCAAGGGGGGGTGCTCAGCCAGTGAAGGAAAGAGAGAGCAGGGTACCCTTCTCACCTGCCAAATGTCCTCAGTGTCGTCCCCTCAGGGACTAAGCTGGTGATCTCCCACGGGAAGTAATAGACACCAGCACTTGGCAGCATCTCACACAACGGCTGGCCTGCAGTAAAGCAAAAAGTCTGACTCCATGCTTCTCCAGTACCTGATCCAAATTATAAGTGACACTGCCCTTCAACTCCTTCCTTGCCCAAGTTCCACCATCCAGGGGGCTCCAAGAGCTTCACAGCTTCCCTGCTGAGTCCTGCTTGCAGCTCAGTGCATGTGCCAAGCCCAGGGCATCCTGGCACAAAGAGGAGCTGCCTAGTCCCACACAACCCAGCATGAACTACAGGCAGCCCACCAGGTCCTCTGGGTCTCCCCCAGGCTATGGATGAGTTTAGAAAGGTTAAGGAAGGGGGGAAACTGGTGACTGAGAAGCTCAGACAGTGTGAGGGACTGAGATGCAGGGATGGCTTCAGCTGCTGGGGTGACAGGATACTACTATGCAGCAAGATTTAAGGAATAATCCTGAGCCTGTCCTCTTACTGTAGCATAAGAAATTCTGGCAGTGTGTGATCCTGCAGCTGGAGAACAATAAATTGGATCCAAGCCAGCCTGGTTTCATCAGAAGTCTGGCAGGGTTTAGCAGACAGCGATGAGTGAGAAGGATTAATTCCAAGACAAGGCTCAGGTGGGACCTCCTGGGAGCTCCTGCGGTGGAGCAGGGCTGGCACAGGCAAGTCAGCCACAGCACAGAGCACACAGAAAGGCAGGAATGCAAAGCAGCTTCAGCGAGGTTCTAATCCTGCCCAGTCAATGTCATAGCCAGGCTCCTGGCTGTGCCCTGACATGCTTTCTTTTGGCCTTATTTTCCCTCTGATCTCCCTTGCAGGCTGCCTGTGTTTGGAGAGTTTCCATGCTCCATTTACTGCTTTCTGGGGTTTTTTTGCCTCACTGTGGGAGACCCCAAGAGCTGCACAACAGCCCAGGCAGGGACTCCTGCCACTCAAAGTGGGTCCATGGCAGGGCGTTCAAGGCCCCCCGATACTGACTGTGCAGCAGTGGGGACGCTGAGCTGGCACACGCTGTGGCTTTAATGCTTGGTGTCCCTTGCCCACCCCACGCATTGCTCACGGGGTTGCAACCTTGCAAAATGCCCCACGGAGGACTCCGTGGGAGGCTGCCGAAACCAGGGCGATCCCGGCTTACCCCATCCCTGCACATGCCTCTCTCTGTGCCTGCTGCCCCACAGTCCCATGCCAGGCTCTGGACACCCACAGCGGGCTGAAAAAGCCCTCTGGCAGGGTCCCAGCCTGGGCCCCGGAGGTGGAGACCCAACTCCTCGCCCTCTGCAGCTCCGTGCATCCCCGCCGCACGCAGCATTTAAAAAGCAGGGTCAGTTCTGCGCATCCAGAAGGGCAAAGGCTGTCCTGTATCGCTCGGGTTTTGCTCCTGAATCATTCTGCAGCAAGGTGAATAAGCCGAGGATGCAAGACGCTCAGTGTGCATTTAATGCGCTATTTAACGTACAGAATCATTTAAGTTGTAGAAGCCATACCCCAGCCGCCACACACCCTGTGCCCACCCAATGTGCTATATAATGCGTGTGCCGCCTCCACTGCAGGACCTTGCAGGGAGATTTCTGGCAGCCCCAGCCCCAAGCGCAGCCCTTTATAGGGAGATCAAGAGCACTATCCAACACCGTATTTAACGCGTGCACAAACGCAGCCCGCTAGCGGCATTAAATGAGCTGTTTATTTAATGAACTACTCCATGCCGATGCCGCACGCGCCGGGAACTCTCCCTGCGCTGCTCCATGCACACCACAGCGCGATTTAAAGCACCGCTCCCAGCACGACTGAACGCGCCGCTCACCGCTCCGCCATCGGCTCCCCGGGAAGGCCGGGAGCGGGACCCACGTGGGCAGGAGCCACGTGGCGTCGCGGGAGTGACGTCACGCGGGGGCGGTGCCGGCGCGGCGGGGACGGGGACGGGGACGGGAAGGGATCGGGACGGGAACGGATCGGGACGGGAACTGGGATTGGGATTGAGAGCGGGATCGGGCAGAGCCGCCGCCGCGATGGCGGTGAACGCGGACCTGCGGAGGGAGCGCGCCGCCGCCACCTTCCAGCCCGAGCTGCTCACACACATCCTGGACGGCGGCCCTGAGCGCACCCGCCGCCGCAAGGAGATCGGTGAGGGAGGGCCCGGGCCGTGGGGACGGAGAGGGACAGCCCCCGTCAGGGCTCGGAGGAGGAGAAGGATATGCGGGGGTGGGAAGGGGAGAGGCTGCGTGATGGGGGAGACCCAAGGGGGAACCGCCGGGGAGAGGGAGAGCGGGATACAGGGAGGGGAGAACGGGGTGGGGAGCCCCGGGGGAGGTGAGGAAAGACCAGGTTATACGGGGGTCATGGGGCGGGACGGGGTGTGGAGGAGGTTTTTGTGGAGAGCGGAGACCCCAAGGAGAGGAGAAAGCTGTGAGGAGAGGGTTTGCAGGTGGAGGGTCAGCGTAAAGGAAGGGGGTCTTGCCTCATGGGTTAGAGTGGAACAGGAGCTGTGTTACATCCCTGGTCCCCCTCTTCTCCCCTTCCCAGTAAGGATTTAGGGTGGCCCTGATAGAGCAGTGTCCTTTTACTTCTCTGTTTCCCCTTCCTCCAGAGGATCAGAGACAGCTTCCCGTGGGCATTTTTTATGGACTCTGTCCCCTCCTTTTTCCTACCTAGCCTGCTCTTGCCCAACAGTACAAATGTCACCTGTTTGTCACCCGGCACGACCGTGGTTATGAGAGATGAATGAACTACTTCCAGTCTCTTCCCTGGTCTGGGACTGTCAGAGGCTGGTGTTGTGTAACTTCGGTGCCAAAGGAGGGGACACAGAAAGTCTGTGGTCTCTGGGCACGTTGGTTTCCAGTTGGCACAGTGGGAATAATAACTGTGCCCTTCTGCAGGAGCTGCGTGGGGATCAGAGTTCACGAGGCTGCCTGAGTCTCTGAGGCTGTTGCTGAGGGACCTGCAGGTCTTTCATCAGTGAACTGCCCTCCTGCCAAGTCCAGAGTGCTTTGAACTGAAAGTGGGGTTTATGTGTGCAATGAGAGTGCCAGGAGTTGAGCTCTCTAAGTGCTTTGACTTCTTTCTCATTTCGTTAACTTCTAATTTTATTTTCAATTTTCTTATACCTCTACCTTGAGGTACAGCAGGTAAAACGCTGGGTTGTTGCTCACCCGCTGCTGAGGTTTGTGGACACTGAGCTTGTTTTCCTCTTCTGTTCTGTCCCCAGAGGCCTTAGTTCTTAATGACCCTGACTTCCAGCACGAGGATCTGAACTTCCTGTCCCGTAGCCAGCGCTATGAGCAAGCCATCAGGAAGAGCTCCTTGATGGTGATGAAGCTAAGGGAATATGGAATTGCAGATCCCGAGGAGATCTACTGGTTTAAAAGGTACCTAAAAGATCCAGAGTTTGCTTCTTGTATGTACGTTCATCATCACCAAGGATGTTAGAGTTGTGCTTTTTTTCCCTATGTTGTCTAAAGGAAGTTCAAGACCTGTATAAAAGCCCACTTAAGTTTGGCTTCAGTGAATTTCAGATGAAACCCTGAATTCCTGAACGTTGTGTTTTCTTAGGGTTTTTTTTTAACAGAAATGCAACATTAACAATTATACCCTCCTCTTTATATGTGATGCAGAAACTAAAAAATGGAACTTGAAGTCAGATTTTTTTTTTCCAGAAGGAATAAAAAAATTATTCTGAATTACTTTGAATCTGAATAGATCTGATGAGCTTGCAGCTTCTAATGAAATCTCTTAAAACTGATTACTTCACTTTGCACTTAGACCCAATAAAGTCACATTGCAGGAATACTTGAAAATGTTCCAAGATGGCTTAAAAGTTCTTCTTTATCCATGTCTGTTCTGCGTCCCTCCTCTAAGCTCCTGGTGCTACAGAGGTTCTCTTTGACCCAGAGACTTTTTGTTGTATCTGACCTTTGGTTTATCTGGTAGTACCACTCTTGGATCAAGTTAATGAAAATAAGACTATCTTTACATCTGAACTCTCATTCCTTCCAGAAGGAATTAGACCTTAGTTGCTGATTTTGATGTATTTCTCCCACTAATTCTGTTAAACTCGTTCTGATTTAATCAAACAGAAACTGGTAACAGAGAGATTAACACAGACCTAGAAATCTGTCATCATCCCATGGGTGTATCCTCTGGCACATTAAATAAAGAACCACAAGCCCCCTCTGACTGGTTTTGTAGAAAAGCTGTCATGGGCCTCAGGGCATGACCATTAGCACTAGGAAATTGAAATCATCTTGTCCACTGTGGTTTTACTTTCAGAGAGACTGGTCTGCACTGACCTGTGTCATGAAAGTTCTCATGGAAGTAATGTAAATAATTTGAAAATTGTCATTGGTGGACAGTGAGAACAGGGAACAAGTTCAGTGACAGATTATTCAGGTGCTGCATAGCAAAAGTTAATCATTAATTTGTTTTCCTGCACAAGGTTTATTGAAAGTGACAGGAAAGCTTCTTCATTTATTTCTTTATTTATTTCTACAGAGAAAATTCAGCAAAGTCTATCCAGTCTGTCAGATGGAAAATTTTAACAAATGTTCTGTCTTTTTGTAGCATTAGTGACAATATTATATGAAAATAGACTTTTCTGGAGTAGTCAAATGAGAGATTCTAGTTTTGTCTTTCCATAACTTACTTTGGAGCCAGCAATTCTTAAGTGGATGAAAATGTAATATTTCATACAGATACCAAATAGTACCTCCATATCCAATGTGATATGGATGGTCAGGTGTGACTAGCCAGAATTCACAGTCCAAAACCAACTGAAACAATCAAAAAGGCTTACTTTTTTTCAAGGTAAAATCTAATTGCAGCCATTCAGGATTTCCAAATACAATTGCAATTACTGTAGACTGACTGTATTTGCCATTTTTTATTTATTTTATATACCATATTTATTCTGTAATAACATGTAACAGAATGAAGAGCAGTGCATAAACTTTTTGCCTACAGGTGAAGTGTATTTGCTCTAAGAACTGTACACTGTAAATATTCTGATTTGATCTCTTTACTATAATGTCTGGTGTTGGCAAGGGAGGATGTGGGTTTGCTGCTGCTTAAAAGATGGAAGAAATGAAAGGATTAGTTTTTCATCCTTTGATTTCATTTGCATTTTAACATCTGTCCCCACTTTCCCACCTGTTGAGTGTCAGATATTTTTTAAATTTGGTGAACTGCACCCAACTGACAAAATTATGTTCATTTCTATCCCATATCCAAACGTGCTAATTGGTGCTAACTGGAAGGGACTTCATTAGTGTAAAAACTGACCTGGAGAAATTGTGTTTGGGCTTACTCATTTTTCCAAACTGAAAACCGAATGGATATGGTGTTACAACATGGCTCAGATGAAGTTTATGAAATAGATTGAAGTCCTTGATTTGGATGTCAATTGTATTTATTGTGATTGACATTTCTATTTATGGAAGCTTAAGAAATTTTGTCAGTTATCCCCAAATGGCAGGGACAGATTTACATATGCAATTTTGAAGAATTTTGAGTTCTTTTTCTGTAGCTTTCCTAAACTGCCAGAACATCACTAGGTAGCTTTGCACATGACTCACCAAGTTTATAGCTTGATTTATGAGTGGGTGAGGAGAAATGTTGCTTCCTTCACTGCCCTGAAGATACACTTAAACAGTTGCTGCTGCTGTGACATGTCCAAGTGAATGCTCCTCCTTCCTGTTTCCAAAGGGCTTTGTTGGACTCCAAACCATAAGAGGATCTATTAAATATACTTTAATGCTTCTCATATAGTAATTCTTCTATGTTCACGCTGCAGTTGCTGGTGTGACTGTAGCTTTGAAGGCCATCAGCCTAAAAGTGCCAATATTTCAGATTTCTTTTGCAGTCTAACTGCAGCAAAATATAAGTCAGCATGAAAAATGGGAAACATTTCTGGTGTAATGCTCCAACGCTCTTGGAAGAGAGCGAGCTGCTCAGTTTTAATTCACCTTCGAGTTTAATTAACTTTCATTGAGGAAAATGGGATTAAATGAAGAAGAAAGAAACAGTTGGGACAAACTGGGTCATAGAAGAAGAGAAGATCTGAGAGCTGCTGGTCACCAGATGATTCCTGTGTTCATGAGCATTGCACAAATGTGCCCTTTCCCTGCTGGAATTTGTTCTTACATCTTTAAATTAGGACCTGGAGCGGCTTTGAGCAAATCAAAGCAGAAAAACTCTACTATGGGCTCTACTTGCCACTGCTAAATTAATGTGGAGTGGATGAGTCTGGCTTGGTCTTACTTTGATACAGCTGGAACAGGAGTTTATTGCCATAGCAGTTGTTAGCTCTGAAGCCCAGTTAGCACAGCTCAGACACAGCTCCTGCTCCTTCTCCACTGGATGACCCTTCATGCTCGTCCTTGAGAGAGTTACTTCAAGAACTGCACAAAGCAGGAAAGTTTGCACACAGACTTTAATTTAAAATAAAAGCCCCTGTTCTGTGACCCAGTTCTGCAGCCTGAGAATGGCTTTGCAGTTGTTCCCAAAGCTTTGGAGCCTCTGAACACACAGACTTTGTTTCTGTTGTCCTCTGTGCACTGAGAGACAGGGACTCACCTGTCACATAAATGCCTTTTCCTGTGTGGGTGGCACTGGCTTCTCTGAAATCTGGGAAGATCTATATTGCCCAAGCACCTATTACTACACAGCCTTCTCCCATGAGTGGATTTGGAGCTGCAGCTCATTGTGACACTGGTTGTTGTAGCAAGGCTGACCTCAGGGCAGCTGGTCATTATCAGATGGTCTCTGCCACCATCAGTCTTGATGGAGCAGAGTATTTGAACAGTTACACAGTGCAGCCTTTGGAGAACAGCCAGTCCAGGTGCTGGGAGTGTTGAAATTCTGATGGGAAGCAGTAAGTTCAGAGAAAGAAAAAGAAGGGAAGAAAACCTGTTCTTCCTCCCTTCACAGCTGGTACCTCTTCTGTTTGCCCTGTGTCTTGAGGCAAACAGGATTCTCTCTCACTGTCATTCAAGTTGTTAAAAGGCACGTTAAGGAAATCCTCAACCTTCAGTGTGGAGCGTGCAGAGATGAACAGTTTCTGCAGTAATTTAACTTTCAGCTTAGTTAGTGCAAGAAGCTGTTAAAATGCTGCACGATTGGTTACTGAAACATCATGACCTTTTGACACAAAGGTGTTAAAGCATCCACTTGCAAAATGTCTGTTGTCTTACCCCTGTCAGAGAAGGTGGTAGTTAAGCACGAGATATCTGGCACTTGTGGTTAGACTTACTCATAGGCAGTGAAAGTTGCTGGCCTGACCTTTCAGAAGATTTCTGGGATTTTTTTCTTGGAGCATTACCTTCAAAGAAACAGTGTCTGACCTGAGTTTTCTGACAGCAAAGCATGGGCTGCACCTTTTTCTCAAGTTCTTTCAATGACTCCTGAAAATGCACAAAAAGCCATTCGCACTCTTCTCAAGCTGCCCTGAAACTTTGTGTTCCTAAGCCAGCACTCATTTTCTCCCTGGAGATTTGTCCTTTTGGGGCCTGAGGAGTAGGTGCACAATAATTGTGCTGCAGGCAGTGAGGAAGTAAAGAGTGCTGCTGTTGCTGTATAGGTCCTGGGCTAAAAGAATAACCCACTTAGGAAACCACAAGAAAGTTGAAAAGTATTCTGTCTTGCTGTCCTTGCAGCATCTTTAAGCCCTTGGTCACTCTGAAAGCATCAGCTTTGTTAACATGTGCTGCTGTAGGCAATAGAATAGGCAATTTTTTGGTGAAAGAGCTGTCTGCCTCGATTCCAGGAACTTGAGACGCTGTACCTGCACTCCCACCAGCTTAAAGCACAGTTAATACATTCATCACCAGCATTAGATTACTTGATTACAATAGTTTTGGTCCTGGAAAAATCCATGGCTCATTTAGTCTTGTTCATTTTAAACAGGCAACATGCAGTTCAGTGGTGCTCTGTCTCTCACTCTAAGGCTGGTTTTCACAGTCTGTATAGGACCTGCTGTTGAATTATCAATTATTTACTCTCTGTGTGGTGCAAAATGCCAGTCACAAATGCTGCTGTAATTGACAAACCATATGCAGAGCATCCCCTATGGTATTTATGCAGAGGGCTCAGTTTTTCCTCCTCTATCTTAGAGTTTAGATGGAATAAGCATTTGTGTACAGTAGATTGAAGATGAAGAAACTGTTCCAGCTGCAGAAGGGAAGATGTTTTAATTGACAATGTACTTTGCCTGCCGTTGTGGCTACTAAGTGATTAGAGTTTTCTTTCATGAAATAACTTCTGTTTTGGTGAAGCACACCTAAAATGTCTGATTTTTCTTTCCATTCCCTCCAGCACTAGACTGTAATGGTAATTTTAGTTGAAGGTGCATTCCAGATCTCACAACTGATAGAAGCAGCTGCAGGTAATACAGAGCTGTTCTGAAAAGAACTCAGTCACCAAAGAAACCTTTTCCTTTTCAATACATATTGGTTCTACCTAATAATGCCCTAGTTGTAGGCTACCAGCAGCAGTGGGATTTATTCCCATAAAGCCTGAGGGATGGGGGAGAAAATAATTGGGTTTTCATGTCCTTAGTTTCAAGTTCCTCATGAACCTTTGTAGAATAACATTTTTTCCAGTTACATAGCAACAGCAAGATTCATGGGGTGGAGAAGATGCCTGGAAGAAACATCTCTTTCCCCATTAGCATTGCTTCTGATGCCTCCACATTCGGAGGCTGCTTGTGGGACAAAAAAAAAAAAGCTTGAATGAGGCAAAGAGATGATTTATCTTATGCTCCAGTTGGAGAAAAGCCTTTCAGGTTCACAGTAACAGTAAGACTGAGATCCAGATCCCTCTATTTCTCTCCTGTAGAACATGCTTGGGCAATTTTCCTGAACCTTTGGGTCTCCACTTCAGCATGTTTCACAAAACCATAGAGACCCAAACGACTGCTGCTCAGAAGGAGAAGTGGCTGCCCCTGGTCCGTGGAGTCAAGATAATTGGCACCTACGCCCAAACCGAAATGGGACATGGTTAGTTCCCTGCAGGGATCAATGGGTAACCTCTTTTCTCTAACTCCCGTGGGTAAATTGATAATGTTCCCTGGGTCAGTCTGAAGGGGGAAAGGTAAAATTCCTCAGTTAATGGTTGATGTCTGTAGCCAGACAGCTGCCTCATTTCACATCCTGACAATCCCAGGATTCCTTTTGGTCTTTTCCAGAATGCACCTCTTAGCTGATCTCTGCATTGGTAGTTGTTACCTTTGTTTTAAGATGAGGAGGTTGTTCTAAGCCCTGAGAGTCTGAATTTCACTTGAGCCAGTTGGAATGTGTCAGTGAACAGTACTGTGGGTTTTATTTTTGCCTGATGTTGGGACATGTATGCCAGAGCCCTCAGTGCATGGCTGGCCTGCAGAAACAGCTCAGGAGCATTCCTTTAGGAGCAGTGGAGCACGGTGAGATTGTGAGTTTTGGGTTGAAAGTCAAGTATGCTTTGCCCCAGGCACTTCTCTTCCAGGTGCTGCTCCACTGCAGCTGTACAACTTCACGGAAAGGTCTTGGTTACAAAGAAGAAAAACATTTTATTCCTGCTGTTGTTCAAAGTAACTTTCACTGCTTTAAATGGAAAAACATTTAATGGATCAGAAAACAGTCTTTTAGCCCAGAACCTGGAATTATGGCTGTTAAATACCAGCAAGAATAGTTTAACAAACAAGGACTCCAGTGCTTGTGCTGGCATCTGAACTGGGAAAGCCTGAGGTGTACAAGTCTGGACACTGCTGGATGGAAGTGCCAGCTGCCTGGTTGTTCAGTTACAGCTGCTGAAGCATTTGTAGAAGACTCAGTGGAAGAAATCCTGTCCTCTGTCCTGCTCAACAAACCCAGCTCAACACCAGAAGCTGAGAGTTAACTGGATGGCAACAATCAGTGCCTGCTGGCCCTGTTTGCTTTCTCACACCAGCTGCTTTAAATCAGTCGCATCCACACTGCAGTGATTGGTTTTATTTCCAATTTCACATTAGATTATTGCACTTTCTTGCCTGGTGATGGTTGATTTCCTTATGGTTCTCATGTTATTTCATGGTTAAATTGGTATTTTGACACTAAATAGAGCTAATACAGTAAAGTAGATATACTTTCTATGCTGAATAATTAAAATGCAAACATTTGGCATTCCTGCTGTGAATGTTGAGTATCTGATACTTCATCAGTGAAGCTCTTGCAGTAATTGTCACTGAGCTTTGCTTAATTTAATCCTGATGTTGAAAATCTGGTGATGGGGAAACAGAGCTCTGGGTTACTGAATTGAACCCTGGCCTGGGTGGGTAGTTACTCAGTTTTATCTTCGTGACTATCTGTGTGATAGCCTGTGTTGATTTTAACCTGTTCCATAATGAAGAAGTCTCTCTCAAAAAATCAAAGAAAGAAAAACCACAAATAGCACAGGGCTGATAAAGAAACAAGAAGGAGCAGTGAAAATACTGTGCTGTTTCTGTCTGGTTTATAACTACTGCTGGTAAATAAGGATTTTTTTTTCACTCTTTGACTGTCAGCTCTGTACTTCTCACCAGTACTGAACTCACTTAAAGTCTGGTATTCCTGGTAACCCATGAGTCCCCTGTTGGGCTTGGTCACTGTGCAGTCAGAAAGCTTAGAAAACCTTGCTGCTGGGTTTATTAGCTGGTTGAATTTTTTTATAGGAGTCTGATAATATCAAAAAACAGTTCTTGGGAAGCCGTAGGGACAGAAGTAGTTCATATTAATGTGTGTTCAGAGAACACAAGGATGCATTGTTCCCACTTTGCTAAGAATGTCAGATGAGTTTGAGCCACGCTCAGACCAGTGCTCTTTCCATAATGCATATCATTTAAATATATATATATATTCCTGTTGAAGTCCAATTAAATTTATTTTATACATAAATGAGCCAGATGGAGGTACTGGTCCTCAGTCTATCCCCACTATTTTAATACTCAAACCTGTCAATATTTTAAGATTTAATGCTGAATTAATTCTTTATATTGAAAATCTTAATAGACCACTTAATTACCTCACAGTGGTGTTTGACAGAACGTGGAGAAAAAGTAATTCTAATGAAAGATGTTTAATTGGAGATAATTTGTGCTGGCGATTTACATATTGGAAAATGTTGGCTTTCTTGCCAAGTTGTTCATGTTCACAACTTTGACTTACACATACAGAGCACTGTCCTTTTAAGAAAGTTCTTTAAAATAGCAGAAGTTGAAGGGAGTTGATTTGAAATGCCATGTACACTAATTGTGTCTGACCTTTAATTTTAAAAAATTAGAGTAAATAGTGCAGCCAGTTAGGATTTACCTTTTTAGAAAAAAAGAAAGTTCATTGTAAACCTGGCTCGTTTAGCTGGATAAACTGGGCCTTCCACCAGGTTCTACCTTCAAAATATGGCAAAAAAGAAAAAAGATGGACTTCCTGTATTTGGTTGAAAGCACACTGTGTTCAGCCACATCACATCTCCAACAAACTGACACTCTCAGCTGGCTGCCTCAGCCCATGGAACTTGGGGATGCTCTGATGTTGAAACGAGAGGGAAGATCTGGTCCATCTTTTGGTTTGGATTCATCCTTTTTTTTTTAATCAATCCTAGTGCATCAAAAATAGGGGAATGTTGCAGATGCGCTTTATGTATGATTACAGAGGAATTCATTGCAGCATCTTTATGTCAAAGTGAGTGCAGTTTCTTATTACTCAGGCCTGAGAAAAGGACAGTGCTCTGGCTCTCTAAAATACACTTGCTGAATTCTGATTGACACATGAATCATTTTTTTTTTCTTTTTGTCTCTTCCTGAATCTCCACCATGAATCCTCATGCTTGCTTCCCTCCCATAACATTCCCTTCACGTTCCCATCCCATGACAATTCTTCACAGCTTTGTTCACCGCGGACGGCCTGAACCTCTGGACCTTCATCTGGGCATGTTCCTCCCCACCCTTCTCACCCAGGCCACCCCAGAGCAGCAGGATCGCTTCTTCATGCCTGCCTGGAACCTGGAGATCATTGGCACTTATGCCCAGACTGAAATGGGCCATGGTACAGTACATTCAATAAATGCTCTTTCTAAGAATGGCTTTGTGTACAGAGGATTCCCATGCCTGGGAAGAACAGTGTGTGTGTATCCCACAGTTTTACACATGCAGCTGTGGTTGTAGGGAAAAGTGGACAGCCTCTGGAAGGGGATTAATCGAGCATTATGCCATGTGCTGCTTCCCTCTCTTCCTCCTGAGGGAGGGTTTGATGTCTGTAGCTCTGTAAATGAGCACCTGGGTGCTCCTCGTGCCATTCAAACCAGTGTCGTTACTGCCCATCACTGGTGCTGTCAGTTTGGTGGCATCTGTTTGTTTTACACTTGCTGTTCTTTCCAGTTTGAGTTCTGCTTTGCTCTAATTAATGTTCAGTGTGAAGACAAAAGGACAGAGCTTTGAGGTACTGAAAGAGATGCCAAAAAATTAAGAGTTGCTTGTTCACCTCGGGACTGACCTTGGGTCAGAGAACATGTGGATGACTTGGTTCCAGTGCTCATGGTCTGTGGGGAGCTTTTTCCCCCCTAGTTCACTCCCGTGTGTTCTTTTTAACTGACCATGAAATGTGTCAGGTTTTTTGAGTTCTCTGTCTCAAGTTGACTTCATTTTTTCTTGCTATTCCTTTGCTTTCAAGCTTTGAAATGGATTTTGATAACTCCAGCAGTATTGTGATTGCAACACTTTTAACTGAAGTTTCAAAGGGAGGATATTATGCCTTGGGGAACTTTAATTTTGGTCATCTGAGAGTTGCAGATGAGAATTATTTTCTAAAAATGAGCAGGGTTCACCGTTGTGCTGAAGTGAAATGTAGAGACTGTGTGAAGCATAAAGTAACTGCAAGTCTGAGGAGAATCTCTTGGAACTAGTGAGGTTTGAAGATCCTTTGTCAGCAAAGTGAGTCTGTGTTGAGCTGCCTGTGGAAGTCTGCCATTACCTCCGTGCTTTGGGAACGTGGTTGCTGCAAGGTGATCTCCTTTTTCCTCTTGGAGCTCTTGTCCTGCCCTGTCAGTCCAGACTCTCAGGAGTGTTCACAGCTTGTCTAATTTAAGCAAGTAGGCCTGGTGATTTTGAGAATTTTTAAGGCATTCAGGGCAGTGCTACTGCTCTGAGACAGGTGTGTGAAGTAAAGAGTTTGGGGCAGAAGACAAAGACTGTTCCTGGAATTACCTCCATCTTTTTGCAGTCCCTTCATCTACCTGCATCAGTACCTGGGATACACATGCCATTACTTGCTGTCTTGGAGCTATGGATGGTCTCAACTGGGAGATCAGCTCCATCAAGTGAGGAGAATGTAGGCTTGATGAGGGCATGGAGAGGTGGTGGGCACTGTTTATTTTGTCTTGTGGCTGAGAAGTGGATGGTTTTATTTTGCAATTTAATCAGATTGCATTTTAGTGAAATTCAGGTGAGCATGTTCCTGTGGAACATTTTAACTGAGAAAGGGCTTCTGGTGTGTGATAGCAAAAAGGTGTCAGATTGGAGGTGCTTGGAAAACTAGTCTTAGACCACTGGGGAAAAAAATGAATGTGTTTTCTGAGAATTGGCTTCAGGTCCCAGAATGTGGTCTGGCTCTCACTTCTTCTTCCTTAATTGGTTGATACTTAGCTCTTTATATATATAGCCTAAAAGCAAAGTTAAAATTTAAACATTACTACTGGAGTTCCACTTTCCGTTGTCCAGTTCTGTCCTTGTCTCTGTTTTGTGACTGACCTCCTGCCAAAATGATGTGTTTGCTTGTTTCCAGGTACTCATCTTCGGGGTCTGGAAACTACAGCCACTTACGACCCCTCTACGCAGGAGTTCATCCTCAACAGCCCCACTGTCACCTCCATTAAGTGGTGGCCAGGTGGACGTAAGTGTGTCTAAATCTGGAAGATGTATGGAAAAACTCAGGGTTTTTCATCAGAGTGATGGTTGAAAGTTGATCCAAAGAGATGGCTGAAAGCCAGTCATTCTTGCACAACAAGCAACAGACTTATCAGAGCCTGCTAAACATTCTCTGTGTCCTCTGGACTGTTGCTCAGCATCATTCACACTGTGGATTTGCTGTAATATTTTATTGCTTGTATCAAATTATTTATAGTTCCTTCAGCTTCACTGGCAGGTGTGCCAAGGACCTGGTGTTTTGTAGTCAAGAAAATTGTGTTGTGCAACTTCCATAGACTCGAGCAACACTTTGCCATAGAGCTGTACGATTGGGGTGATGAGCAGTGAGGTCAATCCAGTGCATGATGTGATGAGGTTATCTCAGAGGGAAGACTCTGTGTGTGTGTGTGAGTGTGTCTGACTGTGTTTCTGTGCTGACTCCTGCTCCCGTTGCAGTTGGGAAGACGTCGAACCACGCCATTGTTCTGGCTCAGCTCTACACCCAGGGCCAGTGCAAAGGCCTGCACGCCTTCATTGTCCCCATCCGGCAGCTGGGCACACATGAACCTCTGCCAGGTACAAACTCACACTCAGGGAATAGATTAAATCTGTTTCTCTCTGTATACAGCTGCTGTGTCTTGTTAAAGTCCATGGCTTACTTCATTAGCTGATTTTGGTTGGTAGATCACAGGGCTTAAATGAGTCTTTATAATGACTGAACTACCACTAAATCATCTTTCCTACCGTGCCTTCAATGTGAAGTTTAGTTTGGGATTTGATTCTGCCCCAGTGAAGTTTAGTTTGGGATTTGGGTCTGCCCCAGTGTCTCCCAGCTGTGCATTCCAAGAGCAGCACATCCTGCTTTCTGAAAGGAGAAGAAGAGCTTTCATCACTCTTTAGCTGGAGGTGAGCTGCATGAACTTTAGAGACAGCTCCCACCATGAGTGGATAGTAGGGCTGCATGCTTAGTATGGAGATTCCCATGTTTTGATGTCCAGTTGTTGTGGTTTAACCCATCAGGCAGGTAAACACACACAGCCATTCCCTCGACACAGAGGGATGGGGGAAAGTTTTGGGGAAAAGGTAAAACTTGCAGGCTGCAATAAAGACAACTTAATAGGACAGGAAAGGAAGTGAAATTATTAATAAGAAGAAGAAGAAGAGGAAGAAGAAGAAGAATAGAATATGCAGAGCAAGTGATCACTGTGTGATTGCTCAGCACCAGCTGACTGATGCCCAGCCAGTCCCTGAGCAGTGGGTTCTCATCCCTGTAGCTGACTTCACCCAGTTTTATTGTTCAGCATGATGCCACATGGTGGGAATATCCCTTTGTCCAGCTGGGATCAGCTGTCCTGGCTCTGTCCCCTCCCAGCTTCTTGTGTCCCCCCAGCCTCCTCACTGTTGGGGCAGTGTGGAAATTGAAAAGTCCTTGACTTGGTTCAAGTGCTACTCAGCAACAACTGAACCATCAATGTGTTATCAACATTGTTCTCATGCTAAATCCAAAACACAGCACTGTACCAGCCACGGGGAAGATAATTCACTCTATCCCTGCCAAAACCAGGACACCACTTTTCCATCAAGGAGATTAAGGTCCCTGTTGGCTCTTACTCATAACACTGCCAGGACTTGCTAGAAAATGAAACAATCTTCTAATTGGATAAGTCTTGAACCTCTTGTGTGGTGTTTAGTTCCTATTTCTTAATGCAAGTGGCTTTGTCTGTGGCAGGTATTACAGTGGGTGACATTGGCCCCAAATTTGGCTATGATGAAATGGATAATGGCTACCTGAAAATGGACAACTTCCGAATTCCTCGGGAAAACATGCTGATGAAATACGCCCAGGTAAAGCAGTGAGTTTCAGCGTCTGCTGTTAGAAATGGACACACTGAATGCTCTCGTGAGGTTGAGTACTGCACCAGAAGGGTTGTGGGTGGCTTGTAAACGCTGCTTGATGAGTTTAGAGTGTGAACATGTAAAAGGGAGGAAATTTCACAAATCAACAGGCTGTATTTTTTTTTAATCTTTTATTTTTGGTAGGTTGAACCAGATGGCACCTATGTGAAACCAGTCAGTGACAAGCTGACCTATGGCACCATGGTGTTCATCCGTTCCCTCATCGTGGGTGACTCTGCTCGCTCGCTGTCCCGGGCCTGCACCATCGCCATCCGCTACAGCGCCGTCAGACACCAGTCTGAGCTGAAGCCAGGGTGAGTGCAGGGAGACCCAGAGCAGCCCAAAGTGCTGAGGGAAAATTCTCAAGTACTGGGAGGAAGAGGGGCTGTGGTTGATGTTTGCTTTGGCACTTGGTATGGTTTCAAAACACTGTCCTGGGAAGCGCATAATCTTTCATTCTTGGATTGTCCTCCCCTGCCAGAGGCTTTTGCTGGATGGTCTTAGAGAGTCTGGCTTGATATGGATGGAGAACATACTTAGAGTGGGGATAAATGGGATTTCTGCAGCAGTTTGCTACCACTGGCATGCTAACTCATCTGTGTTTTGCTCTAGGGAACCAGAACCCCAGATCCTGGATTATCAGACCCAACAGTACAAACTCTTTCCTCTCCTGGCAACAGCGTACGCCTTCCATTTTGTGGGAGCCTACATAAAGGACACCTACCATCGTATCAGTGGGGACATCAGCACAGGGGACCTCAGTGAGCTGCCAGAGGTACTGTGTCCTCTGGAAACCAGAGTGTTGGTTGAATTTGTGTGAGGTTTCTTTACAGCATGGAAAAAGAGGTATTGAGCCTTTTTGGCTTTCACTCATGACATGCCTTCTGTAGTTTCAGAAGCCCCCAAGTCCAGTATGTGCTGGTGAAATTTATTTGCTCTATTCATTTAGCACTTTATAAAAAACAGGGAGTAATGCACAGTGAGAAAGCTACTGGGAATATATTTTTATTTAAAAAGTTGCATTTCCAGGAATGATGGAGTATTGTTTGGGAGCTAATACTGGTCTTGTGCTTGTGCTGTAGTTTCTTAATTGTTCTTCCAAGTGCTTAGGGTGGAACAGGTGTGTTGATCAAAGTATCAGTACTATACTGAGGGGTTAGGGCTGTGAACTGTTAATTTTCTCTTAGTGTTTGTGACAATGGGCAGTTGAAAACAGTCAGTATATAAAATGTGTAGGGGCAGAAGGAGTGATGTACTTAAAAGAAGTCTTTCCATGTACAAGGGTTTTCATACAAATATTTGCCTCAGGAAGGAGTCCCTGCAAGAAAAACAAGACCCTGTGGAACAGTGCAAGGATGGTGTTGACTCTACGTTGTTTTTTTTTCTGGGACTTGCAGTCCTTAACACGTATGTGTGCAAGTTAAGACTGGAAAATAAACCTGGCTTTGCTGTTGCCCCCCAGCTCCACGCCCTGACAGCGGGGCTGAAGGCGTTCACCTCCTGGACCGCCAACGCCGGCATTGAGGAGTGCCGGATGGCCTGCGGCGGGCACGGCTACTCCCGCTGCAGTGGCATTCCTGACATCTACGTCACCTTCACCCCGTCCTGCACCTACGAGGGGGAGAACACAGTCATGATGCTGCAGACAGCCAGGTACGGTGGGAGCTCTGCACGGGGGTGTGCCAGCCTCTCCTCATGGCCCTTGTGGCTGAAGTTGATACCAAAAGGGTTAATTCCATTTCTGCTGTGTCTGTGAACTTTTAGCAGAGAGACAAGGCATGCCGGATCTGCTATCCCAGCAAGGACAGCTGGAAGATAAGGGGGAGACATCTGGCTTAGGAATGCAGCGACAGCCAAAACAAGGACTGACTCTGGGAATTTGGGGAGGGTTTTATGGTAATGAGCAAGTTATAATTTGCATGTAGTGACTGTACGTAAGCAACAGACTTGTAAAAAATCACGTGCACACGAGGAGTTATCCCCCACGCAGCCAGGCACCTGTAATAAATGGTACCCTTCTTAACACTAAATTGGTGTTAAGGGGTCTTAATTGACTGGTTTGCAGTGAATTTGGTGACAAAAGGGATGAGCAGTGTGTGTATTACCACAAAACTGGTGTCATGTTTCTGTCCCCTGCCCCATTTTTGACAGATAATTGTGTGCCTACAACTGTTCTCTCTGGCCTGAGCCTCAGTGAGATGACTTTTGTCCATTCAAACAACTCAGGAGTAAGAGTTGCCATCTGCTGTCTCTATTTGCAGGTTCCTTATGAAAAGCTACACCCAGGTGACCTCTGGACAGCAGGTCACTGGCATGGTGTCCTACCTGAACGACCTCTCCAGGCAGCGCATCCAGCCCCAGCACGTGGCTGCCAGGACTGTCACCGTGAGGATCAACGACCCCACCAGCTTGGTGGAGGCCTACAAGTCACGTGCTGCCCGGTGAGCTCACGCTGACTGGGCTGAGCCAAGAAAAACTGGGTGTTTGGGGAGGTGCTGGTGATGCACTGCCCTGTTAATGCTGGATTCTCAAGGTGTGGCTGGTGAAGCTTTGATCCGTGTGTTGCTTTCGGGAAGTGACACTGGGTTGGGGCCAGGGTTAAGTGCTTTGAGGTTGCAGGAGGCTGCTCACAGCCTGCTCATAGCCTGGTTACTCTGCTCCCCGTTCCTTTGGGATGTATCTTTTTCTTATTTATGTGTAAAGTATATTCAAACATACAAATACCAAACTGCTCAGAGGTCTCTCTGGAGAGAAACAATCCTGATATTAAAGTTCGTTGTGAGGGAAGTGGGAGAGTAGAACAGACACCTGCTTGTGAGTAGGTATTGAAGCACCACGTGTGTGCTGTCAGAAGTCCTCTCACCCCTCTGTAACTGTGTTGTAGCTGCAGCAGTGATCATTGGTGTTTTAGAGGCACAACTTGTCACCCCAGTCAATGTCTTCACTCATGGCACATGAGAAGAATTCTGAGCTCATGTGCCATGACTGACATGTGTATGAATTCCCTGTATGTCATCCTGTTAATGTGGTGTTATTATGTAAACTGTTTTTCTTCCTCATGTGAAACAGACTTGTAGAATCTGCAGCGAAGAATTTGCAAGCTGAGCTGAACCACAGAAAGAGCAAGGAGGATGCCTGGAACAGGACTTCTGTTGATCTTGTGCGGGCATCAGAGGTCAGTGATGTGCCTGCTAAAGAAACTTGCTGTGAGAGCTGCTCATCTTCCTGTGCCCCTGACTGACTTTGTTTGGTTTCTGCAGGCCCACTGTCACTACGTGATAGTGAAGCTGTTCACAGCCAAGCTGGCCGAGGTCAGTGACGCCGCCGTCCGCGCTGTCCTGACCGACCTGTGCCTCCTGTACGCGCTGTTCGGCATCAGCAGGAACACGGGCGATTTCCTGCAGGTTGGTGTCTTTCTCCAGCACTCCAAATCTCCAAAGCCAGGTTCGCTGTTGGCAAATGTGCTTTAAATGCCAAGCTGTATGGGTGGGGGAGGTGTAAGTTGTTGGCTGTTGGCTGCCAGAAGGTCATTAGCAGTGCAGGTCTGCTGGAAGGCTCTTGCCAGGTTTCCCTTGTGATAAATGGAAACCAGGCACGTGCCAAGGGTCAGCTGAAATGGTTTCCAGTCGGTGACCAGCTGCTGTGTGTTAAAAACCAAGGAATTAATAAAAGAGATGCAGTTAGATGTGCTCCCCAACCTATATCCCTCAAAGGGGATCTTGTGCTCCAAATCCTAACCCTTCCTTCAATGAATGGCTTTAAATTGTCAGGCGTTGCTTTTCTTCTCTTCGTTCTGTCAGTCTGAGAATGCATTTGTGCAGCAGTGTTTTGTTTGCTCTTCAGGCAGACATGGTATGTTTTGTCTTCCCATTTTCCTCTTTGCTGCTTACTAAAATTTTCCCTGAAGCCAGGCACAATTTAATATCCGTATATGCGTATTCTCCAAGAAAACTTACTGCTGCAGTTACCTTACAGGTACTCTCAGAGTCTCCCATCCAAGATTAAATAGCTGGGCAGCATGGTGGGCTGGGCATCTCCCTTTGCTTGTGCACTGTGGCAAATTAACAACTGAATTACTTAGTGGAGAAAAAAAAATTCTTTGGTGTTTTATGAACTGCTGCATTTCTGTGTGGGAAAGCTGACCTGTGTGAGACCTTGGGGAAGGGAAGGTTTTGTGACTTGTGCAATCCTTTTTTTTCCCCTCTCAAGGCAGGTATCTTGACCAGTGCCCAAATCACCCAAGTGAACCAACACGTGAAGGAGCTCCTGGCTGTCATTCGTCCCAATGCAGTGGCCCTGGTGGACTCCTTTGACTTCCACGATGTCCATCTGGGATCTGTGCTTGGCCGCTACGACGGCAACGTCTACGAGAACATGTTTGAGTGGGCAAAGAAATCCCCACTGAACAAAACACAGGTAAAGAAACTTCCTTTCTTTTCCTCTTTCTCACATGACCAGAGAAATAACTCAATTTAGTGTTGTTAATTATGCTCCAGTGATCCCAGCAGGTAATTGAGGAAGGGAGGAGAAAAGTCACAAGTAGTGATGGACCAAAACTGACAAATCTACTTTCAGTTTGCTCTCTGTACTTACTCTCCCAGGTGTACCTTGCATTCATCCCTGTGGGATCACATGAGCTTCTGAGTTGAGGGAGGAAATGGTGCACTCCACAGAGAAACAACTGAATTATCTCAACGAATTTAAAAGCAATTATCACTTGCTGTTAATTCTGCTTTGTGACAGTAGCTGTGGAAGCCTTGCCCATTTTCTGGCAAATTTTCCAGTCTTCAGGCAGTAGCAGTGAGTGGAGGAGAAAAGAAATTGCTCCTCTGTAGTACTTAGGTGTCAGATGTTGTATATCTGACCTAGGACTGGAGCTGCAGCTGAGCAAAAATGAACTGCAGTTCCCTGCTGCATCAGCCAGAATGGTAAATCCTGTCTCCTGGTGCCTTTATCTGATGAGGGCAGACTGTATCTCCTACAATGGGCTGCCAGAGACTGCAGCTGGAGTTAAATCCCACCACAACTTGTTCAGTGTTCTCTACTTCTGAAGTCAGGGGGGCTTAGGAGCTTCATTACAGCCCCCTTAGGAAACCTGTACCAGTTTTCTTGTAATTAAAACGCCAAACAATTGTATGGATATAAATCTTGCATTCCTTTCTTAATAGAAAGGTAGCAGGCAGGCTGTTTTTCTATACTCTCATGCTTTGTATCATGTAGACTCTGAAGTGTAGAAGTTACCTGGTTGTTCTTAAATCTCCAAAGTGCCTCTGGTTCAAATTTCCTTAGTATACAAACACACTCCAAGATGTGAGGAGGTAAAACTGTTCCAAAGATCAAACCTGGCTCTGTAACCACTGTCTTGTTGCCTTGCAGGTTCATGAATCTTTCCACAAACACCTGAAGCCAATGCAAGCCAAGCTGTGAAGCCTGCAGGTTTTTTAAAATGCACTCTTGTCCTGCCCTGAAAATTGGGTGTTTGCATCCTTCCTTCAGGCACCTAAATCAAACCTTTGAATCCTGTAGCTGTAGGACAGTGAATAATTGTAGCCTTTCTTTCCTCTTTTATAAACGGAGGAGGTGTTTGGGGAGAGTGCGTAGGGATTGATGCCTGTTTTTAAAGTGCAATTATAATGGTAAAATTAACCTTTTAAAAATCTGGGAAAGCTTTATGGATTTATACAAGGATTGCTTTTGTGAAGCTGCTAACTAGGGAGAAGTTCCTGTCAACTGGAAAAGGTGGCAGGACTTTACTACGACGCAGTTGACAGCCCTCAGGCAGTAGCTTCTGGTGAGCAGTTATGTCCTCCCCTCAAAAAAAGCATCAGTGTCTTAATTTTTCAGGTTTTTTTTTTTTTAAGATTAGCCCCACCTCTCTCCTCATTGGGCAAACGTTTGTGCTGTGTGAAGCCTCCTGCAGAGCTCTGTGCATGGGAGTCTGCATGTGGCACTGTTTTCCTGATGGATCTGGGAAGTAAATACCCATCCTTCTCTGGAGCTCTGCTTCAGGCATCTTTCCAGAAGAAATCCTCCTGTTTCCTTTCTTTTCCTTCTTCCACTGCCCTGCACAAACTCCTTTTCCCTGTGTGCCATCTCCAGCTCTTGGTTCATAGGAGGTCAAAGGAGAACATAGTGATGCTGCTCTGAGGATAAAAACCAACTCGTAGTAATCAGCTGGGTGCTGATAACAGATGTTCTGCCCCTCTTTTCACTCTTAGTATTTTCTAGCACTATCTCAAAGCACTTTACAAATGTTACTTACCTTGATTTGGTGGGGGAAAAAAAACACATGTAGTGGTAAAAACTGCAAATTTGACCTGGAATGATGAAGCCAGTACTGGAGGGCAGAAATCAGTTGACCAACATCCTCAGGTCTTCTGATTTTTCTGGGATGTTGTCCTGGTTTTAAAGGCATTCATCAAGAAAACGACAATCCCAAGTGTCCAGATTTTTATTTTTTTTCCTACCCACGCATTTCCAATGAGCTTTCTCTGATTTGCTTAATTTTGTTCTGGTATGGACTTGGGCCTTGCACGGTGCTGTCTGAGTGAACAGGAAGGATTTAGCTTGGAAGAGAACGTCCTGCTGCCCAGGGAAATCAGTGCAACAACTACAACCAAGCAAAATCATTGCTGCTCTTCCACACCAGGAACTCTGTCCGGTAACCATAAAACCTCTTCACACCAGAGAAGGGCAGCTCTGGGCTTAAAATGGTAAAAAGCTTCAGCATAAACCCAAATCCTGCAGTTCTGAGGCAACACCTGAGAAGCTGCTTCTCTGCAGCGTTGGTCTCTGTTAGTCTCTAATTTTGAATCAGTTTTCTGGCACTAACAATGATCAGACACAAGGTTTGGCTCCACATGCATATATGAGTAGCTGAACAGAAAGAAATGTTTAATTTTAAATAAACTAATCAAACTTGCCTTTTGGCTGCCGAGTGTTTCAGGTCCCCTGGAAGTTCAGGATGCCAGAGGAGGCTGAGGGCTCTGCCTTCCCTGTGTCCAGTGGAACAGGCTGCTGGCCTGGGGAGGGGGATGGAGGAGAAGGTTAAAAATATGCTAATGAGAACAGCACCAGCTGTGTACAGATCTAATAAATTACAAAAATGTGTTTTCAGACAAAATGTCTTTCTTTTCACGCACTGCCTTCAGTGGATCTCATGTAAAGTCATGGGGGAAGTAGAACGAAGTATTTAGAAGACCTTAAGTTAGTGGGATTTTGGTGGTTTATATAGTCTGCCCTCCCTGGCTTTGCTCTGCAGTGTTGTAGGGCAGCCAGCCCCACCCCATGGCGATCCATGTCCCATCCCATGGAGATCCAGCCTGCCCTGCTGCTCACAGCCACAGGGGAAGCAGAGCTGGCACGGGGCAGAGCTGGCTGTGGCATTTGCTCGTGTCACCACAGCTCAAACACCAGCAAAAGCTGATCCGTGCCCACTGCAAGGGTCTGCCCGTGGTGCTGGGCAGCAGCAGCTTTAATCCATACAAGTTGTTTTCCATTGGTTTTGAGCGTGGATGCGCTGGCAAACGCTGTCCTTCCTTGCTGCTGCTGAGGGTTTTGTGCACTTGTGTCATCTCTGCTGGCGGTGGCAGTACCCGAAGGCCACAACCTGGTGTGGTTTGCTGTTTCAGGGGCAGCAAACCGTGTTTAAACTCTGCCTGACGGCCCTGCAGCCTCATCCAGCTTCTGGCAAGGTGGTGGTGCCATTTCCACAAGCGCTGCGCCCCTTCTCCTGGCGTAGTGAATCGCCCAAACCAGGCCAGGAGACACTTCAGAGACAGATCCGAGAAGCGGGTATTTGCTTTATTCGGCGCGCCGGGCGTGTGGGGATTTCTCCACCAAAACACACACCGGTGCTCCCTACAACACAGTATCATGGGTTAAATTATGAATATTCATCCCATTCCTTGGGACAGGCGTGGTTCTACAAATTATTTCTCCTAAGTCATTAGTATCATTAGCATAGGGGTCAGGCATGCGCTGTGTGTCCTGGTGGTCGCACTGAGGAAGGCCGCTCCTCTTCCTCGGGGGTCTTTCCGATGAAGGCCACTGGTCTTCCTCACAGTGCACTTTTCACCTTTTCTCTCTGGGCATGCGGAGTCCCTTGAGGAATGATTCAGCAGTCTTTGAGATGGTCTTTGTCTCTTCTATCTTGACAAGATTAAGGCGAATTCGGTTTCTTAGGTTTTGTAATTAACATCTGCTGTCTGAACTAACATTTGCTGTCTCCCAATAGTTAACTTGTGCTTACATACGTTAGCTGTTGGCTGCCCCTTTCTCAGTAGGAGCGATTTCAGCGTCCAGCCGTGAGGGCCGTGAGCGGCTCTGCCGGCCGAGCCCCGCAGCGAGGGCTCCCTCACCGCGGCCTCGGCCGGCGGCAGCCGTGGACTCTCAAAAATAACACCTTTGGGGACGGCTTGACCAGGAGCCCGTGCTCCCAGAGGGACTGGCAGCATGTGCGGTGAAAGCCACTGGAGGATGGGTCTGCAGGTTCTAAAATACCAGAGGCAGGTGATGCCCGGGGATTTTGGGAAAGCAGGAACTCCAAACAAGGCAGGAGCAGGGCTGGCTTTGTCCCGTACTCAGCCTTGGTGTGAATCGCCCACGGTATGAAGGAGGTTTGGGACACTTCCCTCAGTGGGGCGAGGGCGGGGATGGGGAGCCCGGGGCGAGGGAAGAGCTGCGGCTGTCGGGACCTTTCTAATCAGGCACTACGAGGGCCAGCCCCGCCACGGGGACCGCCCGAGTCGGGCGCCGCGACGGACAGCCCCGTGGCGGGCGGGCCTTCCACGCCAGGCCTGCGTAGCGCAGCGCCCGTCGCTATGGCAACGGGGTCCTTCCCTGTGCGCGGCGCACAATATGGCGGCGCCCTTGCTGAGCGCGGCGCTTCGCGGGGCCCGCGGCGGGCGCAGCTTCGGCACGGCCGGTGAGAGACGGGAGAACCAGGGGAGCCCCGAAACCCGCCGGGGAAGGGGGGGTGAAGGGGAGGGTACTCTCGGACGGCTGTGTCCCGAACGCCAGGCCCTGTCACTAGTGGTATGCCCCAGGGTTCCATACTGGGCCCAGTGTTGTTTAATTTATTCATCAATAACTTTGATGGGGGGTCGATGCCTCCTCAGCAAGTTCACTGATGGCACAA
>VWZW01005398.1:113971-127291 GCA_013397115.1 Edolisoma coerulescens | reverse complement strand
CCCCAGGCACCAGCACAGGTCGGGACTGACCGGCTGGAAAAGCAGCTCTGTGGGGAAAGAGCTGGGGGTCCTGGTGGCCAACGAGCTGTCCGTGACCAGCACTGTGCCCGAGGGGACGAGAAGGTCACTGGTGTCCCGGGGTGCGTTAGGAGGAGCGTTTCCAGCAGGTCAGGGAGCGATGCTGCCCCTCTGCTCAGCGCTGGCGAGGCCTCCCCTGGAGCAGCGTCCAGTTCTGGGCTCCTCGGCATGAGAGAGACACGGAGCTCTTGGAGAGGGTCCCGTGGAGGGCCACAAAGATGATTTGGGGACGGGAGCATCCTGTCCTGGGGAAAGGCTGAGGGTGCTGGGGCTGAGAGGGGCCCTCAGCCCTGTCTGTCCCTGTCTGCAGGGAGGGGGCCCAGCAATGGCACAGGAGGCCATGGACAAAAAGTGATGCCCAGGAAATTCCACCTGGACACGAGGCAGAACTTCTTCCCTGTGCAGTGACCAAGCCCTGAACAGATTGTCCAGAGAGGACTGGACTCCCTCACTGGAGATATTCCAGAGCCATCTGGACACAATCCTGTGCCCTGTGCTCCGGGATGGCCCTGCTGGAGCAGGCAGGTGGGACCAGATAACCCCACTGTGGTCCCTTCCAGCCTCACCCATCCTGTGGCTCCGTGACCGTGGCTGTGGGAGGTGGGGATGGCTCCGGCCCTGTCCGTGCTCCGCCCACCCCAGGCTGGTTTCTCTCCCTCTGACCCCGCCGGGATCTCTGTTCCCCTCCAGCCGTGCTCTGGAAGAGGGCAGCCCCGCTGGGGCCGATGCCCAACGAGGACGTGGACGTTGGGAACTTGGAGGCGCTGGAGAAGTACCGGAGCTTCGGGCGGTACCTGCGGCTGGCGGAGCAGGAGAGCCGGAAACCGCGCTGGTGGAGCACCTACCGCCAGCACTCCGACCCCCCCGCAGGTACCCCCGGCAGCAGCACAGCGCGGGCTTGGCCCCAGCCACCCTGTGAGGAGCTGCTGAGGTGCTCTGGCACAAGTTTGCAGAGTGCAGATGTCTCCAGGGAGAAGGGGTGGCAGTTTTCCAGAGGGAGGGAGGCTGGCCAGGACCTGCCAAAGGACGCGGAGCAAAGAAGCGCCATGGAGCCCCAGCGGTGCCACAGAGAGCAGACAAGGACCCAGAGCTTCAGGCCTGCAGCAAATAACACAGCTGGGCTGCTCAGCAGCTGGCAGAGCCTGGAATGGGAGGGCCATGAGCTGGGGAAGGAGGAGCAGGAGCGTGGAGGTGCAGAGGGGACAGAAACAAGTCCTGATTGTCCTTTCAAGTCTTTTCTAGTGGGAGGTGTCCCTGTCCATGGCAGGGGTTGGAAGTGGATGGTCTTTAAGGTCCTTCCCAACCCAAACCCTTCTGTGATCCTGATCTCTGGAAGTCCGTGTCTCTCACACACTCTCAGACGTTTCACAGGAGTTTGTGTTTGGGTGGTTTGGGCGCTCATGTGTTTCACCTCCTGTCTTTTCACCCCTCCCCGAAGAGCCCCAGACAGACATCGGCCTGCCACGTGAGAGGCTGTCACGGGCAAAGGAGATCAAGGAAAGGAAGAGGATCCTGAGGGAGAACCACCGGAATGCCGAGATGGAACGAGCGGCGCGGCTCCGGACCGGTCAGTGCCCCAGCGCCTCCCTCCCTTCCTGCTCCAGCTGCTCTGGGTGTCCAGCTGCTGCCTCTGCATCCTCCCTCTCTCCTTGCAGTGCTCATTCCCCTCGACGACGTCAGGGCTGAGTGGGAGAGGACCAGTGGCCCGTTCCACAAGCAGCGCGTGGCCAAGCACTACGGGGTGTTCCGGGACCTGTTCAAGGGGGCCACCTTCACCCCCTGGGTCGCCCTGAGGGTGCAGTACAGCCAGGAGGACGAGCACCTCGTGCCAGTCTACTATGGGAACATGGTGACTCCGTCAGAGGTGCGTGAGGGGAGCTGGGAACAGCCTGGAGCCCCTGGGAAGCCTGTTTCTGCCAGGTGCTTCCAGCGGGCATGGTTCATCCCAGGGGGTGCTTTTACAAGGGCATTTCCTCTGTGCTGAAGGAAACTTTTATGGATGTGATAGGGACTGAGATTGCAGGTTGTCTGTCAGGAGGCTGATGGTTGTTTATGCCCTGGGGCTCTCCAGGTGGATTCCTCAGTGGCCTGGCAGTGCCCAGTCTGTGTTGTGTCCAAGCCTTGCCCAGACACAGTTCATGGAAGCTGTTGTGTGAGTGATGTACATTCTTTTTGTGTTGCTCTTTTAGGCTTCCAGTCCCCCTGCAGTGTCATACGAGGCAGACAAAGGTTCGCTCTGGACCTTGTTGCTCACAAATCCAGGTGAGCAGTGAGTTCTTTAAAGGAACATATTTAAACTGGGTTGTTTCACTCAGCTTTTGGTTAACTCCTGATTTTCTTGGCTGCACAGTCAGAGGTGATGAACACTGGAAGGGTTCAAGGCCAGGTTGGAGCAACCTGGTCTAGTGGAAGGTGTCCCTGCCCATGGCAGGGGGTGGGACGAGATGAGCTTTAAGGTCCCTTCAACCCAAACCATTCTGTGATTCTGTGATGTGATACCTGCTAGGTACCTTTGGAGGAAAGATTGTAGCCTCCCCCAAATCTGTAGCAGTTGAGAGGGGACAGTGACACTACAGGACCTGTGTCACACTACAGAGGAAACAATTCCGACTCCCATCTTTTGTTCATCTCCAAACTCCTCTCCCTGGGCAGTCTGCCTGGAAGGCAGCTTTGCTGACACTGTTCACCCTGAGAAACTAAGGCACAGTGAAGGGATGCAGCTGCCCAAGAGGATTTCAAGAATCTTGGAATTAGATCTGCAGAGTTCTTTGCTCTTCATTTTAAACTCAGTCCTATAGGAATGAGTTCCTTTTCTGCTAGGGAAGGAATGCTGGGAGGTCTTGAGCTGCTCCCTCTGGTCAAAGCAGGTCTGGGCATTCTCACTTTGGGGTCGATGGTGGCACCAGGGTGTCCCTAAGTCACCTTTCTCTGTTGTGTGTTGGCAGATGGACACTTGAGGGATGCAGACTCCGAGTACCTCCACTGGCTGGTGTGAGTACAGCAGAGCCACGTGCTCTGTGCTTGTGGAGTGGGCAGAAACTCTTCCAGCAGCTCAGAATCTGTGCCTTTCCCTGGTGCTGCTGCCATCAGCTCCTTTAGCCCCGTGTTCTGGGTCCTGCTAAGGATGCAGGAGTTCCAGATGTTGCTGCTGTTTGGCATTCCAATCACTGGGTGGGATTTTTCCTCTGGTGAAAGCAATCTCTGCTATCTGTTCCCTTATCAAATGGGGCAGAAATCACATCACAGCAGGGCAGAGTGATTTGCAGTCCTGGATGAATCTACTGGAGGGCAGTGAGTGTAAATGTGTTTGTGTTCAGGACCAACATCCCAGGCAGTGACATCAAGTCTGGCAAGGAGGTGTGCCATTACCTGCCCCCCTTCCCTGCCATGGGGACGGGCTACCACCGCTTCATCTTCCTGCTCTTCAAGCAGCGCGGTCCCATCGACTTCAGCCAGGAGGCTCGGCCGACGCCGTGGTAATTCCTCTGCTCACGTGCTGGGCTTGGCTGCTGCTGCTCGTGGGGTTCGTGTGCCTGTCTCTGCAGTAGGGGAGCAGCCCCTGTCACTCTGTAGGGTTCTCCAGGGTTGCTTTGGATTTGTGTGTCCCCTGCAGCCACAATCCCAGCACTGCAGTCCTGTTGCTACCGAACAGGCTGTTAGAGAGTGGTTTGTCCTGCCCAGGAATGTGCCCAGAGCTGGAGACACTGGGAGATTTCCTTTTAGTGGCTTCCTTTTCCACCTCTTTCATATGCTCTGGGGTGATGTGGAGCAGGGTACTGCTGCAAGGAGAGGTTCACCTGGTGCTTGTGTCTTGTTTCCAGCTACAGCCTGAAGATGAGAACCTTTAGCACATTTGACTTCTACAAAAAGCATGAGGACGCCATGACCCCGGCAGGGCTGGCATTTTTCCAGTGTCAGTGGGACAGCTCTGTCACTTCCACCTTCCATCAGCTGCTCAGTAAGGAATGGGGATGCTGGAGGGGGTCTGTGGGTGGGACATGGCCCTGTGGCTGCAGGCTCTCACTTGGTCTTGGCACTTGTCCAGGATCAGCACAGAATGAGCCTTCCTGAGCCATCCTCCTCCAAACTAACAGCGGCCTGAAGGAACAGCCCCTAAAAGGCTGTTTGGATGAGGATTTTAAAATAACCCCGAGGGTGTGTTTGAGCAGCCCTGGTCCTATGTGGGTGAAGGGGGGTGTGGGGTTCAGATGTGAGCCCTCCTGCTGACCCTGTCACCCCTTTGCAGACATGAGGGAGCCGGTGTTCGAGTTCGTGCGGCCGCCCCCGTACCACCCTCCCCAGGTGAAGTTCCCTCGCCACCAGCCCCTGAGGTACCTGGACAGGTACCGAGACACAGAGGAGCCCACCTATGGCATTTACTAGGAGCTGGCCCCCTCTGTGTCCGTGGGATGCTGGCTCCTGGATTTCCTGCGCTCCCCTCAGTGCCTCAGGAGGGAAATGACAAAGTCTCAGCCCCTCAGCTCCCAGTTCTCTGTGCTGGGAGCCAGCTTTGGGTGCTCACAGGGCTGGCAGCTGCGTGGTCAAGAGGCTGCTTAATGAGAACGTTCAGAGTGAATCCATGGCCAGGCTGAAACCGTGCTCCTGATTCTGCAGCAGAGCTGGGCAGTGGCTGACAGGTTGCATCTCCCCAGAGATGCCCTGTCTCGCTTCCCTGCAAGGATCACAGTTCTCCTTTTGCCTGTTTATGGAGCAAACAGAGCCAGGCCAGCCTGGATTTCCTCCTCTCACAGCGCTGTGGTTCAGGACGGTGTCAGATTTTATTTGTGCAGTCCTCCTGGAGAGATGAGTCTGATTAAACACTCTCTGAGCAGTGCTGGCACAGCTGTCTTTATTGGGAAGAGCCTGTTACCCTGGCCAGCTGGCACAGAGCTGGGGAGCTCAGCAGGGTGCAGGGGAGATGACCAGCCCTTCCCCTGGCCGGAGTCACGTCCCTTCTGGGATGTTGTAGCTTGGGAAGAGTGTGGCTGCACAGGTGATGAACCTGCACAAGGTTGGTGTTTGTGGAGGTGGCTTCAGCTCCCCAAGCACACAGACCTCAGTCTCCTTCCCCTCTCCCCCTGGACAGGACGTACCTGGCATGGGCAGGTGAAGCAGAAGCAGAGCTGCTGCTGGTGGCCTGGCACTGCTGCTGCTGGTCCTGTTCCCAGGCCTTGGAGCGCCTCTGCTCTCTGCTGTGCTCCACTGTGCACCCCCTGTGAAGCCCCAAACACCATCATATTCCTGCTGGTAGAGCTCCCTCTGCCCAGCTCTGGTTCCCAGGGACTCTTTCTGAGGTTCCTTCTCTCAGGAAATTGGAGCCTTCAGCAAACAGCTGAGATTGGGCTGAAGTGCCTCCCTGCTGCCTGTGCTCAGGGCTGTTACCAGTTACCCCAGAGCTCCCTGAACTCCCCTCCCAGCCTGAAGGGTTCTGGGGTCTGGTTTAAGCCAGGGTGAGTGCACTGGGGAGGTGCCCATGGTGAGGACACAGTTTCCAGGCAGACACAGAGGTCATGTTACACCTCTCTGGGCTTTAAATATTTGGTCAGAATTGACAGATTCAGCCCAAAGGAATGTTTTGGGGCTGAATCTCTGCTGGGACATGCAGGGAGTTGTGACATATCCCAAGTCCTCTCCTGTGGTCAGGGGGGTGGCTCTGAGCCTGCCTGTGGTATGGAAGCTGGTATGGATGATCCAGCAGAGATCTGCTCCCTGCTTGCCCTCGCCTGTGCAGATGCTCATGAGGGGAGGCTGCAGAGCTGCTGCAAAACGAGTCTGTCCCGGCAGCGTCAGCAGCCTGGGAATGTGTGCAGAGACAGCACGTGGGCATGGTACAGAGATAAGGCTTGGGCTGGGAAAAGTGAAACTGAACTGTGTGACAACGAGGTGAAGGTTTGCAGTGCACAGGCACCACACTGGCCTCTGGGCAGGAGACTCCACCTGCCACCTGAGCAGGGACAGGTGGCCCAGGTGGCATCTCTGTTGCGTTTCAGGGTGCTGATGTGCACAGGTGTTGCAAGGAAGTTCACAGGGAAAGGTGTGGTGGGCGTGCATGGGGACATGGCAAACAGCAGGAGCTGTGGTTTAAAAGATGCAAGGGAACAACGTGGCCCTGGCTGGTGCTGGCGTGTGTCACAGCCCTGCCACTGCACAGGGAGGTGACACTGCTGCAGCAGTGGGTGCCTCTGCTGGTTCCCTGGCAGGAGCTCTGTACCGAGCTCTCTGTGCCAGGGGGGACTGCCACGCTCTGCTCAGGGACCCAGCCCTGGCAGAGCTGAGGATGCCTGGAAGTTCCTTCAAAGGGCAATAAAGGAATGAAAATCCAATTGCACATCGATGTGTACCCGGCAAACGTGTTCATGGAAATCCACGTTCATCCCTGCCAGCCTCCTGCGTGCCTCCCTGTGCTGTCACTGCAGCGTTCCATCCTCTCCGGAGTCTCGCACTGTGCTTCACAGCCCTCCCTCTCCACGGGGGAACAGCTCCAACCCTCCCCGTCGTCTCGTGTCCCCAGCGTGTGGCACAGCCCGTGTGACGAGGGGGCAGCCACCGGGTGTCACCTTAAGAGTGCGTCTGGCCGGGAGCCCTGCCCCGCCTCCGGGCGCGGCGTCAGCGCCCCTGCTTCCTCTGCACGCCTGAGTTTCTGTTTCCCCGGCTTCTCGCCCCGACCCCGGCTCAGGCAGGATGGCATCGCCCATCTCGCAGAAGCTGGAGGAGAAGCTGGTGTGCTCCATCTGCCTGGAGCTGTTCAGGGTGCCCGTGACCTTGTCCTGCGGCCACAACTTCTGCAAGCGCTGCATCAGCGACCACTGGGACAAGCAGAAGCAGTCTCCGGCCGGCACCGACGCGAGCTACACCTGCCCCGAGTGCCGGAGGGGCTTCGAGCGGTGCCCGGAGCTGGAGAAGAATGTCACCCTGTACGGCGTGGTGGAGCTGGCACGGGACAGTGAGGCGCGGGGCTCGGCCCCGGGCCGGTGCGAGGTGGCCCCCGCCGGGCTGTGCCCGCAGCACGGGCGCCCGCTGGAGCTGTACTGCCAGGACGAGCGGCGCTGCATCTGCTGCGTCTGCACCGTCCGGGACTGCCGGCGGCACCGGCGGGTGCTCTTCGAGGAGGAACGAGCCAAAAAGCAGGTGGGTGACAGGATTGGGGCGGTGGGAGAACAGGGGGTGTTGTGGCAGCTCGGGCGCAGCACGACATCCACCTCCACCGCCCCGTGTCCTGCTGCAGGGATGTGATGTCCCTCTGTGTGCCAGGCTGCCCAGCCTCAGCTGGACGTGGGGCTGGCCAGGGAGATGCCATCAGTGCCTGGCTGCTCCTTGAGAAACCAGGAGCAGCAGCAAGCTGGGTAAATCCAGCAGCATGAGATGAATGGTGCTATATGTGTGAGCCTCTGATCTAGAGGAAACAGCTAAAAAAGGTGTGAAAGGCAGCACAAAAAATCCCTTCTTTGTTATCCTGACACAGAGTCCCCTTCCTAAGCTGCCTCCTTCCCCATGAGCCTTGTCCTGCAGCCCTGAGAGGGTCCTGGGGGCCGAGTGGGCAGCAGTGGGCTGTTCCACAGGATGTGCAACTGGACACAACTGTGACACTCAGTGCTCTGGTCTAGTTGAGGGTGTTCAGTCAAAGGTTGAACTCGATGGTCTTGGAGGTCTTTTCCAACTATAATGATTCTATGTTGGTGCCTCCCTTCACAGACCCTTTTGAAAGAATCCCTGGAAAAAGCCCAGGAGGAATCGGAGAGTATTGAGCTGGCAGTGAAGCAGCTGGAGGTGCAAACACAGAGCATCAAGGTAACACTGCAGCCTCCCTGTGCGGGCCTGTGGGTGAGAGCACACTGGTTCTCATGGCTCTTCCTGCCCAGGACTCCTCTGAGGAACTCAAAGCTGCGATTCAGAGCAAATTCACCCACCTGAGGAAAGCTCTGGAGAATTTCCAGTGTCAGACGGTGGCCAGTATTGAGCAGGAGGAGGTGGCAGCACTGGGGTGTGTGGAGAAGAACTGGAACCTCCTGAAGGACCACCTGGATGCCCTTGGCCAGCACAGGGAGAGGGCTCAGAGCCTGCTGGCCTGCCCCGACCACAGGACCTTCCTCCAGGTACCATTCTGGCCCTGTGTCCTTCCCTTTGCTTGGGCCTGCACCCTTTTGATGACAGCAGAATCATGTTCAACCCCTTTCCCTCTGGGAATGCACCCTCAGTTTGGCTCAGAGATGTGATGGGGCTGTGGGGAGGAGCTGTTTTTTGGGGGTCTCTGAGAAGTTGTGTGGGCGATGCTGGGATGCCCCTGTTGCCCACTGGGAAGACATGGTGAGTGCAAATGGGTTTGCCCAGTCCTCCCCAGACCGGTGCACGGTGTCTGTCCGTCTGTCCGCAGGAGTTCCCCCTGCTCCCACCTCTGGAGAGCCCCGAGGCGCTGGTGCCCGTGGAGTTTGATGTGGCTGCTGTGATCAAGCCCATCTCTGAGATCCTCAGCGACCTCTCCAGGCTCCTGCTGAAGGACCTGCCGGGCTCTGTGGCCCCCAAAGCCCCCGACCCCGCTGGCCCAGGTAACCCTCCCACTCTCAGGGCTACTTTGAAGGGCTCTGAGTCAGCCTGAAGCAGAGCCTGGCCCGAGTCACTGCTGGGGACACAGCTGCTGGGCTGGGGGGTTGGAATGGGGACACACATTTACTGTTCTGCAGATTAAGTGGGATGAGCTGGGTGGCTTCCCTGTGGCCCCTCCTTGCTGGGAATGCTGAACCGTGGTGGCACATGCCTGCTCCCAGGTGTGGATACAATGGAGTTCCTCCTCGTCCTCCTCATCCTCCTCCTCCTCCTTCTCCTCCTCTTCTTCCCATGAAACCAGGAAGAAAAAAGTTTTTGGGTGGCATTACTCAAAATGCCTGTTCCCATCCTCCACAGGCCCAGCGCACCCCCAGGAGCTGGCGGTGAAGGTTGTGGCTCCTCTCCCCAGGTGCCAGCTCCGAGCTGAGCTTCTGAAGGGTAAGGAGCACAGGGGGGGCCTGGAGGGACAGCACCTCACTGGGGTCCCCAGCAGGAAGAGATGTCTCCAAGCCGGGCTCCTTCCCGGGAGGAGGGTGGTCATGGCTGCAGGGACAGGGGCTCCTTCCCTGGTTCTTCCGATGTGTCTCCCTAAATGCAGAGAAGGGTGGTGTAGGGACAGGGTGGATGGGCTGGGATGGGAAAGGACTCATTAGGGGGATTAGCAGCACCAGGAAGTGCTTTCCCATGGAAACTGAGGCTGTCTGGTATTGGATCAGTCACTGCCCTGCATGGCACAGCCCCAGCCCAGAGCCCTGCCTGCAGTCATTGCTCTCTATCCAGGGATGTTGCCTCAGCATTCCTAGCAACAGCCCTTCACGTCCTCTTTCCTCCCCGGGCCCATCCCTCTCCAGTTCTTAAAAATTTCCACTGTGCTCCTCTTCCCATCTCCTCCCTGGTGGGAAGAGGGCTGGGTAATGTTCAAGCCATGTTGGTCTTGTCACTCTTGAAAGGAGGCAATCACTGCCCATGGGACCCGTAGGAATTCCTTCCATCAGGCCCCACAGAACATTCTTAGGGTTATTAGTAGGAATCCCCTGTTATTTATGGGCAGCAGGCAGGAGCCCAGCCAGCTGCCAGGCCAGGGTGTTGGGGGAGGCAGGTGGGCTGCTGGTGGCCAGTGAATGCCCATGGCAGGAGCTATCACAGCCCGTGCGGAGGAGAGCAACTCCCTGCAATTTTTTGCTCCAACACCTGGTTTTCTCCACCTCTCCCCACCCACCCTGGTATTTTTTGCTCTTAAAACCAAGCACATCCCTCCCAAAATGGCCACAGAGCCACTGTGGTCACAATGGCCACTGGCTGGTTGTGAGCAGGGTTGTGCAAGGGCTGTGCAAAGCATCGTCTCTCAGTGCCTCAACAGCTATTTCTGGGCTTTTCCATTCCCTCTAGGGCAGATATTGCATCCTCCCCACTCCCCCTCCAAACAGCCCGTTCCCTTCTGTTTTGGGAGCCAGCCCTACAGAATCTAAACCCCCATCACTGCTGGGGGGGGGGNGACCTTCGATGCTGAGACAGCCAACAAGTACCTGGAGCTGTCCAAAGGTGCCCGGAAAGCCAAGCACGGCCCCGGCGCCGTCCCTGGGCAGGAGCAGGGCCCCCGCTTCGAGCCCTGGCAGGTGCTGTGCACGCAGAGCTGCGGCCCCGGCCACCACTACTGGGAGGTGAAGATCTCCAGCCACTCCGTCATCCTGGGGGTCACCTACCGAGGGCTGCCCCGGGAGCAGCAGCAGGGCCACAGATTCAACATCGGGCTGGACGGGGGCTCGTGGGGGCTGCAGGTGCGGGAGGATTGTTACCTGGCCTGGCACAAGGGCCGGGCCCAGAAAATCCAGGAGCAGCTCTATAAGAACCTGGGCGTCAGCCTGGACTATGGCAAGGGGCTCCTCTCCTTCTACGGCCTCGGGGAGAGGACACAGCTCATCCACTCCTTCCACGGTGTCTTCACTGAGCCCCTGTACCCCGTGTTTTGGCTGTGTGAGGGGCGAGTGGTGACGCTGTGCCAGAGGGACTGAGCCAGAGCCAGGCTGGCAAGTCCCAGGCTGGTGCCATAGTGGAGCTGCAGCTGAGGCTGT
Source organism: Edolisoma coerulescens (assembly GCA_013397115.1). NCBI lineage: Eukaryota > Metazoa > Chordata > Aves > Passeriformes > Campephagidae > Edolisoma > Edolisoma coerulescens. Next base: position 116,600 of record VWZW01005398.1, on the reverse strand, counting down.
CATGGTACAGTGGGACCTCAGTGCTGGGGCAGGGAGTGCAGTGTTTTAACAAGAGCTGATGAGGACAGACATGCAAATTAACCCGTTTGATTTGCATATGCAAATATCCCACTAGTGACACACGGCAGGGCTGGAGCTCACCGTGGAGGCACGTGTGGGTCCCTGCAGACAGAGCGAGGGAAGGGGGGATAAGGAGGGTGAAAAAATTAGGTTTTCCTCTTTCTCCTATCCCTGCCAAACCTCCCAAACTTGGAGAAGGTTTGGGATAAGGGGGACCCCAGAGGGAGGTGCTGCTGCCACAGGGTGCTCTGAAGCAATTTGGAGGGATCCCTGCCCCCACAGCCTCACATGCAGGCAGGTCCTGCTCCCCCAGCCCCTCTGGGTCCCCTCTTGCCACTCTCGGGCACGGCAGAGCAACTCCTCAGGGTTCTATGCTGCAGCTCTTTGTACGATGCTGCTTTTCCCAGTAAAGCTCTATTTTCCATCTGCCTTAACCTTGCTGCTGGTGGGAAATGTGGGACCAAGCAGCACTGGGGGTGGGGGGGAGCTGGGTGCCCCTGCTCTCACACCCATCCCTGCAGGGCCCCATCCTGCCCCTCCGTGTCCCCGTGGGGCCTGTGACCAGCCCTCGGAGGGACCGGCTGGCAGCGACTGCAATAGTTCGTGCCTCAAACACTGCTACAAAGTTCTGCTCATTACAACAAAAACTGTATAAAGAAGCTACCACCAAAGAAGCCTCCCTGAAGATACCTGGCTGGGACTTTGGACTGGAAGTTAAGCTGCCTAGATGTTCAATCATCTCAGGCCTAGGGAAAAACAAACAGGGCTGAGGGAGAGGAATGCATCCACAAGAAAGCCAAGCCCAGCAGCTGTGCTGAGAGTCACCTCTGGCTGGATTTGGGCTGGGGGAGACCACAGCCCGCAGAAGCCAGGTTTACACAGAGTCCCCTCTGCCCCCAAAATGGGGCGTTGGGGAGGAGGTTTTGGGTGTAACCCCTGGTCAGAGGCACTGAACAACCATCCTCCCTTACACAAACTGGCCCAGCTGTGGAACCCCCAACCCCACAGGCCACATGTACGGGACATTCACGTGACAGGCAGCTGAGGGGGTGTCACAATCCATCAAAGACCCCCCAAAGTGCCCCCCAGAGTCATTCCTGAAGCCTTGAACCACAGGACTGCACGTGATGCAACAAACCCAAAGTCTCACAAGAGATAATGGCAAACTCCCCCTGCTCCAGGGAGGTGCCTGGGATTTCCTACCTGGCCTGAGCAGATNCCTTCCTTCCTTCCTTCCTTCCTTCCTTTCTCTCTCTCTTCCTCTCTTTCTCTCTCTCTCATATTTACTATCAAATAAAACCCTTACTATTGTCACTGGCATATGGTCTCGTTTGCACCTTAATTCGGGCAGAGGCATTTCTAAGAACTTTAACAACGGGATCATGGCACCAGCTGGCAGCAGGGCCAGAAGGTGCTTTATTTACCGTAGCACTGTGATAAGGAAACCTGGTTTCCTGCTGCTCTGCTCCAGGGTTGATTTGGCACAGAAGAAAATTGAAGGTTTTCATTGATGTTTTTCCAAGGGCGATACCGCAGGTCCAGCGTCTCCTCCTGTTCCCGTGGGAATGCTGGTGAGGATTAACGGGCTGAAACTGGGCACTGGGTTCAGAGGTGCTGGGGACGTGAATGCCTGGGGAATGAATCACATCGTTTTTTCCTTTGGGGACAAAAAGCTTAAAAGGATCAATCCCCTTCTTCAAGAACAGATGTGATTTGTCTTGTTGTGCTTCCTCCTTCACTCGACACCTCCCCACCCCTCCCAGCCCTGTCCTTGGGTGAGGCCTTGGGCCAGCATGCACCTGGGAACTTATCCAAGTCAAAAAATTGTCTGTGTATCCTGCACAGAAGGGGTCCAGAGATCTCATATTTATGAGGCAGATCTTCACTCTAAAAGCACTTCAGGGTCTCCCATCACTCTCTGGTGCCTGCCAGCTCCTGCCAGACCCCAGAGGAAAAGGGGTGAGTGACTTAGCCAAGACCTGGGCACTGCAGCCCTTTTTGGCCACGGGGAGGGCTAACGTGGGTCCATGGACACGAGGGCTGGCAGGAGAGAACCTGCACCAATGCCCTGGGGCGGCTCAGGACCTTCCATGTGGCCCCAGGGTGAGGAGCAGCTCCTGGGCAGCAGTGGAGTAGCAGCAGGTCCTGGGGGGGGAAAGGAATGCTGAACGGAAGCAGCAGACCCTTGGGAGGGGGATTGGAACGGGCTGGCAGCAGCTTCCCCGGATGGGAGATTTGGGGAGGGTCAGCTTCCCTTGGGAGCAGTAGAACGCTGGGGAGGGTCCAGATCCTTTAGGAGGTGGCAGACCCTGGGTGGGGGGGCAGCACATCCTCAGCAGGGTGACATCCCCCGGGGGTGGGGGGCAGATCTCCCTGAAGGCAGCAGATGCCGGGGACAGGGGCCGGATGGGAGCAGATCCCATTTGGGGCGAGACCCCCCCAGGAGGGCGGGTGCCTGGGACCAGCTCCGGGGGTGATGCTGTGGGTCAGTCCCCCGAGGACGCAGCAGCCCCCCAGGCCCCGCGGGGAGGCGGAGCGGGCGGGCGGGGCGCGGCTGCCGCCCGCCCCC
>VWZW01005398.1:22497-112850 GCA_013397115.1 Edolisoma coerulescens | reverse complement strand
CAGGGGCGCGGAGGTCCCCGCGAGGGTGGGACCCTGGTGTGGGGGTGTCCTGGGTGGTGTGAGGTGCGGCATCCCTCGTCCTGCACCCCTGTCCCCACGGGGAGCCCGATCCCCACGCGGGTGTGTGCAGGTGCAGCACTGGTGGGATGCCGTGGGAAGGGGTGCTGTGCTCTCACCCCTCGGGGGATCCCACCCCAGCATATGGACAGGGTGCTGTGCCATCAGGGAGCCCCTGGGACTGGGACAGGATGGGCAGATGGGGACGGGTATCGGGGCAGAGCCGCTGCCGGGCATCCCGGGGGGAGATCTCCCGCTGCGGAGCCGAACTCGCAATCCCGCGGGTGGAGGGCTGGGGCGAGGGCGCCTGGGACACCCCACGGTGGCCACCCCCGCGGCCATGGGGCACCCGCCGCCTCCGTCTCGTTCCCGCAGCTCCGTCAAGGCGGTTTTTCTGGCCGCGCTGGCAGCCGGCCCGGCCCGGCCGCCGCTCCCGCTCCCCCAGCCTTTTGTATCCTGCCGATTTGGCAGCGGGGGTTTTTCCATCACTCCCATTCCCAGATGTGACTGAGTCACCTCCTAAACTCACACCCACGAGCTTTCCCAGGAGCCGGGGCTCCGAGCCCGACGTGGTGCTGCCGTGAAAGTGTGGGGCCTCTGCGGGGTTGCAGGCCGATGGGAGCCTGTGAGGCTCACGGTGTGGTGGCATCTCGCATGGCCATGAGGCATTTGGAGACCTTGGGAAAGTTTGCCTTTTCCAAGGAGGAGCCCGGGGTCTGGGCAGCGAGCACAGCAGCAGCCCCAAACCGGCTCCCCCTCCTGATGGGCTGTTAGGATTGCAGGAAAACCCTTTTATCGGCATTATTAGTCATGAGGTGCCTTAAAATAGAAAGTGTGTGTAATCCCAGCCCCGAGGAGCTGTCAGACCTCGGCAGGCGCTGCTTAATGTCGCCTGCACGGCCTCTGTGACTGCCCTCGGCCACCGCCCCGGCGCTGCGGGCTGGGATGGACGCACGGGGAAAGCACCTGTACCTGCTCCCCGGGCACCAGCGCTGCAGGGAGCAGGGCCAGGGAGCTGGGCAGGGAGCTGCCCTGCCTGGGGAGAGCCCCCCTGGCTCCCGAGGGACCCGTCCTCGTGATGGGCAATGGCTGAGCCAACAATAGCGTGTCAGGAAACGCCGTGTTCCGAAGGTGCTTCCTTTGCAGCCCGTGCTCTGGAGCTGCTTTGCTTTGCTCCTGAACAGAAACCTCCAGGGGTTTCTTTGCTGAGTTTCTGAGTGCTCCAGGTCTGCCTTTCAGCTTCTGCACCAATCCCAGGTGGATTTTTCCCAGCCGTGGGTACTCGCTAAGAGCACTCGCTTAGCTGCAATCAGTGCCTGAGGGGTTTGCTTTCAAATTCCTGTTTTGTTTGGTTTCCACTGGGACCAGGGTGGGGAACGTGGAGCTGGACATGACCCTTTCCAGCCCAGGCTGCTCCTTTCGTTTTCCAGCTGAGTGAGAAGGGATGTTTGCAGGTGGGATGTTGCAGGGAAGGAAAACAGGAAACCAACTCATGGTTCCCCTTGCATCCTTCACCCGAAGCCTGGTAGCGAGGTCACGGTCAGAGAGGGTCTGTGGGTTGAGCTTAGGGGGAGGCTGGATGCCCTGCTGCTCCCACCGGGACTGGGGGTGAAGCTCAGTGTTTGTCCTTCGTGTCTGCAGGCCCAACAAGCCAAATTCCTCAGCGATGTGGAGAATGAGCTGGAGGAGCTGGCAGTCACCATTGCCCAGGCCAAGAAGATGGTGGAGCTCATTAAGGTGACTCTGCAGTGGCTTTGTTCTGTTAGTGCAGCTCTGCTGGGCTGGGGGTGGAGGAGAAGGGGCTGTGAGATTTTGGGGTGCATGGGGTGTAGAGATGGTGCTCACAGGAGCACCATAAAATGATGGTGATCCTGGCAAAGATCCCTGAGGATTCTTGCTCCTCATTTCTGCTAACCCTTTTGGCATCTCTGGTTGCTTTAGTTTTTACCATGGAAGAAGGAACAGGACAAGGGCCATGCCAGGACATCCTCTGGCTCTTGCACCTTCTCTCCCCAGGCTCATTGGGGGTTGTCCCCTGTCACTGTTGTGAAGGGGACGGCGAGAGAAGAACTACGTGAAGTCTAAGGATCAAGGATAAAAGGAAGCACTTTAATATTTTTTCTAAAGGCTTTTATATGTTAGTTTGCAAAAGTGTGTTAAATGGCATAAGGTAATTGGTCTTTTGGCCATCCACCCCTTGAGGGGATTGACCAAATTCTAAGACACTTATTTCTAAATATCTTCTAGTTAGAACTATAACAATAGTGCAAAACAACTTGCAAGATAAAGGGATTTGTTTACAGAAACTTCTAACTGTTTTCAGCCAGTGTCAAAGACTTTCTCACAGACAGAGGCAGAAAGCTGGAAAATCTTTCTGCAGCCCAGGTTTCAGCGTCCATAGTCCCCTTTGGCCCTTGTGCAAACACGTCACTTTCCTGCTTGGGGACACCAAATGTGGTGCAGCAGCCAGTGGCAGTGCCCAGCCAGGTCCCTTGACAGTTGGGCCATGAAGTGATCTGAGTTCTTGGGTGAAGGGTGTGTCAGGGGAGCCCCACAGAGCTGAGAACTGGGTGCTGGGCAGGGCACCCTCACATGCAGGACCTGACCCCTCTCTCCCTGCACTCAGGGTGCTGCCACCAAGGAGAGGGAAAGGGTCGAGAAGCTCTTTGCAGAGGCCTCTGAGGTGCTGGCGACCTTCCAGAAGGAGGTGATGGGATTCATCGAGGACGGGGAGCGCTCCATGCTGGGGGAGGCCGGGGCCGATCTCCGCTGGAAGGAGGAGAGACGAGCCAAGCTGGCCCAGTGCAAGCAAAACCTGGAGAACGTCCCCAGCACCGACACCATCTACTTCCTCCAGGTGCGATGGGGCAAGAAGGAGCTGACAATGTTGTATTTTGGGGTTTTGTCCCATTTCCCATGGAGCTGGGGGCCGGGAACCCTGGGATGTGCAGGCTGCCGAGTCTTGCTCCTGTCGGCACAGTCCTCTCCCCTCCTCTCTCCCAGGGGGACCAGGCAGCCGAGATCTTCCCCTCCATCACCCCCACCTCTGTCCTGTCTGTGACTCAGGAGAGGCTGATGTGCTGCCCAGAGCGGTACCTGGGTGTGGGGGGCAGAGAGCGAGAGGTTGGGGTGCCTCACTGCCTCCTCCAGCATCCCCCCGTCCCTGAGCACCCAGCAAGAGACATTTTAGGGAGGAGATGCTGCTCCCTGCGAGGTGGGCATGGTCTGAGTCCGGGTTTGAAAGGGAGTGAAGAGAAGGTGCCAGGAACACGTGGCCGGGAAAGCGCTCTCCTCCCTTATGCTGTCCTTGAGCCAAGTCCTGAGAGCTGCCAGATCCCAAATCCTCCAGGGCCGGGTGGGGTTGTGGAACAAGAGACAACTTTGGCTTGTTTGAAACCTCCTGAAACTCCATCTTTTTTGGCTCAGGAATTTCAGGCCTTGAAAGTAGCCATGGAAGAAAACCTCTCTCCACCTTTGAGCTTCCAGAATGAGCTGAACTTCACCAAGTGCACTCAAGCTGTGGGTGCCGTGAAGGATGTGCTGTCCACTGCCTGCAAAAACCAGTGGAACCACTTGCAGGGGAAAGGAATTGATGGATTGAATTGCCAGGAGATGGAGGAAGGTTTGTGTTCACCCGGCCCCTGTGCCTGGATGGTTCCCTGTCCCTTTCCCTCTTCCCTGCGTGGGTGGGAGGTGGCTGCAGGCTCCATGAGCACTGGCCCCTGTCCTTCCAGCCCTGGAAGCTGCTCAGCACGGGTTCCCTGCACATTGCACAATCCCTGTCTGGGCTTACGCCTCTTTGAGGTTTTGTGAATTTTTCCACAGAGACCGGAGACTGGAGAGGCAACAAACAGCCTGGGAGTTAGGCAGGGCCCTGTGGGAGGGGGCAAGTGGCCAAAGTGGCCTCCCGTGAAAGGGGACTCTTCTTCCCAGGACAGACAATCCTCCTCACGGGGCAGGCTGTGGGCTCCCAAACCTGCCAGGGTTAGAGAGCTGATGTGGCAGCTCTCTCCCGTGCTGTCTCATTTAGCCTGAGCTCCCTCCTTTCTCATTTTTTTGGATGCCCATGGGAATTGCAGCTGGCTCCTTGCCCCTCTCCCCACCTCCCTGGGGTGACAAAAGTGGTATCTGTCCTTTCCTGTGTGGGAGCCACTGGCGACCTGCAGGGGGGTGGGGATGCTGGCTGGGTGCCCTCAGGGGCAGGGGACGATGCTCCAGTAGCCCCTTGCTGGTGGTTTGGTTCCTTTGCTGATGCAAACCCTTCTGTGCCTGTCTCCGCAGCATTGGCTGAATCCCGATTTCCAGACAAGTCAAGCAATCCTGCCTGCCTGGAGAGCCGTGATTATTTCCTGAAATGTAAGCGGGGGACTTTTGCGTTGGCGGTTGTTGCTAAGGCCCATCTTCCCTTTCCTCTCTCCTTCCCGCCTGCCCGGCCGGCGCCGATCCAGCGGCTGCGGGAGCGCTGCCACCAGCAGAGGAAACACTGCTTGGCTAACAGGGAGCCTCCTGGCTTTCCTGACAACAGTCATAGCCTGGTTAGGTGATGGGTTTTTTCCCATGTCCGTGGTTCTGCTGGCCCAGCTGCCCCTGGGGGGGCTGTGGGCGTCCTGTGTAATTCCTGCTGCCTTCCAGCCCTTGGCAAATTGGATCCTCTTTGAATTAGATCAGAGTTTGTGCATCTGCCTTGTTTGCTGCAGGACCCTGGGCTGGTGAGGGTCGTCTGCAGCAGCAGGATGACAGGGATGATACAATGGTTGAGCAGAGTGGGGCTGGAGAGGCTGAGGCTGGAGGGTGCAGGGCTGGGCTTGAGCTCCCACACCCCACCTGTGTGTCCCCAGCCTTACAGGGATATGGGGTCACCTACTGACAGGTCCACAGGGGACAAGATCTGCCTCAGTGGCACAGAGCAGCAAAACCTGGGCTCAAGGAGGGTGTGCTCTTCTGCTGTCAGGTTGGGACATGCCATGGTTCAGACTGCAGTGCAGTTGATTGTGATCCATGTCCAGGGTTGTTCCCTGGAAGAACTTCCTTGGGCATCCCTTCTGTTTGGGATCCATCAGTGGTTCTCACATGGCCCCACTTGCCGGGGGCTGCCTGTTCATAGCTGTGACATGCCTGGCTGTTCTCTCTTCTTGGGGTCCCTCTCGACTGCATTTCTCTGTGGTCACCTGAAATATGCTTTTATGTGAGATTTTCTTACCACCACTCTGTCAGGTGGATTCTCCAATGTCTGGTATCACGGCTGAGCTCATCAAGCAGCCCCTCTGCTCTCTCCTCTGCCCAGCTACCTGTATTCGTCCTGATTATGGGAGTATCAGCTCTTTCAGCCCCTCATCCTCATTGACTGCAATTTGCCATGGGACTTAAAACCGAGGGGGCAGAGTGATGGGACAGGTCAGAAAGGCTCATGCTCATCATCAAAGGCTGGGGCAGGGGGATCAGAGCAGGGAGAGCTGGGAGGATTTCCTCACATTTCCCTCCTCATGCTCACTTCTCCCTCTTGCCCCACACAGTTGCCTTCATCATCGACCTGGACAGTGACACAGCTGACAAGTTCATCCAGCTGTTCGGCACCAAGGGGGCCAAACGGGTGCTGTGCCCCATCCCCTACCCAGAGAGCCCCACCCGCTTCATCAACTGCGAGCAGGTGCTGGGTTTGAACCTCATGAACAGGGGCAACTACTACTGGGAGGTGGAGCTGATCGACGGCTGGGTCAGCATCGGGGTCATCGCCGAGGACTTCGACCCGCGGGAGGCCTACAACCACGGCCGCCTGGGCAGGAACGACAGGTCCTGCTGCCTGCAGTGGAACGGCCAGAACTACGTGGCCTGGTTTGGTGGCTTCGAGTGCCCCATCCAGCAGCCCTTTTTCCACACGATCGGCATCTTCCTGGAGTATTCGGAAAAGGCTTTAACCTTCTACGGAGTCAAGGACTCCAAGATGACCTGCCTGCAGCAGCTCAAGGTCTCCCCTTCTGCCAAGGGGAAATTTGACCCGTTCCAGAACAAGATCAACCGCCAGTTTGCCTCCCTTTTCTCGTGCAAGCTGAAGCCAGCCTTTTTCCTGGAGAGTGTGGATGCCCACCTGCAGATCGGGCCGCTGAAGAAGGATTGCGTGTCGGTGCTGAAGCGCCGGTGACTGCCCGGGGAGAGGGGCACGGACGGACCCACAAACATCTCTCCTGCAGGTTGTTGCCACCTCTCCTTGGTAGCCCTGTGTGTCTCTGTGGCAGCCCGCCCTCCTCTCTGCACTGTTGGGGACCCAGGGCTGGATGAAGCCTCTTGATGGGCAGGGCTGGGGGCCGGGATGGGGCGGGATCTGAGTGCCAGCTCTGCCACTGAGCGAGCTTGGGTGAGTCCCTGTGCTGCTCCCTGCCCCTCAGCTTCCCTTTCTGGACATCAGGGACTGCGACAGCCTTTCTTGGTAAAGTGTGCTGCTCAGAAGTGCCACATGGATTTGGAGCTGTGCCTTGGCCACCTGCCCAGTCCCTCTCCTTCACCTCTGCTCGCGCTGCCCCAGCGACTCATGCAGATGCTTTGTGCCTTATCTTGGGCTCTGTTGCTGATGCTTTTTTAAGTGCTGCCTCATCGACACCTTCTGCATGCTCCTCAGGAAGTGCCTTTGATGGAGCAAGCCCTGCATGGACCGGGTGAACCCCCAAGGCAGACGTGGTCCCCTCCCTGGTGCCACATCACCACTGTGCCCTGGAATGGCTGAGATGGTGCTCCGGGGAGAGGGATGTGGAGGAGCCTGGCTGGGTGCTGAGGTGATGCTGGGGTGATGCTGCACCTCTCCATGCAGGGCTGCCTGCCCATTAGTGCTGCAAACGTGAAACGAGGGTCTCTGCCCAGCTGGGAAAGGGAGAAACCTGCCGAGAAGCAGCACCACTGTTCCCACCTGGAGATGGGGAAGGGAACAGCACAAACCAAATTTTGAAGATGTGCTTTAAGTAAACACATTCTTTGCAAAGTTTTACAGACAAATTTGCCCCCCCGTTTTTGATGACACTACTGTTTTGGGGGATTCTAGTACTGTTAAACTACCAACTCTTCAAGAACCCTGGGCACACTTGAGCTGAAAATCTGCCCCTTAGCTTAGAGATTTTTAAGTGACAGAGGTGCTGTGAATATGTCCCAGAGATAAATGGTCTGGTTGTAGGGACACCTGTGAGTGCCTCGATAAAAATGCAGCATCAGTCAGCTACAAAATGACCCTTTAGACTCTGGGAATAAGTAACAATTAACAAAAACTACTCTCAAGCGAGAGGGAACACTGTTCCCTTCAGGAAAGGTGGAAACTTGAGGCTGAGAGACCAAACTGCCAGTTCACACGTCCTAAGGGAGCTTTTTCAGAAGGAAAACACAGAAATACTGCCTGTGAGGGTGGCACAGAGCAGCCCCTGTCTCAGCACAGCGTGCCTTTCCACAAGTTTATTTTTTCTGGGGTTATTTTGCTACCTACCTCCCAAAGCTTGCTTTACAGAACCGTGGTGCTGTGTAGTGTACACCTGGAGAGAAAATACAGAGGGTCAGGTTCTTCACTGGTGTGAGTGAGTCAGGGATGATGCAACAACGGTCAGCAGGGATAGTAAACAGCCCATTTAGCTAAATATACCATATATTTTTTTTTCCCCCAAAGGATAAGCTGGAAATCACAGTGCTATATTCAAGTGGAGCCAAGGGAAGAATGTGAACGTGAAAAAAAGGCAGGCACAAAGCTGGGAGGTTTGAAGTTAAAGGCACGGTTACATGTAAAGCCACGTTTACATGCTGAGGCTCAAAGAGCTCCTTTACTGTGACTCCTTCGCCAGCGCTGCCAATTCCTGCTGGTGCAGAAAGAGCTTCCCCAGAAAACTGGGATATGTGAGTGGATGAAGGGTCTGAATGCAGCCACCCCTTCCCCAGGGCAAGGCTGGTGAGTCAGTTTGGGAAGGGGCTTGCTGGGATCTGTCTGCAAATTCCTTCTCCTCCTCCTCCTCCTCCCCTGAGGTGACTCCCAAACTGCTGTGAGCAGTGGGAAAAGGAACAGTAGGGCTTCCAGAGTGAAATCTTCAGCTGAAATCTTGGCCTTTCCTGGCTGGTGGGAATGCTGCCCAGACTTCTGTCCGGATGGGAATTCATTTCCTGCGTCCTGAGCTCCAAACCCTCTTTGTGTGGCTGGCGCCAGCGGCCCCTGCAGAGCTCAGGCCTTGCACGAGATGTCAGCGGTGACACAGAGCAGGAGAACCTGGTGTCAGGAATTCCTGGCAGGAGGAGAAAGGCAGAGCTGTGCCACAGCCCGTGCACGGTCACATCCTGGGAGGACGAGGAAGAGAAGGAACCTCCATCTCTGCAGGAAGGGATCTCCCATGTGGGCCCCCATCTGCGCCCTAAATCTCATTTATTCAGGCAAAACTCCCACTGTTTGCAGCGAGGAGTTTTGCCAGAGTAAACACAGCAGATCTGGGTCTTTGCCCTGTTTTGTTTCGCCGTAGGCGGATCGATTGCTCCAAGGGGAAACCCGCGCTGGAGCCACGCATCCCGCCCTTCTCCACATTTCCCAGTGCACAGACACAAACCTCTGACCTCCTTCAGGGCTTGGGAGGCCCAGAGGGATCCTCTCTTTCCACCCTGTCCCCACTGGGGTGTCTGGGCCTGGCTGTGCCGCTGCTTTGGCTGAATTCATGGATGCAGCTCCACGGAGCTCCTGTGGATGCGCCGCAGTTGGGAAGTGCTGCCCAGCCCTCTCTTTCCTGCTGCCTGCTTTTATCCTGGCTGGGAGCACTATAAACCCTCCTGGTTTAGGGCTGATTTACAACAGGAACGATCCCCTCGGGAGCTGGATCAGAGTGTGCTCTGTGCTGCCAGTAATTTGGGGTGTAAACTGGAACGATTAGGGAATGTGCACCGCGCCAGCTCTGGATCCCTGATTTTGCTGTAAACAAAGGGTTAAACGCAGGGTGAGATGAGTTGAGATGGATCGATAGCACTTGGCTATTTAAACAGCCTTTCCTTGTTCCCTTGGGTTATTTCTGCTGTCACAGAGTGTTCCTCTTTTTAATTAGGATTTTTTAAATACAGTAACTGTAGGGTATTTTACAGTGTGTGAAAAAACTGTAACAGAATAATATAATGGTGTTAGAGACTATGATTTGACCATTAAATATTATACAGTCATTGCCCTGGGTTGTCTTTCCTTTAAATACCAAACCATTTGAGTTGTCCCATTATCTCATGTTTACTTTTCTGTGTCCTGTACATCTGGCATAAAATAACACAGATTTTATTTTCCAAGGGTGTCCAAGGGAATTCTGCCATATACACATTTTTATTGCAAAAGGAGCGGAAGAACCTTAAAATCCAATAACAATTGTCAGCCCTGGGCAATTCAAAACAATGAATTGTCTCAGTTCTCTCTGCTATGTCTGTCCTCATCCTACAAATAAAAAAGATTAACAGATTAGGGGTTTTTTCCCTAGTGTTTTCAATTTTGAGAGTATAAATTTCCAAGGTTTTCTATGTGATGAGGAGGTCTAGAGTTTCACACACACACTGGCAATTACAGCAGCATCTTTTTTAAGTGAAGGCTGCTTTTCTTAATCCCAAATGTCAACTGGAGTTAGGATAAAAATGTTATTTGGTGAGTCTTAGTTCGTGCGAGGTGCCAGTGCTCCATCTGGGCTTTTCAGTGGAAGCCGAGTGGATTCCACTCCTGACTTTAATAGGAGAAGAATCAGGACTGTTTGTTATGGCTGTTTCTTAAAAGGGAAACTTACTGCTTATTGAAAAAGCGGATATGAAAAGCACAAACTTGTTCTTTTCTTGCCAAGAAACCGTACAGATTATGTCACTGCATTTATTTAAATCTGGTTTCCATTATGTCGTTTTTCTGCTTCCCCCTTGTCCCCCCTCCCTGCATCTGGTTCTCAGGCACTCAGACAGCACTGGGCTACAAACCCAGGGAGTAGCTCAAATCCATCTAAAAAGACATAATATAGGGTAATACATGCTCTTATTTGTATTTTTTTTGATATACAGCTGTCAGTTACTGATCTGAGGGAACCCTTCAAACAGTGATTAGTCTTGCAGGGTTCCTATTTTTAATGAAGTTATGCAATCATTAATTTTTTAAAATTCCTCCTACTGGCACACCTGGAGGCAGGAGTTTAGACCCTGCCTGCAGATCTGCAAATGCCACAGGTATTTTCTTGCTCCCAGATTCCTCACAGACAGACACACAGACACGGTCCTGGCTTGTTTATAGGGCAGCTGGTTAGCCCTTCTAGTTTACCACACTCCAATAAAAAGAGGTAATTTTTTGGATTTGCTTGATTCCATCACTGAAAGCAGCCAATAACAGGATCAAAAATCTGTTTGCAAGTGTGCGAAACAGGAAATGCACATCAAGTGGAATTTAAAAAATCATTGGAAATGAAGCATCTTTGCTGTTTAAGGGGCTAAATCTCATTTCATGTGCAGAACGGCCAGATATGAGGGATTATTTATTATTATTATTTTATTGTTATTTATTTTACTCTACCAAACAGCACAATTACAGAGAGACATTGTGCCAGGCCCTGAGGAGGGGACGGGGGGGTATCATGGCGGCCGGCCTACAACTCCCAGCATGCACCGCGCGGAGAAACACACATAACCTACTCCATTGATGGAGATGACTACAACTCCCAGCATGCCCCTCGGCTCCATGACGCCAGTGCCTTCTTCCCGCGCAGGCGCAGAGCGGGGTCGATGCTGTGAGGAGGAGGAGGAGGCGGAGGAGGCGGCGATGGCGCTCAACAAGAACCACTCGGAGGGCGGCGGCGTCATCGTTAACAACAGCGAGAAGTGAGGTGCTATCCCCTTCTCCCTTCCTCCGGCCGCGGGAGCCGGGGGATAGCGGCGAGCTGCCTTCTCCCCCCGCCCTCCTCCTGCCTTCCCCCTCAGGGGGAGGGGTTGTGTGGGTCGTGGGGGGGCTGCTGAGGGGGTGAGGCGGGTAAAGGGGGTGGCTTAACCGTCTCGGTGCCGACGTTGTTCGTCCTCCCCTCGTCTCCCTACGGCTTAGGGGCTGTACGTGTCCCCCTGCCCCAGGGCCTGCGCGGGGGGAGCTCTGCCGGGTTTCAGCCGCGGGCCTTGCCCGCCTACACCGCTCCCCTCAGCATCCTGCCTGTCCCCCAGCCTGCTGCTGGCTCTTGCTGCTGTGCCCAGCCTCTCCCCCGAGGGCTCAGGAAGGGCTGGCAGAGCTCAGCTCCCGCCCAGGTGATCTGGCCTGCACCCAGGCCGCCCTCCTCGGGCATGCTGCACCTGCGTCGTGCCTCAGCTCAAAGGCTGCCCACTGGGGTTTGCCGGGTTCCTGGAGCACAGCCCCCTTTCTGTGTGTGCGGGAAGGAGCAGCAGTGTTGGGAAAAGGTGCTGGGATATAACCATGGAAACGGCAAGCCTGCACAGAGCTGCCTCTGCATGGCAAAGGGCTGCCCGCACCCGCTGCCTGCCAGCGCGGTTCTGACGTGGCAGTCATCTGCTTCGGGGACAAAGGAGTGGTTCATCCTTCAGCGCTTCTTTCCACGGGGCCACTTAAACACCGGTGTAGGAATTCTGCGCCTGACTTCCACTTGGGATGTGGCCTTTCTTAGAAGGATTTAGTAAGATCAACTCAGGTATTTAAATTTGCATTCCCTGAGAGAACGGCAGCAGCTGAAGGTGTTGCTGTTCCCAGCTGTCAGCCTGCCTTGGATCAGGGCCTGCCTGTGCTGGGTTGGTCCAGCTGAAATGCTGCAGCCTGAACAGAGCTGGTCCCACTGCCCTTCCCGGGCTTTTCTTGGAGGGACAGGTATTTACTGGCAGAAGGGAAAGGCAAATGACTGAGGATGGAAACACGTCAGCTGCCAGAGATAGAGGTGGTGGAGGCTTCTGCAGCTTTAGGGATTAGAGTCCCTGATGTGGGTGCTGTCATGTCAGTACAAGTTACCTGCTGTGGCCATGCAAAGGTTTTAATCAGGTCAGTTTGTAACTGAGAACTCAGGGATCAGCGCAGGCAACACGAGTTAATGAAGTCTTGTGGCAAGGAAGGGGAGTTCCTCTGGATCACATTTTTGTGTCAGAGGTGCTTGAGCTGTGGTGAGACCTTCAACAGCCATGTTGCATAAGCCAGCCTGAGCAGTTCCTTCTCCTGCAATCCTTCCTCTGTCGTGTTACTTGTGGACAAGTGAATTAGGGAACTGATCCAGCAGAAATGCAAAACAAATTAAAACAAAAGTAAATGTCTTGAGATTTCGATCGGCTCAATTGACCGGCGCCTGGTTATGCAGGCAGCAGCAGCAGCTGTGTCAGCACACTGAGAAGGGAACAAGCAGCCAGTGCTACTTCAGTTGCTGCTGCCAACAAAAGAAAATAAAAAGGCAAACCAGAACTGATTTTGTCTGCTCAGCATGGCCTGAGGTTACAGGTGGTTTTGGGAGGTCAGTAAACTTCTGTGACTTCTGCCTTGAGCTGTAACTCTTGTCTGTTCTGTCACCGTTTGCAGTGTTTTGATGACCTATGACCATGTAGAAATTACCTTCAGTGATCTGGAGCCGATGCCAGAGGCCTTCAAGGGGACCAAGAAAGGGAGTGTATTCCTGACTCCCTACCGGGTAAGTGGTGAAAGGCTTTATCTCGTGTAAGGAGATAACAGCCCTGGAGTCTGTATTTAAATGTCCTCAATGCATGAAAGTCAGGACAATCTACTCCTGCTTGAAGTGTAGCTCATCCTCTCCCTCTGGGAAGCATTATGAATTCATGGCATATCCCATCTATTTGTCAGCAGATAATAAATCTGATTAGTTCTTGTACAGGCAGCTGTTAAGTCCATCAGGCATCTTCGAACTGGAAATTAGCAGTGGTCTGGGAACGCTGAATGCAACAGCACAGCTACTAAATCATAGCTGTGTGGAGCAGCAGGTTCTCTGGGAGGAGTATTATCTGAGCAAGGGACTTCCTGGAAGGCTTTATTACCTTGAGGATTTGGCTTACCCCTGTGGCTGTTCTGTGTAGCTTTTGGCTTGCAGAAGTGGTGATGTGGGAGGGAGTTTCAGTCCATGGAGAAGTCTGTTCAGATAATAAATCAGGGCTGTGCTTCCTGTTTTGAATAGCTCTTGTAATGTTATTTTCTTTTCAGGTTATCTTTGTGTCGAAGGGGAAGGATGCTATGCAGTCGTTCGTGATGCCCTTTTATTTGTTGAAGGATTGTGAGATTAAGCAGCCAGTGTTTGGAGCAAATTACATCAAGGGCACAGTGAAAGCAGAAGCAGGAGGTAAGTTTCACATAGTGTGTGTTCTGTGTCTCAGTTCACCTGCTCAATTCATAGCAAAATCCTGGCTGACCAAAACTTGACACTGTCCAAATGGGTTTTCACAGTCCTGCTAAAATGCGTTTCTTTGGCAGCTAAAAATATTCCCCTCATCAGCTCCTTGTTCAGTTACCAGCAGATCTGCTCTGCAACCCATCTCATTCCTGCCCTCTGCAAAATATAAAGTTCAATCAAACAAGTGATCTCAGCAAATAAACATCAGAGTGGAGTCAGCAAGAATGAGGATGTAATTTTGCTTTGGTCACTTGGATCACCTATCCCACCTGCATCCAGGTTCTCCTGTGCCAAAAACTCAGATCCTTTCTGGCTCTGTTTGGGTTCAGGTGCAGATCCGCAGAGCACTTTCTCCATCATGTTTCTTGTGCAGTTCAAGGACAGGTGTGCTATTGCTGTAGTGCATCCTGGCAGTGAAAATGGCACTTGGAAGGGAATGGACTGTCTTGAAATCAGGGAATTTAAGGAGCTGTTTCGCATTAAACTCAGTGAGAAGGCTGTGGCAGACATTTTCAAGAATAATTTTGGTTTTCACTGTTTTTTTTGCCAAAGGCGCAGAGTTCAGCAAGCTTTGATCCTCAACTTAATTCAGTCTGGTCGTTGTGGCACACAAGTCACAGCTCAGGGTGTAGGAGCCTTCAGCTGGAGTCCTGAAATCAGCATTATAGCTTCTGCATGGGCACTGAGTGGGACCATCCAGCATGAGAGGGAGCCTGAGCAGTAATGACAAACTAAACTATGTGAAAGGCAAAGGGCTTTAGCTAAATCTTTGTGAATTTTCCCCAGAGGCCATCTCTTTTAATGATGATGTTGTCTTAACAGCCATGAGAGTCTGCTTTAGCTTAAAAGGCCCTTTAATCTACTTGTTTCTGTTTCAGCACCGCTTCTGCTTTGATGCTTTCTTGGGACTCTGGACTGTGCATGTTTTTCTTTTTTATACTGTAATGTGAGATGTCACTAATTTATTTGTTTTTTAATTATTATTTATCCTGACTTGAAATATCTTCTGTGGGTTCTCATGGATTTGTGTGGACCATGTTTTTCATTAAGCTCTTTGCTTCACTGGGCACTCAGACTCCCAAACTAATTTGGAGCTGACAGTTAGGTGTAGTTGCAAAGGCTTTTTAGCAAATGGGATTAACAAAATCCCTGTCTTCTGCACTAATCTTATCCAAAGCAAGAGCAAATCCAGCACTCCTGATAGCTTGGCCTGTGGCAGCTGCTGTGGCAACAGCCACAACTCCAGAAAGCTTTTGAAGGTCTCCCTCATGGATGTTTCTGCTTCAGGTGTCTCTTGACCTGAAAATAACCCAGTGTGAATTTTTCTGATGATACCGTAATTCTGCCACTTCCTCTGGGTTTTTTTTTGTTTTTTGGGTTGTTTGTTTGTTTGTTTTTCGGGTTTTTTTTTTCTTTTAACTTGGATTTTTGGGATAAGCTCTTTAAAGAATTGTATACAGAGCATCTATAGATACAATATGTAACCTCAATAGCATGGAAAAGGCTTCTCCTTACTCCTTAGTGCTGTCTTTCCTCCCTCAGGTGGCTGGGAAGGATCTGCCACATTCAAGATGACCTTTACAGCTGGGGGTGCAATTGAATTTGGGCAGCGGATGCTGCAGGTGGCATCACAAGGTATGGAAGTCTGGGGGTGTCTGCCAGAGTTTTGTGGGTTTAGGACCCTTGCCCGTGTCTGAAACTTGCTTTAAAAAATACTTTTTTCACATCCAGTGAGCAGCAGATTTCTTGGGATGACACTTAGTTGTTTTTCTGATAAGGGCTCTCTAAGTTTGTTGGAGTTCTTGGCCTGCATTTGAGGCAAGCTTGATGTTCTGATGAGGTCTTGTCTTTGCCTTTCCAGTCTCCAGAGGTGAAATACCCAGTGGAGCTTATGGCTATTCCTACATGCCAAATGGATCCTATGCTTTTGTACCACCTGCAGCTAATGGGGGCTATCCATACCCACCTCCTCCTCCAGGTAAGCCTGGAGATTATTCCGGTTAGTAAGAGTTAAAATAGGTAAAAAAGGCAAGAAACACAGATTTTACACAGAGTTTTAGCGATGACTTGTGTAGCTTTTGTTCCTGAGTTTAATTATGTTTGCCTTGGCTTCTTTGGTGGATAACTCCACCCAGAGGAGTTAAGTCTCTTGCTGTGTGATCTCCTCTCCTGACAGACTTTTATCCTGGTCCCACTGTGGCAGATGGAGGCATGGGCTACATGCAGCTTCCACCCCCACCGTACCCGGGGCCCATGGAACCCCCTGTCAGTGGCCCGGACCTGCCCTCCACTCCTGCAGGTAAGGAGTGTGGCCAGGTGAATGAACTCACAGCAGTTCTGTTAGGAATGAAACAGGCTTTGTCTCTTGTCTTTTGGGGAACTTTGAAGCTCCACTTAGAAGTTGAAATTTGTTTAGAAAAGGGATTAGGGAGCTCCCCTAATCTCCAGCCTTGTCTGGAGGCCAGCCTGATTCTCTCCAGGGTGGACACCATTAGTGGGCATTTTACAGATGGATTTATTATTCTTTTGATAGAAAAAATAGTTTGTGATTCTCCTGTGGTGGTAATCTTGCCCTAATGGATGAACACGAAGAAACTGATGGTGAAATGTGTTTGTGTTCCATTTTAGTTCACAACTGTGGCTTTGGTGATATTTGCTTCCCCTTCCCCTGTTTCACTCTTAATCGGATTATTTTTGCTGAAACAATATGAAACAGGGGAAGAGATGATGGAAAGGAGCTGGGGAAATATCAGCCTCATTTTTCACTCATTTGGGATTTATTAAAATGAAAAAAGAGCTATTGTGGGTGGACACAGCCATAGATCTCTTGCAGATAAGAATATTTGTTTGGATAAGGATTTAACTTTTCTCTTTGGTTTGAATAAACAACCATTCATCTTTGAACTATTATTTGGAAAGTGGCACTGCTCCAGAGGGTTGTACAAGATTTTTGTGTTCTGCAGAAATAGAGGATCTGGATTATCCTCATAAATTACCATCTTTAATGCACGAATCCCCTGAGCTGCTATAAACTTGTGCTGATTTTTGTTTTGCCTGGTGCTTTCACTCCCAGGAAGGATGGTTTGTTCACTGCCTGTTTATAAAGGGTATTGTCTGTATTTAGGCAAGGCAGCAGCAAGCATTTATTTATGGCTGACATGCAAGTCCCAGGTGACATTTCCAAACTCAGTCTTTGTCTCTTTCACTGGGAATTGACAATTCTGTGGTAACTGGAAGAGATAATGCTCAATTGTGTGTGTTGTATCTATTTTGCAACTTGAGCACTGGTCATATCGTGCTCTGTTAGTAACTCTTGATGGCCAGGAATTCTTGTTTTCTTGTAAGAATTCTGTGTGTGTCCCTAACCTGACCCTTCTCTCTGTGTGACAGCTGAAGCCAAGGCTGCTGAAGCTGCTGCCAGTGCTTACTACAGCCCAGGCAACCCCCACAACGTCTACATGCCCACGGTGAGTCCCTGTTGCCCTGGCTTTGCAGACACAAGTGTGTGTCTGGCAGATCTCTCAGTGGCACAGCAAAGTGTCTGAATTGATGTTGGTGTCTTGGGTTTTTTGGGGGCTTTGAGTTTAATTTTTTATTCTTAGCCATGCACTGATGTCCTTTTATCATCTTTATTGCAGGACCAGCCACCCCCTCCTCCATACTTCCCACCAGAGGACAAGAAAAACCAATAAGCTGACAGAGAACTTCTCCACGACTCATTGCTTTCTTTTTTTCCATTTTTGGCAGAATTCTGGGGCACGGCCCATAGCACTGAGGGGTAGAGCCTTCCCCCAAGGCACGCTGCTTTCGGGGGCTCTAGTAGTAGGTCTGTGCAGAGCAAGGGGAGGGATTTTGGCAGCCTGGGTCACCTCTGGAGCTGAGGGTTTGCTGTCCTGCAGCATTCCCTCCTCCGTGTGCGCGGCATCGCTACGCCTGGGGGTCCTCTTCATCTGCCATCGCTTCCCTTAGCTCTGTTTCTTTTGATACTTAAATTACACCTCTTCAGAGTCAGCATCTGCTCTAAACTGCTAATTAACATGATCGTGACGTGGAAACAAGGCTCTTGAGGGTGAGGGGTGTCTTGAATTTACTTGAGTGTGTATCCAGGAGCACCTCTGGACACAGGGATGCCTCTGGTTGTTCCTTTTAATCCAGAGTGTCACATCCAACTCTTTGCTCTTGAGAAAGGGCTTCAAAGGCAATCTTTGGGATTTCAAAGGAAATACACACCTGTGACATTTTTCAGATATATATTCAACTTTCTTGGGTTTCTTTTTTTAGTCATTCCTGACAATCATAGCAAGTAATCTGGTAGCCCTTCAGATTTCCCTGCTGTGCACCATGAATGACAATGCTGACCAACTTCCCTTCCTCAGACACGCTGCTCTTCACAGGGTTCTCCAGTAGCATCTGACCCATTCAGATCCCATGGGAACACTAATGTTTCTGTTGTCTCTATTTTCCAGTTAGATATGTGAGTTCACAGAATATTCTCCTCATAGTCTATAATGCACTTTTATTTTTCCTTTGTTGTGACACGAGTTACACTTCTTGGCCAGTGAAGCATCTCCCTGCTGTGATTCACCTGGTGAATTAACAGCTAATGGGCAGAAAGCAGTTGACTTCTGCCCTGGAAGCACTTGAGAGAGTATGCAAAACATTGGAATAAGCTGTAAGGTACAAAGTGTTGTTTATTGCTGTTTGTGTTCCTGGTCCAGCTGTGAATTCCCAGTCACCTGAAGGCAGACTCCTCATAGCATTGATCCCTTGGTCTCATTAGGAACAGCTCCAGTGCAGAACCTCTGCAGGACTGATCAGAATCTGGGCCATGAAACTTTTGCATTGTACAAAGCTTTGCACAAGTCACACTTCACTGACTTCTGACAGCTGAGAGAGGAAATCCTTCCCAGCAAAGTGTGACAGAAGATCCTGTGCTAGGGAACTGCTGAGACTTGCTGCATGCAGCCTGCTCGGAGAGAAAAAGGTCCACCTCTTGTTTTCTTTTTGTTTGAGTTTAGCTAATTAATGAAATCGCTACTGTTTGTGCACTGACTTTTCTAGAATTGCTACTGCAGTGATGTAAAGAAATGGTTATTTTAAAAAAATATATTTATTTTGAAAGCGTTTGATTAATATATTAATGTGAAATGACTTTTGAATGCAGATTTGTTTTGCCAAGACTGTGAATTAAAGAGAAATCAGCTCAAAACTTGGGGTGTTTGTGTGTGTGTGAGTGGGCAAACTTCTGGTGAGTTGGTAGCTTTGGATGGGGGGAGGAAGAATTAGAAGCAAAATCACTTGGATTTTATTTGTGGCTCTTCACTGGTGGCATCAGTTGCTTGGTTTCTCTTGGGTGACTTTGTGAATGAAAATAAGATGTTAAAATGTTTCAGCAAACTCCCATTTCACAGTTCCTGCTGGAAGCTGGTGCAGCAGCTGCTTTACTCTACCCAGGTATGTCACCCAGGTTGTTTTTCCAGACCAATTGTCCTCATAAAAGTAGCAACCTCTTTACTATTTTACTTTGCAAGAAGTAGCTGAGCAATGCAGCATAATTAATGCCTCTAAAATATGTCTCTAATTAGAAGCAATCCACAATTTTATCCCTTTTTTGTCCTGTAAGTGTGCTGAGGTGCCTGGGTGGTTGTGCCCAGTGAGGTCGGAGCTCTCTCAGGTGGGCTCCCCCTGTGCTCCTCTCCCTGGAAAAGCCAGGAGCTGTGCTCCAGCAGCGGTGCCAGAGCTGTTCCTCCCTCTGAGCTGAAGCAGCTGTGTCAGTCTCAGCTGGCAGGGCAGGAGAGGGATGTTCCACGTGGGAGCAGGGCCTGGTCAGCCCCCCTGGCTCACACCTGTCAAACAGGAGTTACCCAGCAGCTGCTCTCCAGGTATCCTCCAACCCTCGCCTGGCTTCATTCCTCTTCCCAGCAGCTGCTGTGGCTGCTTTCATTGTCTTGAATTCCCTGACCAGCCAGCACGGACATCTTCCAGATTCTGCTCCTTTTTACATCCCTTTGCCTCTCACGTCCTCCCTCATGGCTGTTTTACTGCACTTTAAGGCTGGCTGAGCCACTTGAGTTTGTTTTCTGCAGAGCCACTTGAGTTTGTTTTCTGCAGAAGAGGTGGGTGAAGGAGGAAAGCATTGAGATAAAATTTCACACTCCAGTAGGAGCTGAATAAATCTTGATTTGTGAATTAAATTGCTTCAAGTCAAGGTTTCCTCAATCACATCTGTCCAGCTGTAAGATGGTGCTGAAACCTTTCTGTTCTGGCTCATTTCCAGTTACCCTCTACTCCGAGACAGAGTCCTAGAAAACACAGACTGCCCAAACTTTCCAGATCTCTTGCCCAACCCCACTCCCTGTGCAGCTCTTAGGCCAACAATCAGAACAAATCCATGAGGATTTTTAAAAAACCTTTCCTCATCTAAGTGTGCTTGCGAGAGAAATATTTAGATATCTGCTCCCATGGGAACTGGGCTCCATGGTTGGGGCTGAGTCACTTCCCTGAGAGAGGAGAAGTGCAAGACCTGCAGAGGCAGCGTGAGGTGGTTTCTGTCTGGCAAAAGGGAAATACATTCAAAGGATGAGTCAGGCTGGAATAAATGAAATACTCCAGAGCACGGGTGTCAGAGGGCTAAATCTGGAGTTGGAGCTGTGGGCTTTCCACAGTGGTTTGAGGTTGAATGTTCCCATTCCCCCAGGCTGGAGCTGGGCATGGTCTGTGGGGCGGCGGGAGGAGCAAGCCAGAAAAAGAGATTGGGCGTGGTGTCGGTGTGTTTGGAGCGCGCTGCGGGGAGTGAAGCACATTTTGGGGGTGCTGAAGCTGCGGGGCCAAAAGGCTGGGCAGCTCACACAGGCACCAAGGGCCAGGCAGGTATTGGGCTGAGCGGAGCAGCACGATTTGGGAATCCAGATTTTTGGGTGCTGGTGAGAATCCCTGCCAAAAGCCCCAACTTTGGCTTTGGTGCCCAGCACTCCCTGGCATCTCCCTGATGGAAACTGGGAGCTGTTCTCTTCTTGGGAAAGGGCTCAGGGAGGGTGGAAGGGTCACCAGTCCTGCTGCCCACACAGAAGGTTTTAAGTATTAAAGCAGGGAAGTGCAATTTGAAATCTGCTGCTGCTCTGGAAGTGGGGGGGGAGTAGGGCAGGAGGAAATGTTGTGCATTGACACGTCTCCAGGTCTGGCCCCTGCCTCAATGATTAACCGGCTGTGCAGCAGGAGGCTGCCAGGTGACAGCCAGAATGGTACCATTAAATTCCAATATTTGGATGGTATTACACTACTGAAGGAAAAGAGGAGGCACAGGGAACAATTAGTGCTGGATCCTTCGGCAGAGGCAGATTTTTCCACCACCACCTACAGTTCTGTCTCTTTGATGTGACTTGGGCTCTTCACTTGAGAAGTCTCTCCCTGCCCCTGGTGCTGGGTAATGTGGCTGTTTCCCTCCTTTGGGGAGTGTGGGGTAACTGGGTATTTCCAAAGTGCTTTGAGATCTTGTGTAAAGAAGTGTTGCTGCAGGAACTGCAGGTGCTGCTGACAGATTTCCCACTGTCAGCCCTGGGATCTTGGTGGTGTCCCTGGGGGCTGGGGAAGGTCCTTACCTCGGAACGATTACCCCATCCTTAGGAATTAAGGATCCTTACCCTGGAAGGATTGCCCCATCCTGTGTGTGCTTGCCCGGGGTTGCTTCCAGACAAAGGAAGAAACAGAGCCCTCCTCTTCCTCCACATCATCCTGCCCAGGTTTTACCTCAAGTGCTCCAGCTTCGTGCGACCCATTCTATAAAAACCATTATTTTGCATTAATTTCTTTCTGGCTGGGGGGATGCACTGAGCAGCCATAGGGACCAGGGTTAATCCCACCTGGCCAGCACCTCCCTGTCCTCTGTGTGCCTTCCTTTGGAGATCATGAGGACTTCCCAACACTCTCAGAGCTGTAGATGGTCCAACTGTGCCTGTGCCACGTGATGGACACTGTGATCTGTCAGCTCTGCCTCACAGCACTGTCTCCCTTTGCAAGCACCGCTGGAGGTGGCAGGAGGCACGGGGTGAAGTCTGGATCCAGCTGCTCCCAGAGCATCCAGGAGCAGAGCCAGCCCTCACTAGTGAGCAGCTCCAGTCGCATCACAGGCACATCCAGCTGTAAAGAACTGCCAGGGGTGTGTTGGAGGTGAGTTTTGCCAAGGCAGGCTGTGATCAGGAGGAGTTTCAGGTCAGAGCTGCACAGAACAGCCCAAGTGACAAATGTGAGGTTTGTGGGTGGGGATGAAACCCTGGGATGTGCAGGGTGGGGATCTTTATTTCAGTCAAGGCTCTCTCAGCAGCCGAGGCAGCTGTTACTCACCTGGTCTGTTCTCTGGAGTGAGTCAGCCCCAAGAGACTGGAACCAGTATTTCAGCCCCCTCCTTGCTCAAGGGCTGGCCCTGTGCCACCGAGAGAGGCCCCAGCAGGACATGAAGTGGCCCCTGTCACGGGGAGCAGGAGCAGGGACTCGTACCTGCTGCTGGTGGCTGCTGGATCTCCCACCTCAGGGTGCAGACGGACCAGGATCCCTCCCTGCTGGGTCCTCCCAGCCCACCTTTTCCTACACAATTCCTATGGTTTCTGGACGCTGGAGCAAAAGGTATCAGCTTGGCTCCATTTAGGAGCTCAGCTCAGCAAATCCCGTCTTTCTAAACTTTTCCTTTGCTCGTTGTGTCTCCTCCTCCTCCTTTTCCATGTACTTTGCTCTGCAAGGGCTGGGCTCTGGCTGGGACACGCTGCCTCTCCCTGTGGCCCAGACTGACTGCAATAATGTTCCATGTTTTGGCGGGTCCCTCTGGAATGTGGGGGCGGTGGGAGGGTTGTCCTACAGCCGCCTCCCATCACCCAAGCTTGTGGCTCTGTGGAGCTTGGTGGGCTCCTCAGGGGCTTTGGCAAGCGTGTGGGGAGAATTGTTGGTGGAAAAGCCATGGGGAGAATGCTTTGTGCTGAAGCTGGTCAGTAATTTGGCATCTGTGCTCCGGAATAACCTGGTTCACGAGCACCATGGGGGCGTGGGGGTACCTGGGGGTCAGCCCCAAGTTCTTCCACCTTCACAAGCATCCCCCTGGTGCCTCCTCAGCTCAGGCACATGCTATAGATCCTGCTGCTCTCAACTCAGCCCCCAAACCAGCAAATAAATTGGCTTTGAAATCTGTGTCCCCCATTCTCTGTCCCTGCAGTGAGGGGATGATAAATCCAGTGTCTGAAACGGAATTATCTCACTGGGAGAGGGAAGTGGAAGAAATACTTGCTGCATACACAGCACATGACAGTGATGGTGAAAACATTTTCAAGTGGTCACAAGGTGCTGTGAGGCAAATGAGGGACATCCAGGTCTACACATGAAGTCTGTGACCTCCTCAGAGTCATCCTTGCACGTCCCTGCCATGGAGCTGGCAGCTCTTGTGCCAAACCCCTGCTCCTGCACAGGGCTCCCAAGGGGAACAGAGCTTTCACAACTGCCCTGTCCTGTGTGGGTGGCTGGGAGTCCCCTTTGCTCTTCCCAGAAGGATGGAGTTTGCCTTGACATCCTTCTCAGACACCCCAAATGAGGTGGGAGGTGCTGTGTGTTCCCCACTTCCCTCCCAGGTACCACCATCTTTTGTGAGGTGCCCCCAAAGTGCTCGGCAGAGCCTGTGGCAGGAGAGATGTGGGGTCAGGGCAGGAGTAACTGGAAGGCCCCACAGGAAACAGGGAGGGAGGATGACTGACATCCCTATGGATGAATCCCTATGGATTCCATGGGTATGGAATCATTGGCCCCACAGCAGC
Source organism: Edolisoma coerulescens (assembly GCA_013397115.1). Lineage (NCBI taxonomy): Eukaryota > Metazoa > Chordata > Aves > Passeriformes > Campephagidae > Edolisoma > Edolisoma coerulescens. The sequence goes on along the minus strand of VWZW01005398.1, from coordinate 89,683 downwards.
CAGCGGGTCCCAGGGGGATACCCCACCCGGGCAGCCCCAAAGAGGAGGAACAGGGATGTCTCTCTCATTTTGAAACCACCTTCCTCTCCCCTGCCTGGTGCCTGCACTGTCCACTTCGCCAATGCCTGGCAGGCGCCACTGGGTTTTGCAGAGTCATTGGACCCGTGGTTAAAAGGAGAAGTGAGGGAGGGACATGTTGAAATCAGTTTTTTGACTATTTGCCCATTTCCATCCGACAGATAAGGGTGAGGCCAGGCTGCGGCTTCAGGATCAAGACAAGAGGTAGGAGATAAACTGCTATTAATGCTGGTGGGGAGTCCTTTCCTAGCAGGTTTTCCTTTAAGGGGAAGATGATTCCCTATAAAGAGGGTGATGATGCTTGTTCTTTGGAGATCTGTTTTCTCAGCAGCCCCTATAGCCCCATTCACAAGTGACCTGTGGACTTTATTTATACTGGTATAAAGGGTTTTCCTTCAGGATGACTTGTTTTTAAAAGGAATGTAAGGCTTCACTCCATGTTGTGCACATATATGGTGGTTATTTTGGGAGGCAGACTGACTGTGGGCAGGGGGGGCTGTTGTGGGGAATGCCGACCCCCTCCCTTTGGAAAGTCCTGCCTTGGATGTCTGGGATGTTTTGTTAGTTGTCTGCCAGTGTGGGGAACAGAGTTTATCAGGATTGTCCCTACGAACCAGAAATCCTTGCTCATTTTGGAGCTGCTTTTAGGGCTTCTCTGATTGTTTCCTGGACAAGGAGTAATTTGAGGTGCAAATACTGCAGCTCGGTGATTTTGTCACCGCTATTTTGTGGAACAGGTGGCTGCTGGTAAAAGCCAGGGGGAAAAAGGACCAAACAGCTCTCCCTTGGCACACACAGAGGCTCAAATCCATGTGATCCCCACACAGAGCCCTGCCTAAGGACCGTGCTGGCCTCTGGTGGGAGCTGAGTGCTGCCCACCCTGCCGGGCTGTGCCTGGGCATTTCCAGTGGGCATTGCAAACCAGGGCAGTGGCCAGCTGGGGAACTGCTGGGGAGAGTGCTTTTAAACACACACTCCCACACTGCAGCTGAACTTTTCCTTTCTAAAGCCTGCACAACCCCAGCCCAGCCACCAGCTCCTGGCTGGAGGGTCACTGCCTGGTGTTTAGCAATAGTTATGACTGGATTTTATTTCTCCAGTGTTACAAGGAGGAAAGAAGTGGATTTGAGGATTGACTAAGCCCTTTCAGCTATTCTCTCTGTGCTGGTTGAGGCAAGAGACATCCTGACTGCTGTTATTTTTTGTTGGCAAGAAGCAGTGAAAGGTGTGAGCAGCTCAAGGATGCTGTGTCCATGTCCTGCCTTTACCTCTGGGGTTGCTCTTTGCTGGGCCAGATTTTGCTTTTGCAATCAAAGCTAAAAGCAGAGATGACAGCAATGGTTTCCAAAGCCCATTGTGCACTTTTCTCTACTTCCCACTGACAACATTTTGCAGGGGAGCAGAGCACTGATGTCCCAGATCAATAAACTGCATTTGTGTGTGGCACAGGACAGGAATCAGCTTCTCCACCACGTCCCCCCCCATCAGCGAGGGAGGAGATGCTTTTAAGCTGTTTGCCCAAGGTGAGCCAATGGGAAAAGGCTGGATAAAGCCAAGGCTGAGGTTGGCAGGGCTGGGTGAGCACCTCTGAGCATCTCTGACAGCAAAGGGAACAGGCATTCTCACCAGGTGCGGGGTGAGGAGGTGGCTCCAGTGCCAAACTGGGAGTGCAAAAGAAGGGGTTCTGAAGCCCAGTTCCTTGGGACACCCAGTTCCTGGGGACAGTTACCAGAGCCCTCCTGACAGGAGAGAGAGCAGAAGTGTAACAAGCAGCTTTTTTTCAGACCCAGGGGACAAGGCTGAAAAACCTCAGGACTGGATTTCAGCTTTCTGGTGTCTCACTGTATCTCTAGTTTTTTATTCTGTAGATTGTCTTGGCATCCCTCTGCCCCTGGCAATTCGCTGTGTTTATGCTGTGCAGCCCCTCTTGGCCCCAGTCCTGTGCTGGCTGACCTGGATAAAGAAAATCTGCCCCCCACATCAACCCCCTGCCTGTGCTCTCAGCCCTTTTTCCATCTCCTGGTCCCACAACCTCAGGGAACCCCTTTTGCCATTATAACCTGCTCTTACAGGGTCCCAGGGCAAAGGGAAGTTGTGTCTCTCCTAAACTAACCTGCCTCAGCTGAAGGACTGGCTGAGTGCAAGGCTGGAAGGGCCTGGCTGCCTGCCCTCCTCCTCTCGCAGGGATGCTGCTGCCAGCATCCTCCTGCAGCCCTGCTTGGAGCCAGCGTGCTGTGGGGCTCTGTGCTGATGGACTCTGAGTCCTTCCCCGGTATTAAGGAGACAAACTTTCCAGTGCAGTTTCCATGGTCCTGGTTTCCTGTTTGGATTCAGCACAAACCCCTGAGTGCCTGCACAGTACCACTGATCCCAGTGCGGAGCCTCTGCCTCCTGTGTTGCATCTGAAGCATCTTTTTTATGGCTTTTGGACCATCCGGGGGCCAGAAAGATGCTGGTGTGAAAAATGAATTCACGAGCTGAATTTCAGCAGCGTATTATTGAACATTTATTAGTAGAACAGAGGCAAACACAGCACTGGGGCGCTTAGCAACACTACCAGAGGCGCCGTCCCATTCATTTTACCGTGAACTTAAGTACCTTCTCAAATACTTACATATTCATTAAGCTCAAAAAGTAATTTACACTTCACTCAAGTCGCCCTTCTCCGGTCCCAGGCCCCTTCCACCAGCACGGCGCCGCCGACGCCGCCTCGGGTCTTCTGGTTCATCTCAGGGCCGAAGGCAGAAATCCCCCTCCAGTTTCTCTTGATTTGTAGCTGACAGTTTCTTTGGGTGGTGTGAGTCTAGATGAGATAACAGACTTCTGGGATGCATGTGGTTATCATCTTTGTTTCTTTGAGATGCCCCGTTCTCTGGCTCTGTGGTTTATGAACTTAAAAAGACATTTGTTACCATGTATTTATTACTACATTTCCTTAGCATGTTACAACTATCCGAAGTCACAACTGACCCTAACCTTGTTTCTACTTAACTATATTTTACCTTAACCCTATTTCTACACAGTACATTACTGCTCGTAAATGTTAAATTCATATATGCGAAAGTCAACATTTATCATTCACTCATTTATCACACCGGGAACACAAAACCTCCCCTTGCTGGGAGTGCCTGCCCTGCTGCACAGGGCCTGTGGCTGCTCAGGGTCCCGGCAGGGACAGCAGCCCCCAGCAGTGACACCGAGCACGGGCTGATGTCCTTGTCCTGCCCCGGCCCGTGGGTCCGAGCAGCAAAGGCTTGTGCGGCTCAACAGCTCCTCCAGAGCCCGGGCCGCTCTCGGCGGTGCCTGCAGGCACAACACACAGCCAGGAGCAAGCCGGCTCTTCCCCTCCCGGTGGGCATCTCCTGATGCCCAGCCAAGCCCTCCCCCACCCAGTTTGTTATCGGGGAGCGCATCCTGACAGGGATCTGCCCGGGGAGGGCACCGCTGCCGGTCTGTGACAGGCAACTGCCTGGCAAGTTGCAATCAGATAAAGTGATTACAAGAACGAAAGCTGACGGTAAAGAACAAGTTTTCAACTTCATTTCTTGCTGCTTTTTCTCTCAGTGACCAGCTCTGTCTGGACAGCCCGTTTAGGAAAAAGGTCCTTTCTCAGCGCTGTTCTTGCACTCTGTTCTCAGCCCGACCTTGTGCAACGCTCCTGGGTGTCGCAAGGACTCCTCACCCTGCTGCACGGGCTTTCAAATCCCCTCCGTCCCCCGGGGCTGCAGACACCCCCTGCCTTCTGCAAGGTCCCCGTCTGTGCTCTCAGAGCACAATGGATCCCAAAGACACCTCAGAGCCCAGATCCTTCCTGTTGCCTCCACCAATCCTCTCCATCGCCCCTTCCCCTGCTGGGCTTTGCCTTCTCAGGACTATTTCTCTCCGCTTGCTCCCAATTCCTTGCTCATAAGCGGCAGCAGGGACTGGATGTGACACCTTCCCCTTGCCCCCACCCCGTGTGTGGCCGAGCGGGCGCTGGGAAGCGGAGCCCGGGGCGGCTGCGGCCCTGGGGTGCTCTGGAAGGAGCCCTGAGCGCGTTTCCGCTCTGCCGAAATGGCCACGCCGTGATAAGGGCTGTGGTTTCCTCCTCCCAGCAAGCGAGGGAGGCCGCAGTCTCAGGCAGAGCTGCAGCCCTGCCCCAGCTCAGCCTCCCCCCGGGATGGATCCTGCTGCCGGGAGCCCCCCGGGGACCCTCCCCGGGGAGGAGAGCCCCGAGGTAGGTGGCTCTGAGCCGCGGGGGCTGGGGAGGGTGTTTGGGGTGCGATGGCACCAGGGAGGGTCAGGGTGGCTGTGCCCGGGGGAGCCGGGGGGCAGCGCTGGGTGCTGAGGCTGTACAAGGGACATGAGAGCACAGGGGCCGCGGCCGTGTCCTGGGTGTGACGCTTTGCCAGGCTGACCGAGGGATGGGGGCACCATGCCCGTGTAAATGCGCGCCCCAGGGTGAGTACGGGGTCAGCTGCAGCTCCGTGCCCCCGCTGAGGGTCCCCTCTTGGCTTGGCTGCGGCTTCCCAGCCCCTCCCAGCCCCGCTGGGCTCTCTGCTGCCGGCAGCTCCCCCAAAGCCCTGCTCTAGGCCATCCCAGCCCGCCCCACTTCCTCTGTGTCCCTGTGTCTGTCCCCTGTGTCTGTCCCCTGTGTCTGTGCCCGTGAGATGGGAGCCGTAGCGCTGCTGGGGCGCAGTGCCCCGGGCTGGGCTCCTGGGGTGACCTGTCCTGGGGGTGTCCCCACTCCGGGCCTTGTCCCCGCTCCCAAGCGCCGCTGTCCCTGCAGCCCCCGCTGCTGCAGCTGCCGGGGTGGGCTCCTGCTGGTGGCTGGATCCAGACCTGGATTTAAGCAACACTCCTGGATTTGAGCTGGGCCCTCGGCGTGGGGATTAGCAGCAGTAAACACGTCCTGGTGGCTCAGCTCAGCTTTAGCTTAACCGGTCCCGTGTGCACATGGGAGCACGGAGCAGATCCCGCAGCTGCCGTGCCGGGGGGCAGAAGGGAGCTGCCCCCAAAACCAGCAGGGATTCCTCCCCCTGCCCTCCTGTGCTGCCCCAGTGCTGGGCAAGGAGCAGATGCTCGCGTCTTGCTGATAAATAACAGCAGCAGAAAAATAAAGTCCTTTTTCTGTCCCCTCTGCGCTTGGGACCTTGCACTGGGGCAGTGCTGACTGTGGGGATGCTGAAGGATTTGGGATGGGGCCATGCCCCCCGTGCCTTGGCACAGGCAGGACAGTGCCAGCAGCAGCAGAAGGTGCAGGGAACCCGGGCAGGGGCAGGCTGGGACCCTCCTGAGTGCAACAGGTCCCCCTTTCACAGGGGCTGCTGAGCCACCAAAGCCCGCAGCACCCAGCAGTGGGTACAAAAAGGGATGTGGAAGCAGGTGAGAGAGAAGCAACTCAAGGGTTAAACTCGCCGGGGCTGGAAGGGTTGAATTCAGTCCAGATGGCCGGGGGATTATGCCAGCCCTAGATTTGCCATAAGCAAATGTTAATGTTCAAGCTCAGGGTTGGTTTATTTTTTTCTGTTAGGGGTATCCTAAGGTCACTTTGGGGCCTGGGCTGACCCACAGGTAGGACTTGTCCATCCATCCATCCATCCATCCATCCATCCATCCATCCATCCATCCATCCATCCCCCCCAGCCCTGGGTGAGCGGGTGCTGGGACCATGCTCTGCAAATGCCCCTCAGTCCAGAAAAGCCCAAACTCATTTTAAGAACTTCTGTTACATTTTTTGGTGTCACCCCCTTGTACTCCCAGAGGCTCCAGTGCCGGGACCAGTGACAGATGGCACAGGGACACTGGTCCCCCCTTCCTCTGGTGGTGTCACTGCTTGGATTTAATTTTTGTTTGGAAAGTCAGCGCTGTTGCTGGTCATCCTTCACGTGGGGAATGAGCAGTGCACCCTTGCAGCTTTCAGAGATTTGCAGCAGTGCACCAAATCCTGATGGCTTTTGGCATCTCCTTGCCCAGCCTGGAGCTCCTCACAGTGCTCTGGCCCCCTGCCCTGTGCCTCAGCTGCTTTGCTCTCCAGCCTGGTGCTGCTGGAGTGAGCGTCTCTGGGGGGTGAGAGGGGGGTGGTTGGCTTTTAAAGCCCCCTGGAGGTCACCCCAAGCTGCTCTCCCCACCCTCACAGCCCCCTCCTCAATTAATGGGGCTGGGGGGGAAGCCCCCTGTGCTGCCCTGCTGGTGGGTGACGGGGGACCCCTCGGCTGTGGGGTGTCACAGCATCCTTTGGGACATCCCACCCTCATGTGCTGTGGGTGATGCCACCCCATCCTGGCTGCCCTGCCCTGTCCGGCCACGATTTCCTCCTCAAACCACGCTCTTGACGGGAAACCTCTGTGCCTCTCTTCTCTCCCCAGATGGATCTGTCCCACCGGTTCTCCAAGGAGGAGGTACGAGTGTGGCCCCGCTGTGGTCTCCCTTGGTGGCCTGGAGGGGGTGGCAGTGCTGCAGGGGCTGGGGGCATGGCTCAGCTCCTGGAGATGCTCCCCAGGGACAGCCGGTGGTGGGTGGGCAGGGCTGGGTGCAGGGGGTGGCAGGGCCGGGCGTGGAGCTCAGGGAGCTGTGAGGTGAAATCCTGCTGATCCTGGGGGACGCACGGAGCGCGTCCCCGCTGGCTGTCCCCCCCCCGAGGTGCCAGCACTGTCCCCCCACAGCTGGCCCTGCTCTACGAGGAGGTTCTCTACACCATCCGGCACCGCCTGGGCAAGCCCGAGCAGCAGCACGTCGGGGACTCCCAGGAGCTCTACTCCTACGTGCAGAAGGTGCGTCCCCTCCTGACAGGGTCCCCAAAACCTGTCCCCTGACACGTCCATCCTCCCAGCTGCAGGGGATGGTGGGGGTCTGTTATGCCCCAACCTCTCTCAGCGGGTTTTTGAAGGGGCTTTGATTTACTCTGGTGGTTCACGGGAGAACACAAAATTCTCAGGTCACATAACAAACTTTTACTTGCAAACTTGAGAATATTAAAGTTGAATAAGCTTGGGCTTTCCATGTGCCAGGGGCTTGGACTGGGCCAGGGGCTCCAGGGGCCAGGATGTGGAAGTGCCCCATCCCACCTACGCAGGACTTGCCCTGACCCCCCACACGCTCTTCCTCTCTGGTTGGTTGGAGCCAAAAATCGTTCCTCTGGCCCCTACAGAGTCACTCAGAGGGAGCTTTTAACAAGCACCATAAAAGATGTAGCAGCAGCATCCAGCTGGAGGGCTGGGAGCAGCCTGTGGCTGGGAAATGTTAACCCTGGGGAGAAGTGTTTATCTTAGGCTGGGGATGGTGGGAAGAAGGCTCTCCCTCAAGAGCTTTCAGCTGGTCCCCAGCCTTCCTGCTGGGCTCTTTGCTTCTCTCCCCTCGGGCTGCAGCTGGCTCCCAGGGAGCAGAGGGAAGCCCCTGGCTGCTCTCCAGCCCCTGTTAACAGGGCGGGATCCATCACCACCCCAATATCCACACAGGCTTTCGGCATGGACGCAGATGAGCACAGTGTCATCATGCAGCAGGTCATGGAGCTGCAGGTACAGTGTCCCCAGTATGCAGCTGGGGTGGTGCTGGGGGGCTGCAGTGCCTCTGAGCCCCTCTGTTTGGGATTTGGGGTGCCCAGGGGTTGTCACTGCCTGGGTGAGAGTTGATGGCATGGTCCTGCTCGAGCCCCATCCTTCCTGGCAGGGTTGGTCCCTCCTCACAGGGTTGGTGACCCCACACATTAACAGCTATTTTTTCATTTTTCCAGAGTCCCATTTACTGCCTGAAAGCCACTGTGAAGGAAGCCAAGGGGATTTTGGGTAAAGACGTCAGCGGTAAGTGGAGACGGGTGGGTGTCCCGTGGGAAGAGGGGCAGCTGCTGCTCCCGAGGGGAATTCCCACACCTCCGCCCTCGCAGGGCTCAGTGATCCCTACTGCCTGCTGGGCATCGAGGCCAGGAGCCAGGAACCAGCCCACCCCGACCACAAGAGGAGGATGAAGGCTGTGGTCAAAGACCTCATCCCCGAAGACCAAATCCATCGCACGCAAGTCATAAACCAGACCCTCAGCCCGGTGTGGAACGAGACGTTCATCCTGTAATCCACCCCCACCCCTCGGCTCTGCTCTCTGGGGGGATGCAGGGGGTGGCCAGGGCTCTTGAGTGTGGGTGGGGGGTTCACCACTCGTATGTTACTCGAGTAACAGCATCCCCTGGTGCCTTGCAGGGAGTTTAAAGATGTGGAGACAGCCAGCTTCCACCTGGACATGTGGTGAGTGACAGCATCCCAGTGACCCCGAGACCCTGCCCCAAGGGGTCCTGCCTGCTGGGAGAATCCCCGGGGTGTTCCTCCAATCTGCACCTTTTTAAAGGCCCAGAAGCCAGCTGGGGACCCCTTTCCCCATCACCTTCTGTGGAGCAGTGCCCAGTGCAGGATGTGACCTGGGCCAGCAGAGAAAGCCCAGGCCGGCTGTGCCCAGGCCGGGCTGGTTCTAAGCCGTGGTTTAATTATGGAGAGAAGCCACGTGCCCGCAGATTTGGGCTGGGTTTGGGGGTGGCCTCAGTCCTGACACTTCCCTGCTCCTGTGCTTTGCCTTCTCCACCGTCATTGCACCTCCCTGCTCTGTTTCTCCATCCCCTGGATCTCCCCTTTCCCCGCGGTGGGCTTTGCCTCCTGCCCTCGCAGGGACTCGGACGTGGTGGAGTCGATGCGGCACAAGCTGGGGGAGCTCACGGACCTCCACGGCCTCAAAAGGTTGGTGCTGGTGTGGCCCCAAGGCTGCTGAGGAAAGAGGGGGTGGGAAATGCTTATTTGCCTGCTGGATTTTAAAAATCGCCTTTGGAAGGAAGGAGGGAGGGAGGGCGGCAGGTCTGTGTCACCCTTCTCCACCCCGAACACGGCCGGGTCACAGCTGCAGGGCACCTTCCCACCCCCTCCTTTGTCTGTGCCTTCCAGGATCTTCAAAGACGCTCGCAAAGACAAAGGGCAGGACGATTTCCTGGGGAACGTGGTGGTGCGCCTGAAGGTGAGCGCCGGTGCATCCCCTCCTCCGAGGGACTCCTCAGGCTCCAGTTCAGCCTCCCGGGACCCGGGCAGCATCCCAGCCCTGTGGCAGCAGCCAGCACACCTCGGATCCCCTCTCAGAGCCACAAACTGATGTCAGGTCCCTCACTGTGCCACAGTCATTCCAACACGCTCAGTCACTGTACATCCTGTATTTTTGATGCAATCTTCCTGCCCCATGAACGCAGTGGGATGAAGATCCCCTGGTCTCTGAATGAGATCCCTCTCCTGGGAAGGCTGCCCAGGGCTTCCCCCTTGTCCCTCTGTGCCTGCAGGACCTGCACTGCTGGAATGATCATTGGTACCAGCTGGAGCCACGGACAGAGACTTATCCGGACCGGGGACACTGTCACCTGCAGTTCCTACTGACTCACAAGAAGGTGGGATGGGGTGTGCAAAGGGGTCCTTTCCCACTGCCTTGGCAGGATGGGACAGCTGCCTGTGCCTTGGGGCTTGTCTTGGGGTCACAGGTGCCTGCCCCAGGAGCAGGGTGCCAGCACCAGGGTCTACACGAGCTGGACCCTCCCCTGAGCTCTGTGCCAGCACAGGGACCCTGCTCCAGGTGCACCTGCAGCTCTCCAGCCCCACTTTTTGGGTGCTGTGTCCCCACAGTGACACTGTCCCTGTGTGTCCAGGCAGGTGATGGTTCTCTCTGCCCTGTCTCTTTCCAGAGGGCCACCACGAGCAGCCGGACACAGCCGAGCTACACCGTCCACCGCCACCTCCTGCAGCAGCTGGTGTCCTACGAGATCCTCCAGCACCAGGTACCGCCCCAGCTGGTACCAGCACCAGAAGCAGCCCTCCAGCAGCTGGGCTGGGGGAGGGCTTCCTTTGCAGCCCACCCCCCGACACTTGTGTGATGGGAGGGAGGGTCAGGGTGACACTTGGCATCCTTCCGGGGCTCCCACTCCTGCAAATACACCCCACCCTGGTGCCTGTCCCCCTCCTCGCTCATCCTGTCTTGCTCCAGGACACATTCCCCCCCCTTTCCCCCCTGGCAGGCTGGCAGCACCTCCTGGGACGGGGAGCTGAGCAGCCACGCCAGCACCGTGCTGTACCTGCACGCCACGCAGAAGGACCTCTCTGACTTCCACCAGGACATGGCGTGAGTACCCCACGCCCAGGGAGCCCCAGTGCAGCCCCTGAGGGGTCAAGGGCCCCAAGGCCTTCCCTGGGACTGTCTGGCCACAGCTGGTCTGTCCCATGAGCTCGGGTGTTGTCCAGGACACCTGGGGGGTGCTGCCCCTGTGACCCCGGCTGTGACTGTGGCTGGCCCCTGGGTGCCCCCCAGCCCCCGGGGGCTCAGCCCAGCCCTCCCTCCTCCCCAGGCAGTGGCTGGCCTACAGCAAGCTCTACCAGAGCGTGGAGTTCAACAGCAGCTGCCTCCTCCACCAGATCACCAGCATCGAGTACCAGTGGGTGCAGGAGCGCCTGAGGCCAGAGCAGGTGAGGGGGCTCCAGCCCCACGTGTGGGGCAGAGATCAGGGGAAGGCACCCCAGGCACCCAACCCTGAGCTTCTCCCAGGAGCTCCTGGGGCTGTTTCACTCCCAGCGTTCCAGGAAGGGCAGGAGATTGTGGGGTACAAGGGGTGCCAGGGTGTCTGCAGGGCATTTCCCAGTGGTTTGTTCCCCCTCTCTGTGGAGAACCCCTTACCCTCTGCACTGACATCCCCCTCCTCCATCCCTGCCATCAGATCAATCACAACCCCCTGCAAAACTCAAATATGACCCAATTTCTGCTTCTCCTGGCCTGTTTTCCCAGAGCATCCCTGCACCCTGCTGAGACACTGAATTTTCCATGCATAGCAATGAGGTTCAAGCACAAAGCTCAGTTCAGTCCCTCCAGGGAGAATCTACCAGAGACATCAGGGGTTTTTTTCCCATCCCTGGAGCAGGCTGGAAAGGAAGGGGAGCACCAGCTCCCTCCGCTGTGGTGCCGTGGTCCTGCCAGCCTCTGCCTGTCACTGAGGAGGACAGTGCATGTTTCCTTTCTTCTCTCCAGAAAGCAGAGCTGGCCGAGTCCTTCCAGTCCCTGCTGACCTATGGGGTCTCCCTCATCCATAGGTTCCGCATCATTTTCCCCCTCTCTGTCCCGAGGTCCACGGAGAGGCTCCAGTCCCTGCTCCGGTGAGTTGGGCACTGGTGCCAGCAGCCTGTGGGGTCCTCTGGCTTGGCCACTGTGCTGGCCAAGCCCCTGCTTGAGCAAAACTCAGTGGGAGCCCTTTCTCCCCTGTCTAGGCTGCTGTGACACTTGTCCTGCCCCATCCCTCAGCCTGGGGAATGTCTCTGGGAGGGGAAGTCTGTTTGGGCAGGGTCTCTGGGGGGAGAGGTGTTTGTTTCTGATGGCAGGTGCTGGGTTCTCACTTTGCAGGGTCCTGCTTCAGATGTGCAAAACAAAAGCTTTCCGTGAGCTGTGCACCCCCAGCCCTGACCTCCCCCAGATGGTCTCCACAGCTCTGAAGGTACTGGGGGTCTCACCCACCCCAGCCCCAGCAGGGTGGAACCCTGTGGGTCTCCCTTCCCTTCCATCCCCTGCCCAATGCCCACAGCTCAGCAAATCCACACGGATCACCGTGGCATGGGAAATACCCACCCCTCTTCAACCTGGTGGCCCCAGCCTGTGGTTCGACCACAGGTCCTCACCCCACACAGGGGACAGGGACAGTGAAGGGGGTGACAGAGCTGGCTTTGCTCCTCCTGCTTCCCTGCCATCCCACCAGCACTCCTCTCTTGCAGTCAGGCACCACGGAGTGGTTTCACATGCAGAAGCAGCACCTCAAGCCCATGGTGAAGGTCAGTTCCCATCTCTGTCTCTCCAACACGATAAAGTCACCTCAAAAAGTCTGAGCATCCAAAACAAGCTGTTCCTTCCTTTGCAGAACATAGAGGAGAATAGCAAAGCCTTGTCCAAGCTCCTCCTGGAGGTGATAGAAGATCTCAAGCAGTGCCAAAAGATCTGGAATAAATTGTTCAGCACGTAGGTTTTGGTGCTTGATCTTACCCCCATCCACCTTCCCTGGGGTCAAGAGTGACAGGGCACTTTGATGCCTCATTCCTTGGCCCTTGGGCTCCACAGGTGGGATCTTTGGTCCCGTCTCTGCCCCTTAGAGCTGTACTGTCCTCACCCAGGACGTGGCCTGGCAGGGTTTGCTGGGCTGGGGCTGGCAGGCTCCTGACTCCACGTTTCTCTCTTGCAGCAACCTGAAGCTGAATATCTTCTCCATTGCCTACCTGGAGCTGGAGAGCCTGGTGAGCAAGCCTGGGCCACTCTGCCCTCGGGGGACTAAGGTCTAAAGCCAGGCTGAGGTTTTTAGCCACCCTTCAGGTGGCAACTGCTTGTTGCAAGCCTGGAAAGGGAGCAAGAGGAACTCCCCCTCTCTCCGTGTGCCCATAGAGTGATGATGGTGACCATTTGACCCAACAAATCTCCTGAAATGCCACCCAAAAGGAAGAGGAGTCCCCTGAGCTGACCCTCACTCCAGAAGGAGCCTCCCTGGCCGGACCTCACTGTGTCCCCCCTGCCCTTGCTCCCGTCCAGGTCGCGGAGCACGTCCAGGAGCAGCTGCACAAGGTGGACAGCAGCATGTCCAGACCCACGGCCGAGAGCCTCTTTGACCTCTACAGGAAGCTGCAGGAGCTGTATCAGATGAAGGACTCCCTCCCAAGGAGGTATCCAACCCCGAGAGAGGAGAGGTGCCAAAGGGAGGGATCGACCAGTTAACTGAGAGGATCTCCAGACCCTTCCCACTCAGCTACATCACTAATTGCACCCCAGGCAGAGCAGGCTGTTGGTGTCTGGTGTCAATGGGAGCAACACCAGGAGGGTTTTGGGCTCATCTCTGAGTGGGGTTGGTGTGAGAGCAGGGGGGGTGATGTGAGAGCAGCAGGGGTGACGGTGCCGCTGCTGTGCGGTTGGAGAAGCCGGTGCCTTCATCCCTAGGGATGGACCTCTGGCTCTGAGCAATTTCCACCAGTGGTTTGAGGAAGCTTTGCCCCTGTGGCTGCAGAAGGCCTACACCACCACGCTGGAGAGGGCTCAGAGAGCCATCCAGATGGACCAGGTAACGTGGGGAGGAGAAATCTCCCTTTGGGGACACTCCAGCTGTCCCCCATGCCTCGCTGCTGTGCCGGGCTCACAGCACTGAGACCCCCACATAGGTGCCTCAGGCAGCCCAGGAGCAGCCTGGTTCCTCTCCCAAATGCATAACAAAGTATGTGGTCCCCTGGGCCAGTTGATCCCACCCACCCTGACCCCACACAATGTCCCTGTGTCCCTTCCCTCGCTGCTCCCTGGCAGCCCATGTGAGCTGAGGACCCTGCATTTGGGCAGTGCTGTGACAATCCCCTTGCTTCCAGCCTCTGGGAAGAGGGGAGGGAAGGCAGCCATGAGGCCACAGGCTCCTGTCCCTGCTCTTCAGTGGGGTCCAGCAACGCTGGGTTGGTTATGGAGGGAAGCAGGGAGCTCATGCTGCTCCATCCCTCCTCATCTCCTCCACTCTCCAGAGTGGTTGTGTGATGACGTTGGGACATAAGGAGCTGATGAAGGGCCGGAGAGCCCCGAAGTGAAGGAGCAGCTCTGCTCTCTGGGATGGGATCTCTGTGTACGAGCTGCGTTTGCCTTCTCTGCCCCCCAGCTGAAGCCTTACGGGTATCACAAGCACAGCACCTCCACTGTTGACCTGTCCACCTGCTACGCCCAGATCGTGACAACCTGGCAGCAGCTCAACTGGCCAGACCCTGACAAAGCCTTCATGATCATGGTCAATCTCCTGGAGGTTTGTACACCTGGGCACCAGCACCTGGAGTTTCCTCCTCCTGCTCTTGGAGACATGTCTCCATGAGGGGAGCCAGCACCCCCCAGTGATGTGGTTCCCTGAGCCCACAGTGCTCCCCATGTTGCCTGGTTCAGTCCTGTTGGTTTCCTCTCTGTCCTGCAGGACATGTGCAAGGTCTCCCTGATGTACTGCAGGCTCATCAAGGAGAGGGCTGAGGCTCTGTCGCTGAGCGAGCAGAACGAGGGCGAGGCGGCCAACAAGGTTGGTATTGGAACCTGTCCTGGTTGCTCCAGGAAAGGCAGGATTTGGCCCTGGTTTCTAGGCAAAGAGGGAGCTGAGCTGCTGAGAACCCAGCTGACATCCCCAGTTTGGGTTCCACAGGGACCAGCTGGCTATCAGAAGCCATAATCCTGGAAAATCAGGAGGGAAATGGTGTGAGCAGGGGGAGAAGGAGGGGGATGGGGACACAGGTGAGGATGAAAATGAGAATGGGGACGGGGATGGGGATGGAGATGGAGATGGGGATGGGAATGGGAATAGTGATGGAGATTGCATTGGGGATGGGGATGTGGGATGCTCCAGGGGTGTGGACATCCTGAAGCAGACCCACCTCCCCCAGCTCTGCATCGTGGTGAACAACATCGAGCAGCTCCGGCTGCTGATGCTGAAGCTGCCGTCGCAGCTGGACTGGGCCCAGCTGGAGCAGCGCGTGAGGGGCGTCATCGACCCGCAGCAGATCCAGAACGCTCTGCACCGCCAGCTCGACAGCACCGTGGCCTGCCTGGACCACGAGGTCCGGGACGTGGTGCAAGCCCTGGCCACCAAGGTGACCACCTGCCACTGACTCCCCCTTGGCCCTCACCTGGCCAAGAGCAGTTTCACCCAAGGTGTCCTGAAGCCCATGATGCTCCTGGGATGGAGACAAGGTGGAGCTGGGCATGGGGAGGCTGGTGCAGAGGGCAAAGTCCAAGTCTCTTCCTGTGTTTCTCCCTGGCAGCTGGAAAAGGGCATCGCCAGACACATCCAGGAGCTCTCATCTTCCAGTGACACCCAGAAGCCTGAGGATGTAAGTATCTGGCCCAGCCCCTCCTGGACCATCTTTCTTGGGCAGTCTTTGCTTGCTTGGTGGAGGCCTCTGTCACCCTCCATCTCTGTTCCCTGCCCACGCCTGGGGCACAGGACACTCAGTGATGGGGCCCAGACCTCCACACACTTCGCTTGATGCCCGTGTCAGCAGCAGGACCAGACCAGGCACAGCCTGCCTGTGTTCTGTGGAAAGGAGCCCCTCTGGGATCCTCCCTTGCCTGCTGTGCCCTGCTGGACACGGCCCCCCTGCCCTCCCCAATGCCCCTCTCCTCTCACTGCAGTCCATCATCCCTCTCATGAAGTTCCTGGAGTCAGAGCTGCAGTACCTCAACGAGCATCTGGTCCAGGAGAACTTCAAAAGGTGACCATGGCACTTGGGATGCACTGTGGCAGAGGCCACCAGTGTCACCATCCCTTGGGCAGGAGCATCCCCTCAGCTCTGTGGGGCTTGGGGCCATCCCACTTCAGGGCTGGCAGGATGAGCCACTTCCTTCTGGGGCTCTGCAAAGCCCTTCAGCTGAAAACCATCCCCCCAGCCCACCCCTGGATCCTGCTCACAGCCTCCCTCTCCCCTGCAGCCTCCTCACTCTCCTGTGGCACCACACCCTGTCCGTGCTCTCAGCAGCAGGGGGGCCGCAGGTGCCCTCGGTCCAGCACTACCAGAGGCTGTTCTGTGCCCTGAAGGTACCAAGGGGAGCAGGGGGTCCCTGGCAGGGATGGGGGTTTGGTTGGTGGCTGACAGCATCCTTGTCCCCAGAGCCTGGAGCTGTGCTTCCACGCCGAGGGCTGCGGGCTGCCGCTGGAGACCCTCCACACTGCAGCCTTCCAGGTATGAGGTGGGGATGGGGAGTCCCCACGGGTTCCTTTGGGAGGGAGGGGTGCCAGGGAGGACATCCCCGGGCTGTGGACCTGTCCGTGTGCTTGACCACCACCTCTCACCCTCCCCACAGACGCTGGAGACTCACCTGGCCCTCTGCTCCGCCTCCAGCCGCAAACTCATCCAGAAATACTTCAGCAACAGGATCCAGCAGCAGGTAGGAGTCTGGATGGTGCTCCCAGCCCCCTCCCTCGTCCCACCCTTGTTCACAGGTCCTGCCTGTGGAAATGTGGAATTTCCTCCCAGTCCTGGGGCTGGTGGGGCAGGTTTTGCCACAGCGTTGAGCAGGAGGGGGCTCAGTTGCATCCCAGAGGATTCCAGCACACCCTGGGTACCCCAAAATTCCTGCTCAGCCTCTGCCAGACCGTGTGCATCTCCTCCATGATGGGGATGAAGGACAGCACCCTTATCCTTGTACCCCACTGCCCAGCTGGACACCAGCTCAGAGAAGTACGGGGCCGTGACCATCAAGGCTCTGTACCGGCCTTCGGAGCAGAAACTCCGTGTGGAAGTGCTCAACGCCACCAACCTCATCCCGCTGGACTCCAACGGTGGGTGTGGGTGGGCAGGAGAGTCCCACTGCCCCGGGACCCCCTGTCCTTGGTCCCCAGTATGCCCCAGTCAGGAGAGATGCTGGCAGTGCTTGGACTCTGGATTGATTTGCTTTTTTATCCAAGGAGGTGGATTTGGGGAAAACGGGGGATTGTTGCACTGGTCTGGGGTGGTCCAGTGGGATGTGGCAGGCAGGACCAGGCAGGACACAGTGCCCACGTCCCACAGGCCAGCAGCCAGGGCAGGCGGCTTTTCTTCATCGTGCAAAGCAGTCGCAGATAAAAAAACGTGAGCAGGGACCTTCTGGCGGTCCGGCTGTCGTTCGGGGAGCCCTCCAGGAGAGGTCACTCCTCCTGCAGCCAGCCCCGGCCGATCGCTAGCGGGCAGGGTTAGGGATGTTCCCGCAGCCTCCAGGAGCCCGGCCGGGGCTGGGGGTTGTGGTGAGAGTGCCCTGAACCCCCCCGCAGCCACCCCAGTGTGTCCAAGCCCCCCCGGCCGGGTTCATCCCGGGGCAGAGGGGCCAGGGGAAGGGGCTGATGTCTGCACCCCACCAGGCTCCAGCGACCCCTTCGTCCAGCTCACCCTGGAGCCCCGGCACGAGTTCCCCGAGGTGGTGGCCCGGACCACGCAGTGCAAGAGGAACGAGCTGCACCCCCTCTTCGACGAAGCCTTCGACTTGTGCGTAGGGGCTGACACCCACCAGGGCCCCCCAGCCCCCCCCCAGGCTTCAGCAGAGCCTCTGCCATGGGGCTGCTGCTCCAGGAACTGGGCCCTGTCCAGGGATTTCACCCCCTGCACCCCAGTGGGGTCCCCCAAACACCTGGGAGGGTGCAGGGCTGTGCCGGGGCCCGGAGCTTTGAGGGGTTTGGGTCAGTGCGGGGGCTGGCTTGCCGTGGAGCATGGAAGGTTGAATTTCGGGACCGAGGGGGTGGGATGTGATGAACCCCAGCCTCCCGTGCCCCCGCAGCTTGATCCCCCCCGAGAAGTGCCGGCAGGAGGGGGCCTGTCTGCTGCTGACCGTGTTTGACTACGACGTGCTGGGGGCCAACGACCTGGAGGGTGAAGCCTTCTTCCCCCTGTGCCACCTGCCCGGCCTCGACACCGAGGAGGACGAGGCTGACATGGGACGGGTGCCCCAGACCCGGCTCCCCCTCACCCACCCCAAGCCCAAGGGTACGTGGTGCCACCGCCGGGCTGAGCCCCTGCAGCGTGGGGAGGGGGCTGTGGGGAGCGTCTCCCACCATCACTCCCCTTTCCTCTGGCAGATGAGATCCTGCAGCTGCTGGAGTCCAGGAAAAGGGACAAAGAGGCTCAGGCCTTCGCTAAGCTCCGCAAGCAGCGAGCCAAGCAGTCCAAGGAGACGGAGTGAGGGAGGGGCAGGAAGATGGCCCTGAAAGGAGGGGTCCGGCCAGCCTGGGAGCCCCAGAGACCCTGGGACTTGTGTGGTGTTGGAGCCAGAACATCTGCAGGGACCGAGGGGACAGAGGGGTCCCTGTGCCCATCCCATCTCACCCCCACCTTGGGGCAGCAACGATCCCTGAGCTGGGGAGGGTGGGCAGCTGGATTTGAGGGGATTTCTTTGCCTGCCTGGACTGGTAACACTACAGGAGGGATGTGGAAGTGTGGCTGTCCCTGTCTGTCCCTCTGGAGCTTGTCACTGCCAGTGCCACATCTCCTGGCCGTGTCCCCAGCCCTCCTGTCTGCAACACGACTGATTCAGGCTGGGGACAGCCATGGCCAAACCTGCCTTCTTTTTTTTTTTTTTTTAATTTTTTAATTTCTTTTTCCCCTCATTTTCTTGTGGATAAGCCTCTTATTTTAAATGAAAAGCCACAAAGCTGATGCGTGGGCTGAGTCTGTGCTTTGGGGCAGTGGCCCTGTGCTGGGAGCAGCAGCACAGTGGGGTGGGACACAGAGGTCTGGTGGGAGCTGCTGAATTTCTCCTTTTTTTAAATGTGCATAGCTCTTGTGTCTGGTTATTTTTTATTTTACCACCAGTTTTATCAAGCTGCTGGAAGTCTGGGATCTTGCTGGAGCCTGGGCAGCAGTAAAGAGCATCACAGTCCTGGCAGCCAGACCAGGAGGCATTTTGGCAGCTGACAGCCCAGACATGGGGTGCAGGTCCCTGGCGTCACCCCCAGCCTGTGCCAGGGACCTGGGTCCCTGTGGAAGTGGTGAGAAGCTCTGCAGGGTGCATCCATGTGGGGTGACCCAGTGTGACAGCAAAAATGCCTGGCAGGGCAGGAGGTTGTAACAATTTGTTGGGGTTTTTTGGAGCTTGTTTTCGCTGCAATTAGTACTAATTATACACCTGGAGCTCCCTCTACCCCTACCCTGCACGGGGGTGGCTGTGTCTGAGCTGCAGCAGGTCCCTGGGAGCTGCCAGGGAGCGGGGAATTAAAAGCATCCCCCTCCCGGGTGCCTGAGCACCAGCTGCTCCCTCGGTGGGCAGAGTGGCCGCCGGGTCAGCTCAGGTCAAATCCTGGATGCGGGGGTGGGAAAAGAAAAAAGCTCCTTTGGTATCTGTGTGACAGAGCCCACAGCGGGAGGGATTAAGGCGCTGCTGGCTCCCAAGGAAGCCATTTGCTGGCTTAGGTTTCAGTGCAGAGAAATATTCCAGAGCTGGGTCTGGGATCGTGGAGATGCTGTCCCAGGGTGTCATTTCAGCCGGGTCCAGCACCCTGTGCCTGCACCCTGCAGCTCATCTGGAGTTGGCACCTGGCAGCCCCCATTTTATTACAAGGTTTACTACACGAGGCTGGAGGTTTGAATATGGTCTCAGCTCATTTTTAGCTGTTTGTTTAAAAATCACTGTGCTCTAACCTGCCCTGGGCTGCCACCAGCCAGGTGTGTCCCAGGGAGCAGGTGGCACGGGCTGACCTCTCTTGTGAGGTTGTTTGCACTGTATTATTCAAGGTGTTTTAGCTTCATTTTTGCTCAGCTCCGGGCAGTTGTGTGGGTCTTTGCCCGCCCTAAAAGAAATCCCACATTTTACAGAGAAGGACTACTAAACCCTAATAAATCAGAGCATAACTAACCCCCTGGAGCAGGAGAACGGCCCAAGCATTAAAAAATAAGGCTTGAAGCACACAAAACCAGCTCCTAGCAAATGCAAGACCAACAAAGAGGAAGAAATCCCCATCCTCATCCTCCTCATCCTGGTGAAGAACCCAACACATGGCTGGATGGCTGGAACACAAGAGGGAAGGGGCTGGCACTTACACCTACTGATTTTATTGTTACCAATAATCTGGAATACAAATGGGCCCATTCAGATTATTGTTGTGATTGGACTAATGGGAAGTGGTTGATGCATCTTTGAAGCATTAATTAGACCAAAATTAACGGGTAATTCTTGGCTCCACAGGCCAGGTGTGTTCTTTTGGGTGCCAGCACACAAACACTGTTTGTATCCACTGTGCTGGCACAGCTCACCTCTGCCCAGCCTGGCTCTGCCAGGACATAAATCCATGTCCAGACCAAGAATGTGGGTGAGAAATTTTTGGGTTTGCTACTTCCAAAGGGGTCTCTGCCCCACCTTAGCCACATTTCATTGATGTTCCCCCTCTTCCACCACACCTCCATCAGAAAAGTGAATTGCAACCTCCCAAAAAGGGAGGGGAGCTCAGAGAGAAATTATTCTTGGTTGTGTGAAAGGCAAAATTTGCAACAGATCTGTTGTTTTGAGGGCTCCACAGCCCAGATTTCTCCACCCTCCCCAAGCCCCAGAGCAGAGCCTGGGGCTGCACATCCACCTGGGCACGCATGCGCACACACACACGCTCACACCGCTTCAGTTTGTATTTTTTTTTCTTAGCAAAAAAATAAAAATTTATTGTCCTCTAAAAAAAAAAAAAAAATCCATCCTGCCCTTGGAAACTGTGACACAGATTGAGTTCTTTCCAGCCCCACATGCAAATTCACTCTGCCAAGAAAAGAGTCTAAACCAGGTTTCCGACAGCCAAAACACATATTTACAGAGTACGAGAGAACGACAGCTGAAATCACAGTTCTATACATGGAATCAACAACACGTTTTACACCACTGATCACCATTCTGCCAACTTCTACACGGACTAGGGGCGCCTCTGCCCAGTGCCCTTCCTCCTGCGGCAAGCAGGGAAGGGACTGGGCAAGAATTGCCACCAGAAATACTGCAGTGTGTATTATTATTATTTTTTTAAAACGTATACTGTATTTATTTTGTTTTAACATTGGAAGCTACGGAGTGGGGAAGCCCCAGAAATCTCTCCGATGCAGTCACTACTTTGCAGGAATACTTCACCTTTAAAATACTAGGTTTTACATCAGTAACATCTATTTTGCTGTTGGCCATCACTCCAAGGATTATAATAATTCTGGAGGAAAACACTGGTAATATTCTTCCTTCTCAGATAGGGGAAAAGGAGGAAGAGAGGAGGTTCGGAGGCTGGTGGAACAGCAAGGGATGACTGAGTCCATTCAGTGTTACGGGCTTGCTCCCAGGGTAAGGAATTCTCTTCATTGTCTCAGCTGCACAAGCCTTGCCAGTGGCTCAGGTTCAGCTCCAGAGATGTACAAAAGTGTAAAACCCTTCGGCAGGGGATCGGCTGCAGTGACCCCCAGGGGTGGGATCTGCTTTAGGAAATGTGCTCCAGCTCCGGCCCTTTCCCGGGTCCCTCCCGTGCCATGGCACCTGAGGCCGGAGAGGAGCTCAAAGTGGTCCTGTTAGCCCAAAATGCTACAATCCATCAGCTCCTGGCTCTCACCTACAGCTCTGGCCCTGCTCGTTGCTCTGGACCTACCCAGGGTAGTGCTGTCCCAAGCCATCTGCTTCTAGGTTGGTTTTCCATAATCATGTAAAAGTTTATTGACCTTTAGGATGCTGTGGTTTCACAACACAACCACAACTCCCTTCCCCCAGCTCTCAGCTCCGAAGGGTCTGACCTGTCCAGTTTCTCACCGAGGTCAGCGCTTCTGAAGCTCCCAAAAATTTGGGGAGGAAAATGTCATTATCCACTAAGGAGTCTGCGTGAGGAGGCAGGACCCAGACGTGGTCAGGGCTGTTCAGCTGGGCTGTGCCCCAAGGAACCTTGTGGACCTCACTTTTGTTTTGAAGCCCCCTCAGCTCTGCTGTGTTACTGTGTGTCCTGTAAAGGGAGTTCCTGCTTCAGAAGGAAGCCTGACAGTACGTGACAGGGGCTGCACTTATTAGCACCAGGTTTATTTCAGCTCTTTTTACACCATACAAAAGCTGATCACAGACTCTTAAGCCTCAACTGCAGTGCTGTGATTATGGTTTGTCCTTCCTGCCCGGAGCAGGCAGCAACAACTGCTGGAGTGGGTCAGGAATGCTGCTCCTTCCCCCTGCTCCCACCTCATTTGGTTGGGAAATTGTCTTTAAGTGGCCCCCCAGAACATTCACAAAATATGCAAAGATGAAGTTCTCTTTTCCATCTGATGCTTAAGAAAATAAATTCACATTTCAGTATTCCTCTCCTTTTTTTAAAGCAGCAAACAAATTGATAGAAACCTAAATTTAGGAAGTGTTTCTTCAAGAACCAGAGGAAAGTGAGAAAGTCTATGTGCTTGTGCAAAGAGAGTGCTGAGAGAGGGTGGGGTGGGGGCAAGGGAAGGGTCTAGTACTAATTCCTTCAGGCTGCTCTGACATGAGTGCAGTGTGGCAATGGAAAGTTAAAATTTAAGGGCCACAAACAGGTGAAATTCTGAATTCTTTGGTCCTTCAGTATAAGTTTTAAAACAGAGAAACTGTTTTACTCAAAAGGGAAAAACACATTTTCTCTGGCCTGGAATTTTCCCTTGTACCCCATGGAAACTGGGGGCAAACAGCTCTTTCCCCTTAACCCCCCCAAGTCCTGCATCACCCCGTGACTGGAAGTCCCATGGAGACAGCCCAGGCTGCCCTCAGGGGACAAGTTCCACCTGGAGGGATTCCCTGTTGGAATCACGGAGCCGGTGCCGGACAGATCTGGAAAAAGAGGGTTGGCAAAAGGCAGCATCACCCCTGAGCAGCCCCCGGGGAGGCAGAGGAGCAGAGAAACCCCCACGCTCATAAAAAGTGTTACAAACCATAGCCAAAAACGGGCTGATCAGCTCTGCTGCTTATAAATATTAAAGACCTGATTCAAGAGTTTATTTCCTATGATTTAAGTTAGTTACAAAAAAACTTTTTAGTAAATTTTTTTATCTTAATTGGGCTTTTTCCTCCTCCTCCCCCCCCACTTTTAATTTTTTTTTTTATTTTTTATTTTTCCTAAAAAAAAAGAGAAATGTTCACGTATTTTAATAAAAGGTCTTTCCTTAAGATCAGACCAAGGCAGATGTGCTGCCCCATGGCACAGACATTCAAAGGCTATAACCAAACAACATAGCCACAATAGTCACTCAACAGTGTCTCTCCATTAAAAAAAATTAAAAAACCTGATGCTAGTTACAATAAAATACACATGGAAAAAAAGCATTTTTACCAAAAAACCCAAAAACAAGTTAATGGGAAAACATAAAAAAGAACTACACAGAGCTGCACTTAAGAGATCATCTGGGAATGCATATTAACCCCTTCCATGGAGAGGAAAGGTGGAATTATGGAAGCAAACCTAATTATGTGTTTGTATTAAATATGAAGCTTTCTGAGAGGCTCTGGTAAAAATTCAGTTTTCCTACAATAGTGGGCTGCTGGAGGTTCCAGTGCTTTTCCAGGTCACGGAGGGGCAGCACAGGAGCATCCCCGTGCAAAATAAAAATGTTTAGTCAACTGAGTGGCCTTTTGGTTGAGATCCCAGCAGGTTACTGCAATCCACCTGATGTAAAAATCCAATGTACACGCCGGTAAGGAAAGTCACAGGAAAGCTCAGCTGCTGGACAGGTCTGAGCTGGTGGCATTTCTCTGTCCTGCTGGACTATTTCTGTCACCACACATCTCCAGCATGAGGGTTTCTGGAGCCAGCAATCCACAAACCACCCTTGAGCTGCTGACACAGGCAACAAAAATGTCCTCAGCCTACCTGGAATTGTTTCATGCACTTCAGCAGTGACTACGAATCAGGTCCCTGTGGCTAAAACAAAACTCATCTCGTCTGAAAAAACATCTCTAGGCAGCCACCAGACAAAGGGGTGCCTGGAGAGAACTAACCTCTGCATCCAAATTTCCTTCATAAAGGGCTTTGGCTCACCCAAGGGCAATACTTCTAAGGCTGCTCAGACCTGGAACATGTTGGCTGCATCAGCAGTGAATGTTGGTCACTGAATTTTGGGGCTTGGCTTGCTCTAGGTCCAATATAAATTTTTTTTTCCCTCTTTTCTGCTTTTCATACAAATATACAAAGAGTGTAAAAAAATTTAAAAAGTGAACTTTGCTGATTAAATGACAGACAAAGTTCCTGCACATTCAGAGATGGGCAGTGTGAGGCCCTCCAGGCAGGATCCTGGCAGAGCTCCCATCAGGGGGGACGGCTTTAACCAAGCTGGGTCAGTGAAAGAGCAGGGGGACCGAAGGCATGAGCAAGTCATTTCAATCCACCTCGATCCTCCCCGTGATCTCAACTCTTCCTCTGGAAAGCACGTGGAAGCCCCTCTTGCCCACTCTAAGTCCTTCTGGAAATAGTCAAAAATTTGTTATCACCTAAATAGAAAAGAGGAGAAACACAGACTCTTTGCAAATGGCCCTTTGATCTGTATTAAAAACAGCTCTCAAAGTTCATCAAGAGTTAGAATTAGTGGGGCACGGGTGAGGGGCAGTTTAGATACGGGATGTAAAATATTAAAAAGTGCTCTGCAACTAATTTTCTGTTTCCATGTGTGCATGTGCGTGTGTGTGCACGTCCCTACACGTGCACAGCCACGCCCATCCACACACATATATACATATATATATATACACATACATATATATGTACGTATGTATAAAGTTAAAAAGTTCTATAGGATATGATCAGAACGAGTGTCCTCGGAAGGTCACGACTGCAGAGAGTGGGGCCTGTTGGGGTGGCAGATGGGGCACTCGCCCTCCTCGGCGCACGTCTCGCACAGCACCGCGTGTTGGCACGGTAACACCACCCGGTTCTCCTCCTGACACTTAAGGCATTTCACTGACTGCATCTGAAATACCGCCTGCAAGAGAGGGGGACAGGGCACAGCGTCAGCGTCACGCACGCGGCAAAGGGCTGGGCGGCTTTGGGGACGGGCAGGGAGGACTTGCAGCTGTCCACCCTGTTCATCTCCTGAAGCAAAAGTAAAGCAGCACAGCGTGATGCCTTTCAGGACCTTTAGGATCAACAGAGCAGCTTTGATTGATTTAAACTCTGTACTTTAGGCACAAAGAAGATGAAGTTATCTTCCTGTGAGCCAAGCTAGAGCTCACTTTGGTTACATCTACCTGGAAGCGCTCTGATAGGCTTCTGATTTCTGGCTCTATTAAAGAAAAGGGAAGAAGCTGTGACCTGTAGGAGCAGAGAGGGCAGAGCCCTGCCCTGCCAGGCCCTGGCACTCACCTTGTCCACTTTCTCCAGGTTTGCCCGCAGCTGTTTCTGCAGGGTGTAGAGCGATGAGAGCGAGAGCGTCTCCAGGTCAGAGAAGGAGCGCAGGAACTGCGGGTCCTGGCCGGTGTGGATCCTCTCCAGCTCCTCCTGCAGCTTCTTCACTTGCAGCTCCAAGGCTTCCCTCTGCTCCCGGGCCAGTTCACATTCCATGTTAGCTGTGTTGGCGCGATCATTTGCTTCCTCTGCCTCCTTTTTCCAAGCATCACAAGCCTGCAAGTTCCAACAAAGAGGGTAGAAGAAGCAGTCTGAAAACTTGGTCCGTCTCCAAAGAGAAACCCAGAAAAATTAACAATTTCCATACACTCCTCACACCAGTTCTGACCAATCTGCCCTGTTCCCAAATTCGGAAACACGTTTGGAGCCTTGCTTCAAGGCACTGCTCATTCCAGATATCCCATCTGCTTGGGCTGTGGTTCTACACGTCTGGCTCACACCGTTCAGGGGATGAACTTTGTGTACTGACAAATGATCATGGATCAAAGTCAGCTGGCAGCTCTGAGAGACTGTCAAACACTTCAGGGCATCTGTTGTGACACCTGGCCTTGCACTTCCAGCACCTGAACACACCAGGCCCAGCGATTTGGTGATTTCCAAGGGAGAGGAAAGAATGCTGAGAATCTGTAAAACCTACAGCTCTGTCCGTCACCTCCGTGTCCAGGAGCCTGTTGAAAGGCTGACACCCTCTACTCCTTTACACTCCCTAATCCCAGGATTTGCCCAAGTACCTGCTTGGCTTGTTTCCAAGACTCTTCCCACTGCTTTATTGTGCTGTTGGCTTCATCCAGTTCTTGTCGTAGCCGTGCCAGCTCCGCAGCACCTGGACCTGACAGAAATGCAGGTGAGGTACTGGGCGAAAAACTCCCCGAAGCAAAGTGTTCCCATATGCTGCTGTTCATCCCATTTAAACCTGTTTCACAGGGAAATAGAGAGGGTTATGTCACAGGTGCTGGCAATTTCCCCATTTCCTCCCTAACCCTGTGAAATCCAGGATTCAAAAATGTGTAAATAGGATAAAAAGTTCATCTCAAGAATCAGTTTCATCCCCATGACCCTGGAATCCATCATAGAGGGACTTTATAGGCAAATTTCACACTGTTAGGCCTCACCTTTAGTGATGCAGGGAGGACCCATGACACTGAGTGGAAGCAACTCATCAATCAGGCTGTTTTTAGAAGCATCACTTTTACAGCAGAGCTGACTATCAGCTCGAATCCCCCTTCTTTCAGGAGAACCCCTGACCTGCTTCTACCTCCCTACTTTTCCATGCAGCACAGCCACCAGAGTTGGTTCACAGAGCCTGGGTGGTGCTTCCTCCCACACTATACCCTGAGAAACTTCTGCTTTTGTCTCCTCAGTGTGGGGCTTAGAAAAGGAGCCTCACTTCCTAACAGTGACACAAAAACGCTCCAAGTCATTACTGTTTCCATACACAAGGAACAGAACTGGAAAATCTTGTTTATAAACAAGTAGAGACAATAGTATCTGTATCTGCTTCATACTCTGCAGAGTTCTAGCAGTGGCTAGTGAGCAGCATCAGAGAAGACTAATTAGCCACTTCCCTATTTTAGCTTGTTCAAATAAACTAACTTTTCAGGAAGAAATTCAAGGCTTAGGAGACAAAGGAGTAGAGTATCAGTTGTAGACAAAACTGGCTATTTTTCCACAGAGTCCAATGTTCGTACTCTTTGAATAACAAAAATACTTTCACTTAAAATAGGTGCCCACACTTTGCATGCAGGGGAAAACTAGTAGGAAAATGTAATATTGAGACAGAGTGTGGACTCTTACCCACAGAGTTTGCTCCAGCTTGATGTGGGAGTCATTTTCATGCCCACTGGCTGGGAACATTCCTAAATCGAGTTGCAATTGATAATTCTGATCTCACAGCAGCTAAACTGTGCCTGCAAGTGAGCCCTGGAGTCAACAGCCTCTCACTGAGGTCTATCCCAGCACCACTGACTTCCCATTTAGCACCAGCCAAGATGCAAATAGTTACAATATACACAGCTGAAAAATAGTAACTTGTCTTCACCAAGGGCTTAGGCACCTTAACAACTCATTCAGCAGAGCAGCAAGGGATCTTTGCTGGCTCAGGCCACTTACCACAGATCCATTTCAGCTGCTCTGAAGGGTGCTCAGTTGAAAGCAAGAAGTTTTAATGGAATCCCAACTCACATTTCATTTTTTAAACTTCAGTTTTCTTGAATGGGAATCCAGCATTAAGCAGGATGCTGGCAAGCCACAAATTCTGCCACAGAGCTGACCAAGCTGATCCCGTAATTTGTTTTAACTCCCTCTTTCCACCTGCTGTTCTCTTTTCACATTGGAAGTATCGAGCCCCTTTGGTCAGGAATGCCTTCTCTGCACATTTTGCACCTAGCACAGTGGAAACCAGCCCAGAACTAGGTATTTTTAACTCAATTTCAATACAAATCAGTGATAACTACACACTTGACATGTTATGTGCATTCACCGAGTTACAGGGAGCAGATGATTGCCAACTGCTAAGAAACTATTTAAATATCTTCTCAAAACCCCAGCAAAGAATTTGTTGTACTTATGGAAAATATCTTTTTTCTTATAAATAAATTATTTAAATGCATTTGTGAATTTCCTGCAAATTTTGGCTTTTTATTTGTATAAACACACAGTCAAGATAAATATAACTCATTTCTTCTGAAACAGCAATTTTTCCTTTCCTTACAAAAACTGGGACGAACAGCCAGCCTCAACCTAATTAAGAGCAGAGATGGCCTCTGATGTCTCTTATTACAGTAATTGTAAAAGCTGTTAAAGCCAAACAAGCAGCAATGGCAAGCATGGAATCATGGGCTTGGGCTGTGCAAACAAGGGATGCAGTTACACAGATAAGTGCATGCAGAAACAGCTTACACAAGCATGTAATCATTTTATTAGGTTAAGCTGAATATTAAAGATTAAAGTGTATCTCAGATTTGAAGAGGCATTTATGTCTAGCATCAATAGAGAGAATTAATATTTACTGTTACTAACAGAAAGGAGCAGAACTGGTGTCACTGTAGCCTGGAGGCCAAACAAGTTTTATTTCTCAAGGTAATCCTGCGTCTCGATAATAAAATAGATTTGTCCGCTAAATTCCCTGTTCTTCCTGATACAGCTGAAGCTCCAAAGCAATTTCTCTTCCTTCACTCCCTCATGCATGAAAGAGACCCTCAAGGAGGGGAAGGAGCAAAGGGGACAAAACTGGAACACTGACTTTTTGCAAAGTCCACACTGCAAAACTGGTGCAGAGTGCCAAAGAAGAGAAAGAGTTCCGATGGCCCAGGCCTGCTCTAGAGCTCCCAGAAGCCAATCTGACCCACAAGCAGTCCCAAGGGCAAACTGCAATCCCTACCTAAACTCAGCCAAGATGAGGACCCAGCTCTGAGTTTTATATGAAGTCTCAGCAAAGCACTGCTGGCTGGAAAAGGCTCTTTTCCCTGAAAGGCATCATCAGAGCAAGGCAATTAACCTATCTGCCCCTTTTTCCCAGCCTAGAAACACGGGAAGTAGAGGGAATTGCTCCCTTGTTCATGAGGTATTAGCTGACTTTTGGTAAAGCAGCTTCTAGTCCCGTTGCTGCTCTCATGGGAAGAAGAGATCCATGGCAGCAGTGAAACAACACGTTGAAATTAAAGCTAACTTAAAAGAAAATACTTACATGGCACAGACAGGCATGTACATGGGACACACATACTGTGCATTTACCTAATGATCCATGAGAAGCTGATGTCCCCAGGAACGTGTTTTCTGACTGGCTTAAGTGTCCCTGGGGCTGATGGAGGAAATGCGATGAGAGGCTGACCGGTGGAGAAGGAGAGGCGGAGTGAAAGGAGGCAGAGCTTCCAAGGGACCCGGGGATATTTACAGGAGCAGAACTTTGCAGCAAACTCCCACCTGGACAAAGAACACACAGAGAGGATGGCTATGTATGACCATGAGGCGTGGGCACAGGCAGGAATTCAGAGCAGGAGGTGTTAGGTTCCCTTTCTCCTCCCTGAGCCCCTCGGGATTCCCTCCACTTCTCCTGAGGTTTCATTCCCCTCTCAGCCTTTAAGAGGAGCACTGAAGCTGCCATCCCATGACCCACATAGGTTAAGACCCTCCACAATTCAATGGATTGCTCTTTCAGTGGCCAAAGGAACAAAAGGTTTTCTGAGCAGAGCTAGGTCCCTGTCAGCCTAGAGAAGATGAATTTGGTATCTGGTGAAATACTTCGTCATGAAAAATTCAATTCTAAAACATGTGCCTCTGCCTTTAGTACTTCCAAACAAGCTGTAGTGAGAAGACTGTCATGCTGGGTGAACTCATGATCTCAACCACTAAAAACCAGTGACTAGCTGTAGTTACACATACCTGAGTGCCTGGATCTACCAGTAGTAAAAAACCCCAAATAAACAAAAGCCTAACCACAAAAGACATCAACTTCCCTTATGCCAGAGGTTGTTCCGCCTGCCACTCACAGATTTGGGGAGATCTCAGCCCTGCTCTCTCCTCGTCTATCTCCCCCCTGAGAAGGTCACCAGGTAACACCCAGGCCTGATGTGAAGAGAGGGAGGAGGGGAAGGTCCCTAAGGCACTGCAGGTGGGGAGCAGCAGCAGCAGGGCTGGCAGCAGACAGGGACCCTAAACCTCCACCAGGCTCTAATCTTTGGCAGGGAAGTGGAAGGGATATTCTTTCCAC
This sequence comes from Edolisoma coerulescens, assembly GCA_013397115.1. Taxonomy (NCBI): domain Eukaryota; kingdom Metazoa; phylum Chordata; class Aves; order Passeriformes; family Campephagidae; genus Edolisoma; species Edolisoma coerulescens. Next base: position 60,071 of record VWZW01005398.1, on the reverse strand, counting down.
AGGTCCCTTCCTACCTCACTAGAGCTCCAGGCAGTGCAGTTCCCTTGGAAACCTTCAGACAACCAGAGTTAGCTCCTGTTCAAACACCTGCTTTACACAGCAAGGGTAGCCAGAAACTACAACCACTTCCAAAAAAGTTACGAGACGTTTCTTTTTCCCCTGGACACCCACCAGAGACAGGCAGAAGAGGCCTTAGCCTACCTCCATGTATCAAAATGAGACAGACATTACAGGAACCAAATCAGCAGACCATGATGACACTCTGACAGATGGATGGCATTACCAGGTCAGTGAGTTTCCTGTTACAGCTAGGGAGAGTTTTCTGCTTAAGATGCAAATTGTTATACTTTGGCCTGATTTGAAATGCATCAGATGCCTTCTAGAGTCTACTTACACACTCAAAAAAAAAAAAAAAAAAAAAAAAAAAAAAAAAAAAAAAAAGGAAAAAAAAAAAAAAAAAAAAAAAACAAAAAAAAAAAAAAAAGAAAAAAAAAAAAAGGAAAAAAAATCAGGCAAGTCCCATTCAGTCTCAAGAAACATCCCCAAGACACCTGGGCCCAATGGCAACAACTCAGCTCTGCTAGTCAGTAAGGGCAAGCTCTCACTTCAAAGATGCTCAGGGGTTGCCAAAGATTGTTGTAATTGCTGTTTTAACCAATGTTATTTTGGGACTGGTTTTAGAGCTCGGTTGGGCTGGCTCCACTGAGGTGACTGGGCAACACTGCTTGGCAGAAGATAAAGAAAGCTCTGTTGCTTTCATGTACCTATCATGATGCCACTCGTGTGGGGCACTGTGCTGCTGTCAAATGTCTTCTCCAGGGCAGCCACTCCGAATTCATTCAGGTCCAGGTCATCCAAGGCAGACTCTGCCAGACACAGAGGTACCAATTATGTTATAAAGGACCAACAACTTCAAGAGATAGGATGGCCCAAAGAGCCTACATGCAGAGGAGCCTGTGCTCTCTACCTCTCAGGGCCCTACTCTCCATCCTGTTCTCAGATGGTTTGGCAGAAGTGTCATGGGCAGCTTTTCAGTTCAGGTTCTTTAACCTGACCTGTTTCCTTTTGTCTCAAAGTATTCCCAAATGGTTCACGAAAACAAAAATCTGATGAATTAAGAGCAGATCCCACAAGTCTTCCCCAAACTGCTCTTTTAAGTCTGTCCCTCATACACAGGCACACTGGCTTATGGCACGTCTGGGTCTGGTTTGTGCTTTGTCCCTGCTTTCCTGAAGAGCCACTTGGAAAAGATATACAAGGAGAAGGCAACACTTGAAAAACATCTCTGAGGTTCACATATAGGATAAAATAAAGCTTATTAATGCCTGAAACTGTTATATCTATTTGAACATGCCTCATCACTAATGATGATCAATATAATTCCATCCCACACATGCCCACTCATTTCTATTATTATTTTTAACAAATTAGTGAGATCACCTCAGAAACGTTACATTTAATTAAAAAAAGGAAAAAAAGAAAAAAAAAAGGAAGAAGAAAAACGGGTGACCAAAAAGCCTGTGCCTATCTAAGAGTGACTCTACTCTCTGGACTCTCCTGTTTTCCTTTCTCTTACAGCCTCTGTCCTACACTCTACAAAGGGCAAAGTCCTTACAATCTACCTGGCGGTAGCTCTGGCTATAAAATTGTCATTTAGAACTAAGGGGTTGTAACTGTGGAAAATGCCCCTGTGATTTCCTGCCTAGTCCAAGACCTCTTTGTCACTTTGACAAAGCTAAAACTAAGGCCCTTTTACACCATGTGACATTCTGAGTGAGTGGCTCAGAGGCCTTCAGTTGGTCCCATGGGTGAATTTCATCCAAAATGACCTGCAGGAAACATCAGATGTGTCACAGTCACAGAACAAGCTTCAGGAATCTGCCAGCACTGACAGACATGGAAAACTGGAGGTCACTGGAACACCCACATTATTCCAAGTCTCATACCTGGCGATCCATGGCTGAGGAAGCCCTATTTTCATAAGTGAAAAAGGCAAAGTTACCTATGACAGACTCAACGGTGTCACTGGTTGGGTAGAAGGGAAGGGCATTGGCATTCATGCCTGGAATGCTGCTGGTGCCGGCGGGGCTCGGGGGGGTTGCAGCCAGACTGGAGGTGATACTAGAGGAGATGCTGGATGTCAGTGGGCTCCCCACGGGGAGAATGCCCAGGATGTCCTGAAACAAGAGTGTGAAAAGGGAAAGAGGTAGGAAACAAAACATCTTTATGGAACAACCCCTTCAGAAACGTGCAGGAACGAGCCAAATGCCAGCAGCAAACCTGTTTCCTGCCTGCTTCCAACCTGACAGATGGCTATTGCTACCACTGGGCTGGGGGTGGGGAGAGATTAACAGCTTTTCTTTAATTTCTGTCGACTGTTCTCCATTCCATGTCCCCTCCCCTCCCCAGTATTCTAAACATCTTCCAGGCTGCCCCAGCATTAACTCCCGTGACCCACCGGTTGCATGCAATCACAGCCGTGGGCCACACAATCACTCACTCAGACTTAGTTCAGCACATGACTTAGAACCCGATATTAAATTCCCTTTGCCAAATCCTTGAACTTAGATGACTCCAGAGATCCATTCCAGCTCAATTTTCTGTAATTTGAAGACTCTCTCCAGCACAGCTCAGCCCTATGAATCTACCCTGAATTCAGGTCTAACTACTCACAAATAACACCTCCAGCAAATCATCCCATCTTCATAAAGTAATCCCTCCAGCTGAGCATCCCTAATGGTGTCTGGACTGTTATTTACTCCCTGCAGAGCTGTCTGGATCCACAGATTTCCCTGTGGTGCTGGAAGCCCTGGGCTGGGTTCAGAGCCCTGCCAGCAGCTCCGTACCTGTTTGGGCTGTAACAAAGGTTGCTCCTGGCTCCTGTGTTCCAGGGAGTGGGACTTCATTTTTGCTTGCTGCAGTAAAGAAACAAAACAAAAGATAAGCAGAGGGATTATTTAGCAGAACTAAAAATGGCTGGCTGCTGGCTTTGGAGAGGCCATGGGAAACACAGTCCACTCCTCTCTTGTGCTGCTCAAGGCACTGGACAATTTGGAGTGAGGGAAAGCACAGCAGACTGAAAACATTCCAAGTAATTTGCTTTCTGTATACCAAGACATCACCCCTAGAGTTATGCAAAGACTTGTCACAATGACATTTGCCTTTAATGCTGCTGTAAGACCCCTGCTAGCACAAAGCACACCCTAAGAACCAAGATCAAAACCAAATTATTTTGCCTTGCTATAGCTAACTCATCAGCCCTACTAGCATCTAACACCCAGAAAGGACCAGAAATGGTGGGAGGCACACTGCGTTGTTAAATTATGCAAATATTTTTTGGTTTGGGGAAAATACAAGTATGTAGATTATGTTTTCCCTCAAACTTTTCCAGCTCCCAGCTACGATTGCAAAGTAAAACACAGTGATAACTAAGCAATTTTCAAAGTAACATCATCAAAACTCACTTCATAAAAAAATCCTCCCCTCATCCACTAACATAAGAGCTCAGAGGTAGAAAACCTAAGTGTGGCCAAGGCTGTCCGGAACTGCAAAACTGCATGACTGCCAATACACATTTAGAATCCCACTATCCAGGCTAAAAATTCAGCTTAAGGTCCTTCCAGCATTATATTCTTAATGGATATCAACTCTCTTGCCTGGCAACATCAGTCAGTTCTGCTGGGGTTCAGTTGGGAAGTGGCTGCAGGAGCCTGTCAGTGTGTAACAGTCTGTCTGCAGGCCTTGTCCCCTTCCTCCCGTGCTGTGACATGGCACAGGGAGATCAATCCCACCCTCTGGGCACAGAGAGGCAGCAAAAAAGTGCTGGGAGTCAGCCCTGCTTGTTTACTCATTCTCCAACCCCCCCAGTGTGAAACACAGACATATTCCAGCCATAAAGCGTGCTTGATTTTTATCCCAAATCCAGGCAGGCACCACCTCTGCAGGAGACTGAGGCACGATGTACAACAGCAGCACACGAGGCACCACCCTGAGCTGAAGTGATACCCCTTGACTTCTTGGCCTGAACAGTCTCATGACAAAGATAAAGGACTGCTGGAGAGGGGTGACGTAACCAGACAGGCAAAAGAGCAGCAGAAGAATTCCTCCCTTGCCTTTACTTCATTAAATCATTTTCTCTGCTCAGCTCTACGCCCATGGGCAGATGGAGAGGTCAAAGCCTGGCAGACAGGCAGCTGGGAGATGGACACAAAGATCCTTCTGCAGCGGGGACCGTTCTCTCACACTTCCCTGAGCATGTTCACAACCCTGGAGCCCACGACAGGCTCGCTGCCCTCTGTGTGCGAGAGCTGCGCTCTGTGAGTGCCTCTGTGTGTGCCTGATAACGCTCCTGCTGCATCACCCAGCACAGCCCTGTCCCCTCTGACACTCATGTGAACACAGAATGTGCTACCTCAGACGTCAGCAGCTGAGGGGAGGGCACACACGCAGCCGTGCCCCCACTGAGAGGCTTCCTGCCAACGTGGGGAGCTGGCTCTGCTGCAGTTAAGTCTTACTGGAAGCGCTTTTTTTTCTTTAAGGAGGAGAAAAGTGAACATATTTCCAAGTTAGCCCCAATTCCCACTGCCCGGAATTCACACAACACAAGGGAAGAAGAGAGCAAACCAAATGTCACCACTAAGCCAGTCTCCTTTAGGTCTGAATAACATTAGAAAGGGCACACATCGAGACAGACATACAAACGACAGGCTGAAATTCTCCAGCTCGCTCTGCTGCAGTCAGGGAAGAGAACAAGGGACATAAATTATGAGTGAAACTAAATGTTTTCTGACCAGCATGGAAGAAACCTACTGTGCTGTGTGTCAAGACTTGGGAACACCTCCTGGTCATGGCATTCAAGTCCTTCCAGTGCAGCCAGCATTTTTCCAGCTTGCTAAATCTTTTGGGACTTGGGAAAAGTATTTTTAGCTTTAACTGCTGGCTCAGCCTTACCACAAACTATGTGGAATCTATTAAGACAGAAGGTGCATTTTTCATTCTAATAAGATAGAATGTATTTGTACCACTTCTACAGGGGAAAAATGACAAGCCCATTGCAGAGCTGAGCCAGAGTGTCTCCTCTGACGTTTTCATACAGGAGTTGACAAAGTTAAATGCCTCATTATTGGTCTAATTTACAGGGTATATGAGAATCTCTGGTGCCCACTGCAGCCAAAGGGAATTACAGAAGAATTTAAAAAGTAAGTAATTATAGATTAAAGTAAAATTAAATCAGGACACTTATGAGACACCTAATTTTGTCTGTAGAAGCCTAGCATAAGGCAACTGTGATTACTTCTGTCTGTACCTTAATAGCTATTTATTCCTATTTAACACAGGTTCTGCTTAATTAAAGCCACATAATTAAGCAGCTATGTGAATACAGTATCTTTGTAGCACAGATCTGACTTTGGATACAAATGCCCATCATCTGGCCCTCCTTTTAGAAGTCCTATTTATGCTCCATCCCCTTTCTCCTTGGCTTAGGCTTGCTGCCCATTTTCTCCAAAGCAGGGCCTCCCTGGCACCCTGCCTCTGCTGGCAGCAGACAGGGGTTCTCTCAGTCCTTCAGCTCTGGGTTCACTCCTCCTTTGCAGCAGAGGCCACAGAGAACGAGGACATGTTTTTCCTTTTGTTTCTAAACAACTGTTACAAGCTGCTGTGCCTGCAAGAAGTGCCAGGATCACAGCATGCTCTGCTCTTTACCCCCAAAGACGTGTTGCATCAATTTGCAGTTTCCTAAGGCACATCCCCCTTAAGCCAAACAAAGGGAGCATTGATAAGAGAGCACACATGCATATAGCTTAATCTGGATTTGTCACTGCATCATTTTAATTAGACTAAACAGTGCTCAAGACTGGCCCTACTGCAAAGCTTGGCCAAATTTTCCCAAAGCCATAAAAATAAATAAAACAAAACCTGTGGAGTCTGCTTCTGAATTCAACTATTTTATGCAAGACCTTGTCTGGATGGGATATTTCCACAGTTTTTCTCACAGCAGTACAGGCTCATTAAGACTGACTTCTTTAATGTCACAGACCAGAGTTAAAACATAGCCAGGCTGAAAGCTGCACTTCTTGTCCTCTCTGTCCTCAGGCAACACAGACCTGGTACTCTTATCCCTTTTTATACTTCTTTCCAAAAGAACTTGTAGGATATATTTCTGCAGGCACCTCCTCATACAGGTAGCTGTTCCCCTCCCCTTAAATCAAGATACAATTACAAACCCAGTGAGAAATAAAAACTGAAATAAAAACCCAAGCTCTGGGTTGGGCTCGGGTTGGAAGGGATGGTGCAGAGAAACTATGAATTGTAACGTCAAGAAAGAAAATTCACAGTAAGAAGCTGACTGTGGAAAAGCTCATGTGTGGCAAGATGGAAGAGACTGTTCCAGGCCTAGGGAGCAGCATGAATAAGGCACGACACCAGGAAGAAGACTGAGGAATCAGCAAGGCAAGACTTGGATATCCAAAAGGGATAAGAGGGAATGTCTTTAAGAGATGTGGGTTGGGTAATATTCAGAGGGTTCTTCAAATAAGAATGAGGAATTCTAATTTAATACAGAAGCCACAGGAGAGAGTCAAGGATCAGAATGATACGGCCACAGAAGCAAGAGACAACTAACACGACATTTTTAATACACCAGAGGAATGGTGAACAGAGGACAAACCAAGTCATGGAGATCAAGGTAAGAGTTTGGAGTGGGAAGACAGAGGGAAGGATGAGTTTCCATGAGACAATACAGCAAAAGACACAGCAACTCTTGGCAAGGACCTAAACATGGAAAAAGAAGGAGCAAGAAGTGATGTGGGAAGCTACCCAGGGTCAACACAAGACAGAAGTTGTGAGGGGTTAGGAAAACAAGCAGCAGCTCGACTTCTACAGACTGGGTGTGTGATGGCAGCAAGGGAGACAAGACCAGATGTGAAATGAAAGAGGCTGGAAGGGAGGCTGAAAGCAACAGCAGAGATCCAAAAACTGCTCATGAGAACAGTGCTTTCCCACTTCTGTTCCATCAGAAAAAAAACCCCATTCAAACTAGACCGGGCAATCTCTCATTCTTCCTCATCCCCCCAACTCTTCCAGCCAATATTCCCCACTAACCTGGCATTTGAAACTCTTCAAATACTCGGCCCCCACCTGATCTTCTCGCTCAAACCCCGGTGCTTTCTTGTAGCTGCCGGCTGCTGTGACTGAGTCTGGAGGAAAACCAATGGTCTCCAAGCTGTGGGGCTTCCCAATGGCACCGGGAGGAGACCCACATATATTAGATGGGCTTCCAAGACTGCTGTTCCTACAAAGAATCTAACAGAGGGAACAAGTGTCAGGAAAGTACAGCCAGACAGCAGGAACCGCTCAAAGAGAGGCATCCATGGAAGTGCTCAATCACACCACTGTTTGTAGATCGATTACACTGACAGCCAACACAACCATACAAGCTTCCAGTAAACACTAATTAAAAAAACAGGAAAAGGCTCCACTGGATTTATACAGTCCCACAATTATGATTTTATCGCTGTTGCTTTGGAGTGTAGTTTTGTAAAATCCAACCTACAGCTCTAGTGACATTTATTCTTTCTGAGGCCTCAGAGGTGACTGATCAGGTTCCCAACACGACCACAACTCTCTTCTCTTTCCTTAGGCTACAGTGGGTCCTGTCTGACTCTGGGTAGTGATGTGGAACCTGGAAAGGTGCTGTGGCAGTCACAACAATCAGGAGTATCTGAGCTATATGCAAACTTTATTTTTTGCTTTCAAGTTGGAAATCTCAAAGTTTTAATGCAGACACAAGTCAGGTATCAACAGCTGCATTAAAAAAACCCAATGATTTCCAACACTTCCATTCTTTGGACTAATACCAGGGATCACAATCACATGCAACAAGGCTAGTTTTGCACTGTAGATGAAGCCACAGACAGCAGCAAAGGAAGTTGAGTTTTAGAGAATGTGTCCACCTGGATGAACGCAAACATCCCATTTCTCTGGGACAAGAAATTATTTGCCTCCACTGGCAAGCACAACTGTGCTTCAGACATCACAGATTCAAACGTGGCACAGTCTGGGCTGGCATTAGGAAAAAAAAAAAAGGAGCAGCCTACAATGTTTTGATTTTATTTTTATACAGACATTCTGCTGTCCACGCTTCCCTACAGTCGCAAAGATAACTACTCACTGTGGTGGAGGTGGGGCTAGTTGGCAGAGTTCCTGATTTATTCCACACCTACAGTACAAATACAAAACAGAACAGGCCACGTGAGGCTGGCTGCTACAGGGACCTTTTTCTCTGATTAATTCATCACGTAAAATGATCACCAGCAAAGCCATATTTGTTTGCAAGCTACATGCAGATGCCCTGTGGAGTGATGAAGTCATAGACAGACATGTGTTGCCATTTGGCACATATCCAAGGATTAGGAAAGACTGTTTAAAAGACTAAGAGCTTGAGATAGACAAGACCTAAACAGTCTAAAAGTAGGAGATATCTTCAACTGCCCTGCAGTTTTCAGAGAATTTAAATGATACCCTCATAAGATGGAGGGGTTTTGGTTTTTACTGCTTTCCACAGTGTTATTTAGTAAGAGACAAAATTATGTCCAGACTTTTCAAGATCTGTTTGGAATTCTCCCTGCAATCCAATTCAGGACAACTACGAACTGCTAAGTTGGCTCAAACACAGCTTCCCTTTTCAAAGGGAGGGAATAAAATAAAGCAGAGGTCCTAGATGAGTTCACCTCATTCTGACCAGTTTCAAACGAGTTAAACTCATGTCGTTGTACCTTCTCAAAATCTCAGCCAACCATTTGAAAAGGCTGCACACCTTATCAAGTGCAGTGCAAACAGGAAAGACTCAACAAACAAAAAAAAGAAAAGCTAAGTAAAAATGTAGTCTTGCATTCCATGGGTTTCTAACCTGGCTCTGAGTATCTGTTCAGCATTTAGACATCTCCTTTCTTGTATGGACAACCAACAACCTGGGGCATTACTAAAGCATATCCCAGAGTTCAGCTATCTCCAGAAGTACAAGAGGGAGGGAACTAAGGATATCCTATAATGCAACACACAATATGCACAGGCTAAGGCTCTGAGATTACATATGTAAACAAATTCAATTGTAGTTATGTACTTTAGAGGTTGTTGGCTCACAGCCTTTAACTACAGGTCCTGGAAGCTGAGCCCAATATGTACCTCCAGACAGGAAGGAGTTGGACTTCACGTGCGGATGTATTCCACCTTCCTGAAAGTACATCAACAAACCCTGCACAGAAAGGAAGGCCTGGAATTTTTATAGGTGAGAGGACAATACTAAAGCCACTGAATGTATGTTCCAAAAAACCAGATCCCTCTAAAAAGCGTGGAGCTGAGAACTAAAAGAAAAATCTCACATCCTCTGGGCTTTTGGATACTTTTCTTGGGAGAAAGAACAGTGACTCAGAGAAACACAGATCTGCACAATACGGACAAGGCTTCTCCACAGGGCTACATACATTGCTAAGGTCTGGGGCATGTGGGCTGGAAGGGCTGACTGGAACAGAGTCCCCAGCTGCTGAGGGCATGTACATCACTGGTGCTGTCTGGGTGGGGCTGGACACGGCCGAGGATTGCTGTAAATCTTCACTGAGCGCGGGCTCTGCGGGAGACAAAGCACAGGGAACACCTCTCAAAGCTGGGCAATTGCCATGGAGCATGAGACATTTAGGAACAAGAATATCCAGATGTTCCTGAGAGAAAAAATACTCCACAAGCATCTACTTATAAATACAGAAGTAAGGAGAAACCTTATTTGGCTTATTTGCTTCTCTAATATTCCTCACGTTTTTATTGTCATCACATACACACTGTGCTGCTCTTCAGCTCATTAATGCTGCTCCAAAATTATCTTCCCTGGATGAATTGTGTGTTATTCATTCAGCTCTCTTGAACTAAGCAGAGTTTCCTTCTTTGCTTGGCACAAAGTTGATGGGTGCGTTATAATTAGCTGAGCGAGTTAAAGTTTCCATCTGTGCTCAGTACAAACCATTACAAAAAAAAGTGGCACTGGTTTGGAAGGTAGAGGTGCTGCAGATTTGTAGGATTTACATCTAACACTCAGCATCTTTACAAAAACTATAGAACTGACACTACATCTAGATTTCAATATCCTCAAAATGATGGTTTCTTGTTATTAATCAGTAAAACTCAGGTTAAGAGCAGATATAATAAATGGACTCCCGTTCTTTTAATTGAATTAGGCCCTCAGTGTTCACGTTGCTAAGGAAGGACTAAAAGATACAAATCCGTAAGATAGCACAAGAAATAATCAAGTTGGAATGGTGCAAGTGCCAGGGAATGTTACTCTAAGTAACATAATATCAAGTGCAGTAATCTTATTAGGAATAAGGCATCCCTAATCAAAAATACTATGTTACACCCAAGGAAGTGTGCTAAACACTGTTCCTTTATCAAGGTTTCATTTCCTAAAGCTTGCTGGATCCCACTGTGTAGTTGCACTGCTGTGTTTTGGGCCATTACAGCCCACAGCTCCAGCTATAATTACTGCTTGTCAACAAGGCTGCCTATAAAAGGAACTGCATAACCTGTAGGGAATTTACTCTCCCCATTCCTTGTCAAAGGCAGCAATTACTAATTCCCTCATTTACAAAGGATAATCAAATAACAAAGAGATTTTCTCAAGGCCATGTAGTGAGTCAGTATCAGAACAAATCTAGTGAGTAACCTGCTCTAATTGTTGCAAATTCAGCAGTGAGATTGCAGTGCAGCAACTGAGGAGGAGCCCTAGGACAGGAACTAACCATTATTTATGAATGTTAGGATCACCTGCATGTAGAACTTCCACAACCAAAACTGCATCACTAGTTTATAGTTGATTCAAGTGAGGATTGAAATAATGCCCTTTAAGTCAGGGAGCTATTGAGAAAAGAGGATTTGAGATAAAGCAGTAAAAAAAAAAGCTGCATATTTTTCTTCTCCAACCTGACTTAAAGACTTAAACTCTAAGTATAACTTCAAAAAGAGTAAAAGAGCTTTTTTTTTTTTTAATGGATCAATAAACTATCTATAATTGGCAATTTTATCTTCAGCTTTTTAAGATACAACACTTGGCCATGTAGCTAGGTACAGTTCATCCATGCACAGAGGAGAAGTAGTCCACTTCCATCCCCCTGAACTGACACACAGAGAACTGAGCAGGTGAGAGGGAACAGAGGGAGGTCCTTCAAGAGACACTGCAGTGAGAGCTAAAGGCTGAGTCCTACAGACCACCTACTGCCTCCAGCTCTGCCAACACCTCCCACACCGGCACAGTTTTATAGAAATCAAAGTTAACCCTTCACAGAAGCTCTGGTTTTGCAGCTCTGCATTTAAACTCTCTTGGTCAGAAGCTTTCCATAGCCCAAATATCCAGGAAAGATGAAAGAAGTAGTGCACGTACGTTCTACGTGTGCAAAGGCACAGAAGGGTCCTCGGGGACAGCTGCCAGACTGCTGCATATCATTGCATTTGGTGGATTTGTAGATCTAAGGATGGGAAAAAAACAAACAAACAAAAAAAAAACCACCAAACAGAAATGAACAGAAAATAACAGTGATCACCAGGTACAGAAGTACTACGAAGAAACTTGACAGCAAGGTAGGGACACAGATAAGAGGTGCAAAGGCCAGCAGAGTTCAGGGTGACCATTTCAGTGCTTTGCTTCAAAGAAAGGAAAACCCACCATAGTTCTGGAAACACCAAAATATGCCCATGACAGCTAGAGCTCACCCACAGACCAACCCACCACACACCAGCTCACCCAAAGGTCACCATCTGCCATGAAGTCCCTCAGTCTCACTGGAAGCTCCATGGACATTACAAATGGCAAAAGGTAGGAAACAGCTGACAGATGACAGCACAGAAAGTTGCAGCCACATGTTTGCAAGGAAAATAACAAACCATTGACAAGGACTGTGGCAAATGGATTATTCCCTTTCCCCCCAGTTTGACAGGCGGTGACAATGGTTACTGTGCAGATACGGGCCCCACAAAGCTTTTCAACACTGTAACATGAAGCACACTACGAAAAGGTCTTAATTACACTTTCTGTAAGGATATTGGAATGCTCTGGGCATGCTCACAGCTTGGTGGTGTTTAGTGCTATGAACATGAACCACAAACTCTTAGTCAAGGAAACAGATGCTGTTTGCTCACATGCAGACCCACATCGTGCTTTCCAAAGGACCCCCACACGTGAGACTGCTCCTACTCTTGAGTTTTCCCCCACTTTTCTTACCTCCTCCCATACAGTCTATTCTGCCAAGCAGCTGAATTGCAGCTTACTCCCAACATGCAGCTTCTCTGTATCCCAGGACCACACTACAAGCAGCCCACAGCCTCTCCCACCTGGCACAGTAATTTACTTTGTAAGACTGGAATGCTTTTGCTTTTCTAAATGGAGTGAGGAGGTTACTGTACCTCTGGATGGAACTGCTGTTCTGTGCGAGTGTGGCAGTACTGGCAGGAGTCTCCATTTTCACACTTACTGGGATCTCCCCACTCGTCCCCGTGCTTCACACTGGGACACGGCGAAGATCTGTGGAAATAAGGCAGCAAGAGAATGCATCAGACTCACAGATGGGCTCTGAGCTTTGATTACTTTGAGCAGGTGGAAGGAGGTGATTCTCCCCCTCTGATCCACTCCCAGACGACTGCATCCAGCTCTGGGTCCTGCAACATCAGAAGGATGTGGACCTGCTGGAGCAAGTCCAGAGAAAGCCAAAAAGGTGCTCTGAGGGCCCCTCTGCTCTGGAGGCAGGCTGGGAACATTGGGTGTGCTCAGGCTGGAGAAGAGAAAGCTCCAGGGAGACCTTAAAGCCCCTTCCAGTGCCTAAAGGGGCTGCAAGAGAGCTGGAGGGGGACTTTGGACAAGGGCCTGGAGTACCAGGACAAGGGGCAATGGCTTTAAATGGAAAGAGAATAGGTTTAGATTAAATACANAGTTGATTCAAGTGAGGATTGAAATAATGCCCTTTAAGTCAGGGAGCTATTGAGAAAAGAGGATTTGAGATAAAGCAGTAAAAAAAAAAGCTGCATATTTTTCTTCTCCAACCTGACTTAAAGACTTAAACTCTAAGTATAACTTCAAAAAGAGTAAAAGAGCTTTTTTTTTTTTTAATGGATCAATAAACTATCTATAATTGGCAATTTTATCTTCAGCTTTTTAAGATACAACACTTGGCCATGTAGCTAGGTACAGTTCATCCATGCACAGAGGAGAAGTAGTCCACTTCCATCCCCCTGAACTGACACACAGAGAACTGAGCAGGTGAGAGGGAACAGAGGGAGGTCCTTCAAGAGACACTGCAGTGAGAGCTAAAGGCTGAGTCCTACAGACCACCTACTGCCTCCAGCTCTGCCAACACCTCCCACACCGGCACAGTTTTATAGAAATCAAAGTTAACCCTTCACAGAAGCTCTGGTTTTGCAGCTCTGCATTTAAACTCTCTTGGTCAGAAGCTTTCCATAGCCCAAATATCCAGGAAAGATGAAAGAAGTAGTGCACGTACGTTCTACGTGTGCAAAGGCACAGAAGGGTCCTCGGGGACAGCTGCCAGACTGCTGCATATCATTGCATTTGGTGGATTTGTAGATCTAAGGATGGGAAAAAAACAAACAAACAAAAAAAAAACCACCAAACAGAAATGAACAGAAAATAACAGCGATCACCAGGTACAGAAGTACTACGAAGAAACTTGACAGCAAGGTAGGGACACAGATAAGAGGTGCAAAGGCCAGCAGAGTTCAGGGTGACCATTTCAGTGCTTTGCTTCAAAGAAAGGAAAACCCACCATAGTTCTGGAAACACCAAAATATGCCCATGACAGCTAGAGCTCACCCACAGACCAACCCACCACACACCAGCTCACCCAAAGGTCACCATCTGCCATGAAGTCCCTCAGTCTCACTGGAAGCTCCATGGACATTACAAATGGCAAAAGGTAGGAAACAGCTGACAGATGACAGCACAGAAAGTTGCAGCCACATGTTTGCAAGGAAAATAACAAACCATTGACAAGGACTGTAGCAAATGGATTATTCCCTTTCCCCCCAGTTTGACAGGCGGTGACAATGGTTACTGTGCAGATACGGGCCCCACAAAGCTTTTCAACACTGTAACATGAAGCACACTACGAAAAGGTCTTAATTACACTTTCTGTAAGGATATTGGAATGCTCTGGGCATGCTCACAGCTTGGTGGTGTTTAGTGCTATGAACATGAACCACAAACTCTTAGTCAAGGAAACAGATGCTGTTTGCTCACATGCAGACCCACATCGTGCTTTCCAAAGGACCCCCACACGTGAGACTGCTCCTATTCTTGAGTTTTCCCCCACTTTTCTTACCTCCTCCCATACAGTCTATTCTGCCAAGCAGCTGAATTGCAGCTTACTCCCAACATGCAGCTTCTCTGTATCCCAGGACCACACTACAAGCAGCCCACAGCCTCTCCCACCTGGCACAGTAATTTACTTTGTAAGACTGGAATGCTTTTGCTTTTCTAAATGGAGTGAGGAGGTTACTGTACCTCTGGATGGAACTGCTGTTCTGTGCGAGTGTGGCAGTACTGGCAGGAGTCTCCATTTTCACACTTACTGGGATCTCCCCACTCGTCCCCGTGCTTCACACTGGGACACGGCGAAGATCTGTGGAAATAAGGCAGCAAGAGAATGCATCAGACTCACAGATGGGCTCTGAGCTTTGATTACTTTGAGCAGGTGGAAGGAGGTGATTCTCCCCCTCTGATCCACTCCCAGACGACTGCATCCAGCTCTGGGTCCTGCAACATCAGAAGGATGTGGACCTGCTGGAGCAAGTCCAGAGAAAGCCAAAAAGGTGCTCTGAGGGCCCCTCTGCTCTGGAGGCAGGCTGGGAACATTGGGTGTGCTCAGGCTGGAGAAGAGAAAGCTCCAGGGAGACCTTAAAGCCCCTTCCAGTGCCTAAAGGGGCTGCAAGAGAGCTGGAGGGGGACTTTGGACAAGGGCCTGGAGTACCAGGACAAGGGGGAATGGCTTTAAATGGAAAGAGAATAGGTTTAGATTAAATACAAGGGAAAAATTCTTCCCTGTGAGGGTGGCGAGGCCCTGGCACAGGCTACCCAGAGAAGCTGTGGCTGCTCCATCCCTAGAATTGTTCAAAGCCAGGCTGAATGGGGCTTGGAGCAACCTGGTCTAGCAGAAGGTGTCCCTGCCCATGGCATGGGGTGGAACAAGATGAGCTTTAAGGTCCCTTCCAACCCAAACCATTCTGTGATGTTACAATTCCTCAGTCGGGGGCAGGTCTGGCTGCCCACCCTCAGCTGTACAATCTGCTCGGCTGCTGCTTCCCCAGCCCCCACCCAGCTGCTATTGCATCTTCTCCGCCTTCTTCCAATTTCCCAATGAAAACACCATGGCTTAATTCTCCATTTGAAACCACATACAACTTGAACCAGCATAACAATATTAGCAGCTGATGTGATTAGTGTCAGAGACGCTGGGTCTGGTTTCTGTTTTGGAACTGCACCTTCATAGAAAGCTAAGAAGTTAATTGGCTAATCCTAAAACACATAATACCCTTACAGCAGTATGTTTCCAGGTTTATAGTGTGGCCATGTGGAAAAGAGGCTGAGTCAGGTCACTGGGGAAAAGGCAAGTCCGTTTTCTTTCTCCCAGCCAGGAACAGTTCCTTTTCCCAGATCTGAATTTTTGCCGTGACCTACTTCCCCTGCTCTTTATGCTCTTAACCATTCCCTCAAACAACAGCAGAGGGAAGCAGATAGCAGCACCAGCACAGCCACATCAGCTGGGGTGGGGAAAACACAGGAGTGAGTGGAGAGCAGCAGAGAAGCTTTCACCTCTTCCCTTCCCAAAGGGCCCAGGGAGGGGCAGAAAGCACATAGCTGCTGCCTGAAGACTGCCCTAGTGGTTCTATTTCTCCTTAAAGCATTGAGATTAACATTCCTGTGATTGCTGTCTGTTTAATTTTTTTAAATATGGAATTTCAGTGCCAATTCAAAAATTTCTGTGAATGTNATTGCTGTGGATGTTTGGGGGGGGGGGAAGAAGCGAGAACATCCCTGGTATTTTCTCTCCTGGCTTTCTGGCCTGCTCCTATGTTTTTCAAAAAGGAAAAGCCCAACTGAGACCACAACAAAAGCTCTGTTGTGTTGGAGGAAATGAGGGCCTATAATTTGGATGAATTTGGATGAAATGCGTTCAGGGAGACACAGCACGCTGAAAAATCCAGCAACAGCTGAGTGACAGAACACCCTGGTGCCTCAAAGCAGAGCCTTCAGCAGCTGGTTAGGAATGCATGTCCAGCTACAGTCCCTCCTCATGATCCCCATCAGCAGGCACACACAGCAAGCAGCCTGATGATTCTGAATCCTTTACCATGAAAACACTCTTGTGTGAGTTTGTTTCTAGGTGGGGATTAAAACTTTCTTTTGTTTTCTCTTCCCTGCACTGCTTTCTAAAGAGGTTTATGTGGTAAGGGAATGCCAGACACAGGTTCTCTTTGCTATAAAATCAGAGTTGTAGCATGATTTAACAATTCATTTATAAGAGCACTGGTTACTATATACAGGAAAACTCCTTGTTTAGTTTGTTCTCTTTCTGCTAGGAAGAAATAACACTCCATCACATCTCTCAGTACATCACTTGGAAATATACTAAAAACAACTATCTAGTGGTCAAAATCCTGCCTCCTTCACCCCAGATTTCCAGTACACCACTCAGCTGGGAAGTACAATATCCAGGACCACAGTACCTGTATTTGTGTTTTCTTGGACTTCTTCTTCTGTCTTTGCTATTGTGGTAGTAGGGACAGGCATAACCCTGGCGACAGAGCCGGGGGGGTTTCTTACACTGCTCTGTCTTGTAATTTCCCAATACATACGTTGTATCTGCAAAAGAACCCCAATGAGTCAAGAGAGATGACCACGATCCACATTTACTACAGAAAAGTTTTGCACAGGAGCAGGCACTCCACAGAAACCAAACTTTCCCAGCCCCACAGACCCTTAGTGACACTCACCTTGCCACCTGGGCTCCTCACTGAGTATTTTCTCTATCATGGCATGGCTGGCAGCGACCGCAGACTGACCCTCGATGCCTCCTTCAGATGTTGTCTGACCATTCTGTAAAGCCTCCATCGCCTGAAGCTCTCTTCAGGGACAGAGTTAAATGAACAAACAGACTGAGCAGAGGAAGAGTCAGATAAATGTGTATAAAAACTGACGTACTGGAGCATTTGCTAAGTGGGTGCATTTCAGCCATGCATGTTTTGTCAGAACATCTTTAGCTGAACAGCAACTGCAATAAAAAAAAGTCTTCATTCCCTGGGAATTTCAGATGCACTGTTTTGACCCCCTCCATCAGATTCCAAAGTGTGATCCCTTCCCCCACTTTGAGAATCCTCCCTGGAGGTTTTTTACATTTGCCTTATTAGGAAGGGATATCTCGCCATCGCTTTATTTCAGGCTGAAGCAGTACTGTCCTTCAACCATGTCACTTTTCATTTGGGTACAGAAATGACCTTTTTCATCTTCTCCTTTTTCATTTGGGTACAGAAATGACCCTTTTCCTAGGAGCCCCAGGCTCTACTAACCTGATGTCATACACGGGCGAGCGCAGGTCGTGGGGCCCATGAGCGAAGGCGCAGTGGACTCCGTTCTTGGTGCAGTTTCCCTTGGAGTCTGTCTCATGGATGCAGATTCCAGTTTTGTAGTAGCGCAGGTGATACCTCCTCTCTGTGTCTCCAGTAGTTCTATGCAAGAAGGGACACCTGAGGAAGGAACAGACAAGGTTTAGTCATGCAGGTCAGGGATTCAACTACCAGAAGACACTTTGCTGAGAGAAGATGCTGCAGCTGACACCATCTTTGCTAACTCTGCCCCTTCTCTTATGCTGTGCCTTACAACACTTCAGAGAACCCCCAAACCTGTCACTACAAAGGATGTAAGAGTTTCCCTCCCTAAAAGAAAACTGGATTATTAATCCAGCAGCACCTTATTATTCTGGACGAGTGGCTGCCAGGGATCTGGAAAAGAGCAAGGACATGAGACAAGGAAGGAGAATTACAAAACTACCATTTTAACTTGTGTTTTGTTTCCCCTCTTAGGCAGAAAAACAATCTACACTGAGAAATAAAACAGAAATATAACAAGATGGAATGGGCAAAGTTCAGATATTGCAGCTCCGAGCTAAAAATACAAATGAGCAAAGGTTCCTAGATGACAACGGCTCTCATTCACTGAGTTTGAGCCAGGTATCAACCAGCGATCTAGAAGCCAAAGCCCACAAACATCCCATTTCCAGTTCCTTCCAGATCTCTTATAACAAGGAGAAAGTATTGAAACTGAAGCCTCAGGCCTGAGGGACTATTCCATTCTGCTGTAGTCACAAAAACTTTACTTAATTGAGTTGAAAAAAACAACAAAAAAAGAAGTTTTGCCAATAAATAGCATTTTTGTATGTTTAAACTGGCACCACAAAAGGGAACTGAAATTCCATCTTTTTACAGCATCTCTCTATACAACACTCTCCATATTTGACCACAGTTTGGCTACACTATTTATCCCATATCTGTCACATGGCTTCAGTTATATTACTGGGTTAACCCCTTAATTCCTGGGGTCTGCCACACACACAGCAGAAAGATTTGCGGTTTTGCCCCAGTTAACTTACTGCAGTCATGGGGGGAGAACACCCAAAAACCCCAAACTCTTCCTCATGCTGCCTTATTCTGGGTACCTCTCGGTTCTCTACTGGCTTCTTAAAAGTTTAGAAAGACAAAATAAACTGGTATGAGTTAAAAAGCTGGGACAAAAACTCAGGGGGCAGACTAAAAGACAAAGTTCCTCCTCTTTCTTCAGTCTGTGAAAAACTAAGTTACCCTGCTAGTGAGCAAGAGCTGAGAGTCAGGGACTTAGAGAACAGAGTGTTTCCGAACTCATTTGTCACCAAGCTGTTTTTCCCACCTCAGCTTTGCTGAAGATGCCCAATCTCACGAGGACAGTGAGCTCCCAAGAGCTGAACTCCCATCTAAGTCACCCTCACTATTGTCTCTGCAGCAGGCCTGGAGCACACGGGCTGCTATTCCAGATTTTACATCTGGTCTCATGTTACGTATGTGACAAAGCTGCTTTACTGCTGACTTGCCTCATCTCTACAAGAACTGGCTGGAATCATCACCTGGCCTGATCCCAAAAGCCTAATGCTTGAAAAGCAGGGTGCAGCCTTTACTCACTCATCTCCTTCCGGGCAGATTCCCGTGGTCTCGTCATACTTGGTGCAGTAAATGTCAGGGCTGTAGTTGAAGGTCCCGTCGCGGCGGCGGATGGACCTGCGCCGGCGCTGGTTGACAAAGTGCCAGTGGAAGCAGGTGTAGGGCCGGTGCTGAGTGCACTTGTGCTGCACGAAGAGAGGGCACTGCTCCGTGCGGAACTCCTTCAGGTACCTGCAGGAACCGGGACGTGAGCACCGGGATGCTGGGCAGGGGCAAGACCCAGTCACCCTGCAGAGCCCCGAGCCGCGTCCATCACAGAGATGTCTGCTGTCCTTCCACACCCTCCCTGCTTCCCCTCCCAGGATGGAGGCTGGGAGCTGCTGGTGTTTGTAATGGCAAGATATCCATTACACACAGGAATGTAACAAGAGCTGAAATCACTTTCTGTTGGGATCGTTTTGAAGAGGCTTTTCATGAGCTTAGGAAACAGTTTACGAGAAAATAGAACTCTTAAGTACTTTTCTATCCATTTCTAAATCTGTGACCTATCTGGGCAAAAAGGGGTTTCCTTCCCATATATTCACTTAAAAAACAAAAAAACAACAAAAAAAAAGAAAACCCAAGTAAAATACACTTCTTTGAGCCACATTTAAAGCTGCAAGTTACTGAGAAAGAAAGATTTTTAAAAGACTCTTTCATGCCTTGTCCTCCTGGTTTAGCTCTGCTTTGTCAGTATATGGTCAATTATGAAATAAAAATTAATCAATTTCTCTCTTGCAATCATATGAATTCAGGGCTCAGTCTTGAAAAGTGGGATAACTATCCTCAAACTCCAACATGTTTATGTTGCTTTAATTTTAATATGTAATTCCCTGAAAGTACATGGCTTCTTTTATCCTGAGAACTAAAGAAGTCACAAGCTTTTATTTGTGACACTAATAACAGTCTCTAAACCCAGATTGTAGAGGATTACAAAATGGTTTAGATCAACATAATGATCTGACTGTGATCTGTGTGTAGGTGCTTACAAAATCCACGCTGCTGAAACCCACGGGCTGCCCTGTATTTACAGGGAACATCCAAACCGCTCCTGGAGCTCAGACCTGAATCCCACCAGGTTCAGTCTCGGAGACACATCCAGGAAAAAGGCTGAAAACCCAGAGCATTCTGGTCTCTTATGTTTAGAGGTCAATGTAAACAGGGATGACCAAGATTTGTAGGTCAAAGTAAAAATGCGAGTATTCTGCTGGAAGCAACAGGGTGATATAACAGCAGATTCAGACTCATTTTTAAACTGCGCATGTACTCCGAGGCAACAAAAAGGAGTGTAGGAATTTGTCTAACATTCATTCCCATGTCAGACAGTCTTTATCTCCTGTTTCTAAAGAAATGGAAAGATGTCTGATGCCCAAAGACGTATTTACAGATAATATCACAGTGCTAGGCTCATTCTGAAAGCACCATCTGTAAATAAAGCCTCCTTTCCTATTTACCCCGGCTGAGGAGAAAGCCTCAGGAAAATGCACAGATTCAACCAAAGTGGTTTTATTTGTTTGCTATGAAGAGGGAGTATCAGTGGCAAGAGCTTTCCTACATTGGATTTTGCAAGCATGAAAGGATAAAAGCTCTTCCTCTTCTTCAACCTCTAAATATGTGAGATTTGCAGGTTCCACTGCTTGGGATCTGCGAATGCCTGGGGCTGGAAGTCTCCGCAGCCGGCTGTAAGCCCTTCTCTACCCAAGCCCATCTGTCCCCTGCAATCCAGAGTGGCTGGAACAGTATCTGCACTGGGGCCCAAGGCTTAACAGCAGAAAAACCAGAGCCAGCTGCAGAAACAGGTCTGCTCGGCGTAGGTGAGGGCTAACAACATCACTTTGCTCCTTCTCCCAATTCCGGCTCCATTCAAATGGAGATCCCTGCTTCAGCCACACCAGCAATTCATCTGGAAACTGAAAAGCTGCGGTAAATTCATCCATTCTTGAAAAGCTTTCTAAGTTGTTGGACCAAGTAGTTCCAGAAGGTGGAATTCCACAGATTATTTTATCTTATCAGCGCACTAGGAAGGCTTGAACAAAAGCGACTGTAACAACACTTTGATTAGAAAGTGAATTAAGTAACCTTAAGCAGGACGATGCTGTCCACAGATAATACAATCACCAACCAGTCACTTCCACTCACACACCTCCACGAACACCTTAGAGACACGAGGTTTGTGTTACTCCCATTTTACACATGGACAAACTGCAACGCAGCTGGCTACGAGCCCCAGCCGGTATCACACAGCAATCGGAATCCCAGACAGAAACCAAGAGCATTTTAACTCCTCCATCCTCACCCAGTGCTGGGCTTAAGTTCAAGAACAGCATCCTGAACCTCCTCAATGGTCTGGAAACCAAGGGAAGATACCAGGCTTACACAACCTGGGTATCGAGCCCAGCACTCCAGACTTGTGATAGGCCCAAATGAAACACTTAAAAATCCTAGAATTTAGTAACTCCACAATCAGC
The DNA here is from genome assembly GCA_013397115.1 of Edolisoma coerulescens. NCBI lineage: Eukaryota > Metazoa > Chordata > Aves > Passeriformes > Campephagidae > Edolisoma > Edolisoma coerulescens. The sequence continues at coordinate 38,328 of VWZW01005398.1, read as the reverse complement.
TGAGCTGAAGCTGCTTCCCTTTAGCAGGGAAGTTTAAAAATGTACACACTGACAAGGGATTTTGGTCTCTAGTGTCTCAATTGTTGCTGAAGAGTATTTGAAAATTAATTGCATTTCACGATTGGCTAAACTCCCTGGAGAAACATTTATTACAATGTAAACGAGAGATAATTACATAAGTAAATGGTTCACCTGAAAAGTGTTTAACACCTAACTTGCTTCATCAGAAAGTCATCCTTTAATGCTCTCTATTAAATAAATGATGTCTCACTCCTAATTTCAAAGCAAGTCCTGCAAACAGGTACCAGTGAGCTCCACAGACATTAAGTGTGCACAATCACCTCTGCAACAGACCCAACTGAGGAAAAGAGAGCTGTCACATTAACTCAGTCATTTCAAGCCTTTCAATCACTGCTTTGGGTTTTCCTTTTTTTCCAAGTCACTATAACATTTTAAATGACCCTCCTCCACAATAGCCTGAATGGTAAATTGCCTTACAGCCCTTTATTTTCTTGATCCATGAAGTGAGTTTTGGCTCCTCTGGGAGAACACGGACCACTCAACCAGCCACTTTGTATTAAAATATATAAAAGGCATGTAAACCACGTGTGTTTTAGGAACACAGAGAGGATACAGAGCCTGCACCACCGCAATGTGATGTCTCACAAAGCAGAGAGCCATTAATATTTCAGGAGCCTCTTTGCAAAGGCTCTAAACAAAACGCAGAGAACACTGCCATGACAGATCCTTCTGGTGTCAATGGTCTCTGTAATTTTTTTTTCCAGAACAGCTGAAAAAAGGAATTTTGGAACGACCCTCAAAGCTGAAAACATGTTGATAACTGGTACACATTTCACAGCATGTCAGCCAAACGCTGTGTCTGTACAGGAAGAGGAAATCCAGCAACGATAACTTGCATTTCTCAACTCCTCTCAGGAAACTCTACAGCCCTCACATGAGGGGCAGAAGAATTATTACCCCTATTTTATATCGGAGCTACTTCCATATTTATTTTGTAAAAAAAAAAAAAGTGAGTATATGTTGTATTTTCATACCCATGTAATTTTTAAGAAGTGGAAAGCACATAGCACTGTCTTCTGATACAACATTAACATCAACAGCAACACCCAGATTCCTGGAGGAAATGTTATCATTTATGAGCCCTAGTAAACAAAGATGAATGCAATTCTAAACAAACAGGACAACACTGGCCAGAACAACGCAGATCAAAGTCCCCAGGATGAGCTGAACTTGCTGTCAAACAGGATGGACGCTACTGGAAATGAAAGTTTTTTTTCCCTAGGAAGACAAGAGGAGAGGTTCTTGAAGTAGTTTTAGGAATTCCCAGAGACCAACAGGAGCAGCAAAGCATTAGAAAAACCCCAATGCTAATTTGCTGAAATTCCACTTCCTCTGGGATGAGGGACGGGGCAGTGATTATTCTGCAATAATTTACACTAGTGGGGAGCTGCTCACTGTCTTTAATTGCCAATAGCAGCTCGACTCTCCAGGGCAGGGCAGCAAGTGTTTACCTCTGCAGCTTGGAATTGCAGGGGTTCCCCCTCTGCCCTGGAGGAATGGAACAGGAACCTGCTCTGGGAGCTGCAGGGAAAAAGATGAGTGGAGCAGGGGAAGGAGAAAAAAATTCAAACCTAGAAAGAAGGAGGAAAAAAAGCAACAAAGAGAGAACCCAAGAAGAAATTCTAACCCAGAAGTTTCATTTTTATCCTCCACAATTGCCGCCGTGTCCTGGTCCCCTCCCTGCCTGCTGGTGCATAGATCTCTCATTTTTCTGCAGCTTTTCTGGTTCACACTGGTGTGCTCAGGCAGCTCAGTACGAGGGGATTCCTGCATCCGTCCTGCTTCCAGGGCTGCAGCTTGCTGTCAAACTCGACCCAAGTCACATACGCAGTAGAGTGAGCTCAATTCAGGAAAATGTGCTGGTAGTGCACAGCTGAGTTCCAAATTCCTCATAAAAGCCTTAACCCAAAGCTCCCAGAAATCACTGGAAGATGCACACTGATGCCAAGACAGTCTCGGCTTTGTAACAGAGGGATCAGGAAGACTGGGGAGAGAAACAATACCAAGGATCAAGGAAATGAAAAGATTAAAATCAACTCCTCCAAACTCTTGTGGCTTCTGTGATGCAAAGCCAGGCTCTGCTTTGCTTCCAACACCCCTTGCACTATTTGAAATCTTGATGTAGGTCCCAAGACGAGCTCCTCTCCTTTGCAGCCCTTCTTGCTCTTCCAGGTCAACCCCCTTTCTGCCAAAATTCCTCTCGGGCCCAAAGAGAGGCTCGCAAACAGGACCTGAACCTTCTGCAGCAGAATGACACCAGGGAGAAAACCATTAGATAATTGTCTGGCTAATCCAGACTAGGACAGGGTCTGCAAATGTAGGGCAGTAGTGAGATCTAACACCACCACCATCTACGTTCCACACACGGGTGAGGGTGTGTTTACACCCCTGAAACTGTGCTGTGGCACCTCAGCAAAGGCCTGTGCTGAGAGGCTGTAGCAGCACTGCTTGTCTGGTGTCACACCAGTGTAAACTACGAGCAGCTTTTACACCAGGTCCTCACTCGGGGCACGGCCACTGCCACTGGGGCTCCATCCCTGCAGCTGCTCCCAGGTCACAACAAACCAATCCAGAGAAGACAGCCCGGGCCGGGGTCATTTCTGTGAAGTCCAGCCTGGTGTGGGCACTTCACTTTATTATTAGCATTATTATCAGAAATTACTAGTTCAGGGCTGTATAGAGATTCTCAGTCACTGTACAAAAGAGCCCACAGAGGCAAATCTAACAACAAATCTACAAATTAATTTTTAGGCTGTGTGTTTTGTCTTGGGTTTTGGTTTGGGGTTTTTTTTTCTGTTTTGCTCTGTTTTTTTCTTCAAACCAAGTCTTACGTTCCTGATAAGTTTTCAGCTATCAGGAAGAAAATGCTCTTCTGCCATTACCATTTATTTTAGTCGTGTCTGCCTTCTCTCAAAGTATCACACTGGTAAAAATGCCATTTCACTGGCACGAAAGTACATGGGAATGCTGGGGACATTTGTTGGCATTTTTATATCAATCATGTCCTGCTGTTTCAAACAGGACTGCATGAGGCCATGGACCTCTCTGTAAAGTCTCAGGTGGTCCCAGTTCACATCCTTCCTGAAAAATGCAGCCTGAGAGGTCACTGCTCTCAGCTGCTCATCAGCTTTCCTTCTCTGGAAGCTCTGAGTGGCACTGATCTGTCCAGACAGCAGGATGGAGAAAGTTTTCCTAATTCAGTTTTGGAAAGAAAAAAAAAATTATATATATATATATATATAAAATGCACCAGCTTCACTTAAAAGTTTAAATTAGTGGTTTGAGCTAACACAGATAAAATTATCTGAAGCAAACCAGGGTGTGCTTATCCAACAGACTGTCTGCTCAACAGACAGCATTGCAAAACCCAGGATAAAATATCTAACTAAAGATATTGATATTTCTAATTCAATAATGCTTATCTTTTGGAAATATTTTCAAAACTGCTATTTTCTTCTTAACCTCAAAGAGCCACCCCAACACAAGAGGAAAAGAGCTGTCCATATTAAATCAACTCTCTAAATTCATTTCACCCTCATAAAATTTTATTGCAAAAGATGATATCAGACACACTTTAAGTAAGAAACCCATGACTCAATTATTTTCTTTTACTCAACTGTGGTATTCCAATTGAAATGAGTCAGTGGTGCATGACAGAATCTACTTATTCCAATAGGATACTCAATAAAAATCCTACTAATGCACCTTTCGTTTAACATATTACTGATAGAGAAAACCCATGATATGCAGCTCTGACATTGCTCAGGAGTTTTTGCTGTTGGGGCAAGGGAGGTGTTTCAGAATAACCGAGGAAAAAACAGAGAGTTAAAGAATAGGATTGTTCCAAAATAATTCAGAGTTTGATACCAGCACTCACAGAATGTCTTAGAAAATGCTGGCATTCCAATGCAAAGCTTCCTGACAGGGAACAGAACCTTCAACTCCCAAGGTTTCTTGGAATTTGGGAGGGAAGATGTGAAACAATCTGACTTCACGGGAGTTGCAGTTCCTTGTTCCTAGGGGTGGCACAAGTCGAGCAAATCCCCGAAGCAGCAGCTGCAGACCACCAGCAGCCTGGTTTACAACTCTGCAATGCTTAGTGTCCTTCTAGTAAGAGCAGAAGTTAAGACAAGTCTGTTTCAATAAATATTTTTTACTGACTGGCAGACGTAATTTAATATTGAAACAGAGCCTCACATGAATCACTGTTGAATATGAAACAATAACAAACACTTTTAGCAGCAATCCTGAAAGTTTTAATCATAATTTCGGGAAAAATTCGGATCAAGTTCTACCAGAAACCCGTGTCGGGGCATGGTTTGGGTTGAAAGGGACCTTAAAGATAACCTGTTTCCAAGCTCTTGCAGGGATGCTCACCCACTAGATGAGGTCTATAATCTACTGTGGCTCACCAATATTGGATATTTCCCCTTTTTCCACATTTAATGGTATTTAGAAAAATAACCTCATAGACCTGACCAAGCCCTCACACTTTACACACCAAGCTTTTTGCACACACCATGCACCACTTGGCACAAAAGGCAAACATCTCCCTCAGGACATCTCCACAACCATCAGTCCATCTGCCTTTCCATACCCTCAGCAGCCAGGTGCAGTTCTGTAAACCTTGAAAAGATTAGAAAGCATTTAAATCTCAAAGAAAAATACATGGATCACTTTATAAAAACAAAAGGCTGACCGTGAATGTGGGGAAGGAGAAAAGGATGAGGAAAAAGTTTCAGTAAGCTCACATCTGTCAAGAAGATAGACTTCACATGCCTCAGTGTTTTCTTTATCACCTAAATAAATTGAACCATCAACTGGAAAAAGGTCACACAGCAGACAGCAGTGTGTGATTTTAAAGCTGTTAGATTTCCCCTCTTCCATTAGAGCTTGACAATAATGTCAGTCTAAGGGCAAATAAAGAAAGTGAGAGTTGGAGAGACTTATTACAGATGCATGAAGTTGGGTTTGTTTGGTTGTGGAGGTTTTTTGTTTTAAGACTTCATATAACTCATTGTGTACCTCAGTGGTCAAAATGACAACTGCTCACATCCATAACCCATGGCTCCCCCAGTTTTTGTTGTAGAAATAGGTAGGCAGCACTCAAGTCTTCCTTTTTCTAGCCATCTGAATGACTTAGCAAGCAAAGTTGAGCTGGATGCTTCCAAATAAATGGAAATGCGGAGCATGTTCTGCAGAGGGTAAAATACAAACTGCCAGATTACAGAAAACTGGAGATAACACACCAAAATGCACAACCGTCATATTCAACAGTAACTTGATCCCTACTGGAGCTCCATTTCTGGATTTCAAAGGAGATCACGGGCTGGACAAGAACACAGCGAATTCATTTCAGCCGCGACGAATGAATTATGTACTACCAGTACTCCACAGATAACTGAGGGACTGCAAAAGTTCAGGCTAAAAATAACACGTGTTGGCAACTATCAGAAACAATCAGGACGTTTTTCAATTAAAAGGAAAAAGTCAGGCAAACAGTTGTGCCTTGTCTACACGGAAAAACTAAAGGAAAACAGAGAAGCACTACTGTGTAGTGCCAGCCCATCATGGGAAGACAGATTTACACCAGCTTCAGGCAAAACATTGTTTGGTTTCCACTGTTATAGCAAAAATGGCTTTGTTTGGAGAGAAATGCCATGCTGCAGCTAAGAAGCTCACCAACACTCTGTCCTGATGAGGAACAAAAATCAAGGCTTTCAACCCGGAGTTAACTCAATAAAACGCACATTTCTCACATTTGTGAGCAGCCAAGACATGAGCTCCACGAGTCACAACTGTGTTCCTGTCTGTGGGTGTTGGGGAAGAGGTGCTTGCTCAGACTTCCCGGGAGCTGTGCATCCCTTTGCTTGGCATCCTTCGAGTTGTGTCACTCAAAACCCGACAAATAAAGCAATTTGAGTCATTTTTTGGCAGCGTGCTGTCTTTAAAAAGCAGGCACTTGTTGCGTCAGCAGACCATGAAATGTATATAACCAAGTCATCCCAATAAAATCCATTTCAAACACAAGTGTTTGTTTACACAGAGCTTTCACCTTTTTAATTAAAACAACCCAAGCAGTGGCAAAGGCAAACACTTAATGGCACTACATTTCAGAGGCATTTCCTTAAAAGCCATTCACCAAGATCCAGAATTCTGCATAAAGCCTTGAGCTTACATTTACATTTCCTTGAGTTAGTTCTCCTTTTTTTCCCAAATTACTTGGCCATGAATATGTATTAGACATGACCTTGAAATTAACTCAATATTTAGGCAGTTCATGCAATGTTTTAAACACACAGCCCATTTTTCCAAGTTTAAATGACATATTTGCAATTTGACACCACTGGTTTATGTAAACTGTGCCTAAAGCACATTTCCCTGTTTTCAAACATGGATCACCCCAATTGAGACAACCCTCATCCCTCTCTGGGTTGGTTTTTGCTCCACAAACTATTTAGTTGTCATTAATCCTTCCCTACGGCACCTGTGTAAGTGCTGAGTCTATGATCATATGGAAATAATTATTTTTCAGTAATGTGGGTTGAACCTGTTGCAGGGAAAACACTGGAGCTCACTGCATCCAGACAGCTGCACACTGCTGAAGGTCTGTACCTGCTTTAGTTGTCAGCACAATATATCAACATATGCCTAAATATGAGCAGTTAAATATTTTACTGCTAATTACTTCACAAAAACATCCATCCCCAGACTTATCTATTAAGGTAATTTATTCAGCTTATAGCCAGATAAATTTTCTCTCTTATATGAACTCATATATTAACTTATATTATCCCATCTCTTATGGATGGGATAGGTGATGCCTCTTTATCTCAGTGTTAGTGTTTGTAGCCTCAGAAAGGTAGAGCCCAAGGAGGGTTAACACACACCAGGTTTGGTACAACAAATTAAAGTCTGAATAACACCCTGATGTCCCGTGCTGTAAAAATTAAAGTTCCAGTCTCCAGTAAAGATTTCTTTCACACTGTACTCCTCTCACCACCGATTCAAGCACTAACAAAGCCTACCCAGGGCTTACAACTGTAGAAACACCAGGGAAGGCTGGGAACAGGGCTGGGCTGTTTGAAAACTTGTGTTACTCACTCTGCTAGTTCCCTAAAACAAAACATCCCACATGCAAGAATTCATAATGGCCAATTCAGAAAAATATTATTTCCATACAAGCCATTCCACAGCTCAGGCTTTCAGCTGCAGATTGTTAGCATGCAAATGTTGAGCATTTTTAGCCAGCTAAGCCTCAACATCGTGTCTCACGAGAGGTGTTTTGGAAACACAGCACAGTAGCCTTCCCTCTCCTGGCCATGCCAAGACCCTCATGATTGAACAGACAGCTCATAGATCAACTGCAGCCCCACGCTCACAACAGTTTTAAGACAGAACATGAGCTGTTTGAAGGGCTGTATTTACACAGGACCAAAAACAGACAACCAAAGCTCCACATGACATGACAGCCCTATAGTGCTCTCACCCAGCCCAATCTACATTGGAAATGAAACAGCCATCTGCTTCTTCTCAGGTTAAACACCAACCAGATTTGCAGCAGCCTCTCTGGAAAGGCTTTCATTTGTGAACAGACATTTTCTGCTGTGAGTTTGAAACAAAACACGGTGATTATCTAACAAGCATGAACCTGTATCCATAACACATGTGCCAGCACAAAGATAAAAGCCAACCCTTACTGGTTGATTCTGAAGAATCAATGTCAACCATTCAATCGATTTTCTTTTCTGCTCAGCACTCAAATCAGACTTCATCTGTGCCTGCTGTGGCCCAGTGGACTCTTTCAACACTCCACAAGGCAGGCACACCCCTGAATAAAAGTCCTGCACACTCTGGTGTCCAAAGAAGCATCACTGCACGTTGACACCTCCGAGGGGAAAGCTCTCCTCCAAGGGGAAAGCAGGCAAACCCCAGGCTATGCCACAGCTTCTCACTTCCTCTTTCCCACTTTGACTAATCAATACATGGATAAATCTGGTGGCACTCTCATGATATTTTAAATGTGCAAACAATATTTTTTTTGTTGCTGTAAAGCTGCACAGTTGTCCTCAGGCATCTGCTGTTTGTATTTCTGCTATGACAATAACAGTCAAGTGCCATCAATGAAAACTCATGGTCTATTGAAAACTTTAGAGGAGAAAAAAAATCACCTCTCAGCACACTGGGTGTGGACTGACAGTTTCTTTTTGAGCTGTGGTGGCATGCTGAAGACAAAGGATAACAAATAATACTGACTTTAATTCATTTTTTGCATATATTCGTAGAATCATAGAATGGCTTGAGTTGAAAAAGACCTTAGAGATCATCCAGTTCCAACCTCCAAGTTCTAGTTCCAAGTTCATTCAGAATAGTTTCAAAAAACAAATTCCCTTTCCACATGGCAATGACTGCATATTAATCAAAACAAATTCTAGGCATACAATGATAAAAAGCCATCCCATCTTAATTTCTTAGCTGCACTTAACAGTGCCATCAGTCTAAGGAAGGCAATATATGCTCTGCTGAAATGGATTTGCCATTTTGACCAACAGATAGTTCAAGATGGTATGAGATATTTCTTGTCTGACCACAAATTCAGTGCAAGTTTCTTTTCTACCACTGTTCTGACAACTTAATTCAATTAAATGTCTCTGACTTCTAACAAGAGATAAGAATGGGGCCAGTATTGAGCATTTCAGTGATTTGGCTCTTTTACTGCCATCACTGCACTTTAGTGCTTAAAACTGCTCGAAATATTTCTTTCAAATAAAACCTAGAACTTTCCTTGTTGTAACAATCACCTCCTAAACCTGAATGAACACTACAGCAGGGTGAGGGTCTGTGAGTCAGAAGCCAGCCTGCACCAGAGGCAAGGAGAGAAGGAATTGTTGGTATTCATTTCAAGGGAACATTCATTCCAACTGATATTTCAAATGTCAAGCTGGTATTAACTGCATCAAGCACTGATCAAAATACACAAGACAAGAGATTGCTGAGAAAATCATCACAAGCATCTAAATTGGCTGTCATCACTAGAAGGAGTTTGGGAAGGTACAAGCCTTTAGCATCTCCCTATGCACCCTTCCGCTGAGGCTCCGTATTTTTGATGCCCTGATACAAAAGACAAACTCTCTCTCAATAAATTAGAGGGGAAAAAAGGTAGCTAAGAAATAGCACTGGTTCCACAGCCTGCCGACACGTGACCACCCATTAATTTAGGACACTGGGGGGAATTGCTGGCTGGCTCTGTGCACACAGCTTTCAGAAACAGCTCTGTACCTGATTTGCAAGTGATGTGCTGAACGTTACTGAAAGTTTATAGAGTACATAAATTCTTTATAAGATAGAAACTGCTGTGATTTACTCCCTCTTATAATTCCCAATTTCACCAAAATCCAGTTTAAAGAGGAAACTGACACAGTACTAAAAATCAATGACAATTAGACAAAAAAAAAAATCTTAGCTAAACTGATGTAGGTGACTCTTAGGCAAATGGACCAGGTAACTTCTCACCATCTCTTTCAGCCTATTTCCGCTGCTTTCAAAAAGATTTATGAAGTTTTTAAAAGCAGAAAGTTAATGGAAGGAACAAAACTTCTCCTCAGCATCCTCTGAAAGTGAACGTGGCTCGTCATGTCCGACAAGCAGGTTCTCACGAGCCTCAACACAGCAATTAAAGATATTATTGCCTCTTTATTTTGCTCCTCTCTTGGAAATTACAGCTCCTTTAACAGGGACCACAGAAGGGCCGTGCCCCTGCCCAGGCTCAGCCGGGTGCATTAACACAGTCCCCAGTGACAGCTCAAGCTAATATGCCACACAATAAGTGTGATTAACTGGTGTCCTGACACATTCCCTCCTGCCACGCTGTCACAGGGGAAGGGACATCCAGCAAGCAGCCAGGCAGGGATGTTGGAACGCATGGCAGGAAGATTTTCCCAAGGACACTGGTCAGACCCCTTGGAACAAAAAGGCTGAGTGTTTCAGCTGCTCCTAGAAGTTAGTAAAACCTTATTCTGGAAGAAGAATAGATCTAAAGACAATAAAATGTTGGATTCCAACAGAATTTTCCTTAAAATAAAGCCACACGATATAAAAAATACTAGACAATACATAAGCTTACAAAATGAGAAAAACTGGTATAATGGGAAACTCTAAGCTCTGAGGTTCTCAGGATCATAGAATAAATGGAATTGGAAGGGACCCACAGAATCACCAAGTCCTAGATTTTCTAGAACAATGATTAACTTTAATTTTGCCTCCCATGCCACAAAAAACTATCCTATGTGCTAATGTAAGCAACATATAACCATCAACATAATACATTTTATTAAAAAAATTAAAGAACCATCTTCCACATTGAACTATTCTGCACCATTGAACCCCTCTCCTCTTCCACAGAGTTTTGGATTTTTGGAACACCAAACCTTGCCAGACCAAAACTAATTCTGAAAACGTCACAGCAGTGCACAAAGCTTTTTGCTCTGCAAAATATTGATACGACACCTCTAGAGCAGTTATCCATATGTGAATTCCCTGTCAGACTGATACCCAGAAGTACTCAAGAAGTGGAAATGCAGCAAGCAAACCACAGATCCAGCCCCACCTCAACATGAGGGAAAAACCCCTTTTTGCCCCGACACATTTAGGGCACAGATGGGACCCAAACGTCCCTTGCCAGCCCCTCTCTCAAGCTGGAGCCTTTCAGCACTCGGCCTTTGAAGAACCATAAAATCAAAAATGTTCTTTTCAGCACATGTGTTTGGTGGTGAGAGCATACTGTGAAGGCAGCTCTTCCTGTTCACACTCCAGCACTTTATATTTCCAACTTCCTGTAACTATTCACACTTCCTAATAACAGCTGGCAGTGGACGTGCATTCAGTGAAGTTCGCACAGACTCAAAAAGCAGCAATAATAATAACAACCAGCTTATACTTCCCTGATAAGATGACATTTACAGGTAATGATGTAGTAGACCACTGGCAAGTCCCAGGTTTAGAAGCATTGACTCACTCTGTGCTTTCCTAAGGGCATTACCTTACTTTGTATATAATACAATAATAATATAATACATTATACATCTTCTGTGCTTTCTCCAAAGGTATTACCAAATCTAAAACCTAAAAACACCTGGGTTTCTTTTTGTTGTTTTTGTTTTCTGGGTTATTTGGGCTTTTTTTTTCTCTGTTAAGTTTTATGTTTTGTTTTGTTTTGTTGAGGGTGTTTTTTTTTGTTTAAACAACAGGCCTAGTTTCTACTTTTTGTATAAGTCCATATCAGCTTATTGATCTAAGGGTTATCACCAGTAAAACCAAAGCAGAATTAGGGCGGCAGTTTGTTATTTTAAGAGTCCTGATGGCTTAAAAAGAACACAAAAGGTTTCTAAAAACAATTTCCAAAGCCTCAACTCATCCAGTAGGGTGTGAAGACCACCCAACTCAAGCACATCAAATGTATAATCTAACAGACTGTGCAGGCAAATGTTATGGGCCCTGGAAGAGCAAACAGCAACCCTGAAAAATTGTTCGCTACACATCTGGTTTTTGGTTTTCCTCCCACAGACACCCAGTCTGCACCTTTGAGATCAGACATGTCGTGTTTGCTCTGCCAGTGGTAAGACACCATCCACTGATAAGGAGATAAGGATTACTCTGTGCTACTATGAGTGCTCCGAGGTGTGTTTTTGAGTGCTGCTGGTTTTGAGTAAGAATTCACACATAAGATTTTGAGATAAATAAGACTTTAAATAAGCACACCTATGGCCTTGGTAATTTTACTTCTTCTTCATCTGTATTTCCATCGCTGTCCTAATCTGAGTTCCTATTTAAGGCCAAGAAACCACCTGACAGGGCACGATGCAGACACAAGAATGTCTTTGATTTCAGTTATAGCCAGCTCCATTTTCATCCCCATTTACAACGTCCTTCATTTGAGTCCTCTGGTCCTTCCATGCCTAAATGACACCCAAATGGTTGCAAGACAAAGCTCGGGTGAGCACAAGCCAGCAGTCACTACACGACAGCCCAGCCAGCCATGTAGATGCAGCTCCAGCACGACTTACAGGGTACTAATCCTTCAGGAATTTCCCACAATTCCTCTCCTTGTGCAAAAGGAAAGACAAGATTTTTGCTTTTTATGCTGCAAAGGCATAATCACAAAGCTTATCTTGATGCACTGCAAAAGAGGACAGGATGTGCTCCCAGGCATCTCACCCAGAACTCAAGTGAGGGTATGGCCGGTCGGGACACGGAATCCTGAAGGTCACTTCCAAGGGTGCTGCTCGTATTTAAGATGGGCACACTCAAGACAAATGTCTTGAGTAGCAATGACTTGGGTTATGCACAACGAATCTGTGTCCTGAAGAGTTTATCACCTAAATCAGGGTATTTTCAACGCTGCTTCTGAGCATGTGTACTCTGAATGCACCAGACTGAAGGGACTCTTTGTTTTTTTATTAAATGGGTTAATTTATCTCCACCCGAACGTTTGCTTTCCTGCAGAGTTATTAAACTGTCTGACTTTCAGGTGAATGCACAGTGAACAAAGGGCTGCTCCACTTTCACTTATCTAAATTCTGCCAGATCAATAAACACCCAAGCAGTGGAAACAATCTTTACAATTCACAATTAAGGCATCGAGTCTGACTGAAACCAACCATGCCGGCAGCAGCCGAACGGACCAGCTGTACCAAAACAAAACTACCCCAGAGCACTCTGTACCTACAGCTCCAGTGACTGAGCACTTGCTTTCAGTTTCTTCCAACTCAAGCTCTACCCACATGTGTAGATACACATTAAAGGCAGAGGTACCTGCAGAAATAACATGCTAGACAGAGCTGGGAAATGCTGCAAAGCCAATCCTCAGCTGAGGTTTGACAGAGCCTACCCAAACCAAATCCACTTCCCATCCAGCCCCTGCAGAGCACATCGCCCCAAGCTGATCCCAGCCTCCAGGAACCCCAGGAACGAGCCTGTCTCACCCCTTTGTTCCTGGGAATACGCTGGTCTCATCCTGCTACGGGAGCTGCAGGATCACAGAAAGCAGCCCCATGCAGGAACATCTAATCCAGCAACCCGGGGAGAACACAACAGCAGCCACGGAGTATTTTGTTACTCACTCGGGTTCTACAAATGGAATACCAGATCCCCAGACAAGGAGCACGCCATCCATAATTAAACAGCAAACTTTGGCATCTACCAGTGACTTGTCTCCAGGAATATCCAGCTGCATGCTACGACTGCTACCAAAGGACTCAAATCATGGAAGTTTGGCCTCTTCTGCTAACAAACAGTGACAAAGGTGTGAGAGAGCATCATCAGCTTTATTTTTTCCCCACATTTTCTTTTGCTGAACATCTACAGCAAATATAAAGGCTTCCTGACAGAAGAACTGAGGTCTAAAGTATCTAAAAAATCTCATGCGAGTAACACCAAGAGTTTAGAAATCCACACTAATACAGAAATTGGAACATTTCCTTACAAATACAACCAAAACTTTCCGAGAGATCCCCAGCACCAGATTGCCTGTCCCCAGGGAACAGCAAAGTATGCAGATAATTAAGCTTACTTGAGTTTACAACTTGCAACCTTCATGTCATTTTATGGAAACAAACTGTATTTAAGGGAAAAAAAAAGGGAAGAAAATATTTACATTTTGACAACATACAACTTGTTCACAGGAGCGACCACCAAATAAGTTCCCATATGTTATCAGGAGGAGGTTTACAGTCTGATATGACCCAGTGTACACATCCTAGACTTCCAAAGGATGGCTCACATCCCACTGTCAGCACTCAGCAGCCCCCAAACCCATCTTTCGCTTATGGTTATTCAGCTCCTCTGCAACTGTTTTCACTGAAGTATTTTTAGCATCCATCTTCAAAACACAAGTTTTGCCCTCTGGAAAGAAGCTAATTGCACCACCAGCTTTGTTCCATGCTGTCCCATTTCCCTTCTCTTTCCCAATCTCCCCCCATTTCTCGAAGTCTTTCTTCCTCTGTTTTTCCTAATACCTGACATCCTTGTTTCCACGGTCACACTTAGCCAAGTTATCACCTTCATCCTCTTCTATCCAGTGTCCTCACACTTTCTCAACCTCATCTCCTTTTTCTCCAGCACTGGAAGAACTGAACTCCACCTCCATGGGCAGCTCCTCTTCCCTCTTTTTCCCTGCAGCAACATTCCCAGCAGGCTCTTCCATGCCCATTTCCCCCATAAAACTGTCAGACCTGCAGACCACACCAGAAACTACGCAACCTACAAGACTGTGGCTTGCCAGTTCTCTCAAGATCACGACAGGATCTTCACGATGACAGTAAAACCTGGAAGCCCTCACTTTGCCATAGTATTCCAGACAGCCTGAAGGAAAGGGGTGGCAGGCAGCCTGTGATCCCAGCAGCAGCAACACAGGTTGTGTGGATCCATGCCTGTGAATTCCTCAAAGCTCTTTTTATTCCAGGTGTCACAGTGTGGACACGGGAAGTCCACCACCAACTTTATGAAAATGGAAATTAAAAGCACACGTCTCCCTTTGGGTGGGGGCATCTACACAAGCCAGAGATACGGGTACTTCTAGGGTATTTGTAGGACAACACCCTAAAACGATAAGGGCAAACGGCTCAGCACACGTATTTTGTTCACGAGGAACAGTCCCAAACTTTTCTCTTTTAAGGACAGGGAACACATGACCTATTTCCAGCCATACCCGTCCACTGCCAGCCCACCTCACAAAGATAATGCTCGCTCCCGATCCATTATCCCTATTGCACAAGGGGATGGGAATATCATCATCACAACCTCCAACTCCAAAAACTCCTCACAGGCCAACTTCACACAGCTCCGACAGGTTGTGTTCCCTTGGGACAACGCAGTGAAGTGCTATTTTTTGGTTAGGAAAGACACATTCCAGCAACAAGTGTTCCCTGAGGGAGTATCTCCAGTGATGGAGGTGACGCACACCAACGGTGTGCCCCACGCGGCCCCATCGCACCCGCGGCGTGTAAGGAAAAGAAGGAATGGGGCAAACGCTCATTGGGATTTTGGTTTAACACTTCCAAGGGGGATGTTCCACACGTGTGTGTCATTCCCAAAGACACCTGCCCTGAAAGGGACCCGCTCGAACCCTCCATCACCAACCACCGAGGCTGCAACCCTGGGGACCTCCTGTCACCTTGCACCTCCCTCCACAGCTGCCAAGGAACCCCCAGGACCCTTCAGGGGACGGAGGACAGGAGTGACAGCCCTGGGTGGGAGCTCACCAAAACCTCAACCCCCCAAAGCACCACCACCACCACACGAGGTGACACCCGGGGTAACAGACCCCCAACCTGGGCAGGGGCCAGAGCTGGGGATGCAGGAGTGCCCTCACATCCCGTGGGACAGACCCCCAGCCTCGGGCGGGGTGTCACTCGAGGGTCCAGTCCGGGGGTCCCCTCACATGGCGGGGGAGGGATCCCCACCCCAGGCGGGGGTGTCACCAGCGGGCCCGGCGGTCCACCAACACCACGGGGGACGGGCCAGCGGTGTCACTCGCGGGTCCCCTCACCCCGCGGGGAAAGGATCGGGGGAGTCGCCCGGGGGTGCCCTCACACCCCGGGGGATGGACCCCCACCCTAGGCGGGGGTGTCACCCGAGGGGGAGGGACCGGGGAGCGAGGGGCCGGGGGTGTCACCCGCGGGTCCGGGGGTCCCCTCAGCCCCCGGGGGAGGCGCGGCGGCCCCGGTGCATCACGGGGCTTGCGGGGGGGGGTCG